>CM046445.1:13767306-14009806 GCA_025506515.1 Flaveria trinervia
ATTAATGGAGACCATGCAAATCAAACCACGACACAACTGTGTTTCCTACTTCACAAAATCGGCCTTTTGGACTAAGTTTGATGCTGCCATTGATCTGATGGTTGATTCCCCGTATCAAACTGCTTTTCTTCTGAATCCAAACATCTATCCCGATACCCTTCGCCAATTCTGGACAAATGTCACTATCCATACTAGTGAGAATGATGTCGCGATCACTCTCCAGTCGTTTGTAAACCAGAAGAAGGTGGTAGTCACTCCTGCTATCATTCGCCAAACCCTAGATCTAAATGATGCCACCTTTGTCACCAAATACTAGAAGGGCACCATTGATCTGTCATTCATCAACCATGGATATGAGGGCGACCTAAGTGCTACAACCATTCTGAAGAAGCACTTCCATGATGCTGAACGCCTAATTTTTCATATGATCAATGTCTGCCTTGCCCCCAAATCCTCTTCATAGGATCAAATGTCATCCAGGTGGCAGGAGGTATTGTATTCTATCCTTGAACGTAAAAGCTTAAATTTTTCTGAAATTATATTTTTGGAATTAAAAGATCTGGCAATGAAACCTGTGGCTAACAGATGGATATTACATCCAAGGTTTCTTATGGCCATAATCATAAATCAATTAAAATATGATGGCCCTGTTGGCCTTGGAGTCCCTGCTGTGGTAGTTTTACCTGAGGTATACTCCAGGCACAACTCTGACCCACAACTTAAAGAGGCTACCAAACTGCTAAAACCCAAGCAGAAGGAACCCATAGCCTTATCCTCCAGATCCAAAGTCCCCTCCAAACCACAATCCAAACAAACCAAAAAGGCTACTCAGGGAGTTGAGTCCCCTGATGATGCCCCTACAACACAAAGGCAGGATGAAACTACGGGTAGTAATCCCCCTGTAGTTTCCATGACTCTACCAGCTAAAACCGCTCAGGTATCCTCTCAACAGGATCCTGATGCAACCAAAAATGGGGAAACCACATTACTGGAATTTCTCTCACTTGAGAAGATTGCCATTGAAGAGCACCATTCACCCCAGGTGCAATCTTCTTCATCCTTATCTCCCACTGAAGCCACCCCTACAAGCCCAACTGTGGTTATTGCACAAATGCTGACTCAACTACATTCCTCTAACCCTCCCCAGAAACCTATTACCACTGGAAAAACCTCAACAGTTGAGGGAGAGGATTATAATGTGGCTGATAACCCACAACAGAGGGATTACAGAGTTCAATCTCCCTGTGTAGAGGAGGAGATTCGAACATCTGGTGAGGTCGTCTCTTCTCCTGTTTCAGCACATGACCAGGATGAAGGTGGTATCATTTCTAAGACCTCACCAGAGGCAACTGCCAATGAAGGACATAATCCTGAGGCAGGAAGTCCCTAGTTCCAAGAAAAAGGGGCACATGTGAATACTGATCTACACTCAGCACATGTTCATCCTGATTTAATCAGGAGGTCAGATGATTCAGCAAAGACTGATGATGACCTGGGCTTTTTCTTTGATGTTCTAGCCCACAACACCATTCTTGAGACTGAGGTATACAGACTACAAGAACTGCTTGCCAAAATGTCACACGAATCAAGTCCATCTGCCCAAATTCACCCACAGATGGCAGTTTCTTTTGAAGCTCTCCCAAACACTGAGCCACTCCCAACAACTATGCCACCAGCCTCTGATTTAGGCACCATTTCTCAGGGACAGAACCCCTCTGAGCAAATGGTTGCTGCCTTTTAATCCTCCTTACCTCTCATCACTTCCATCATCACTAACATTGTGCATCAAGCCATTGATGAGAGGCTTTCCTCAAATCTTCAAACCTTAGTTGATGTTGCTATTTCTAAGAGACTTTCTGACATTCAAACCCCTGAACCCAATGCAACCAAAAAAGGGGAGTCTAAGTCAGTGAAAGTAGATAAAAGAAAGAGAGTTGAAGATGAAGAAGAAAAAGAGAAGAAAGAAAAGGAGATGATCACATACAAGAGAAAGAAAAGTGCTGAACAGACTGAAGATGAGAAAAAGTTAGAAGACCTGATCAAAGAAGCTGATGAGCAACATAGTAGATCTATGGATAAGATCATTGATCAACTCTTCAGACAAGGTTTTGACATAGCCAAACTTGACTCTGAAATCAGAAGGCTAGAGATTCAAGAGATTGAACATAGATGGGCAAGTTGGAGTGTGAAAGAAAGGGAAAGGCTGGAAGCTATGACAAGATTCATATCAAAGCATTTGGGAAGATCAATCATTGAAGTGAAGTCATGGTCCAGAGACAGTATTTTAGAGATAACCACCAGAATCTGTTCTTCTAAAGTATTCAACAAAGGATTGATCATAGAAGCTCTTGATGAAGCTGGTGCCGGGAAAAGGTCTGATATGGCAAAGTTATCCAAAGCTTCACTCACAACCAAGATGCTAGAGCAGCCTGCACAATCTCCTACACCAAAATAACCAACTTCACAACCCTCAAAACCAACTCCTTTACTCAAGAAACCTACTCAACCACTACCAATGATGCACCCAAGAGGAAGAGAAGGGTGTTGAGGATAGAAGAAGAAGAAGATGATGATGAGGATGATAGTCTGCCAATCTTTGCTGTTCTTAAAATAAAGATGCCTGAGCCCAGGAGTCAACCAACAACAATCACACCTGACATCCAAAGGCAAATGGTAAAAGTCAAACTTGAAGAAGAAGAACATCACAAACAACATGATGAGCAACTGTTAAGGATGGTTGATAAAGAGTTTCCTAAGTCTTCATCCATACAAGCTATGAAGAAACATGCTCAGAGGTTGTATGCTCTCAGATTCACATTTTAATATCAGAAAGAGAGAGTGAGAATTTGGCCTGAACCCAGAGTATGTGACAGAATTCATAAAAAGAATATTCCAAGTCGATACAATAGCCAAGTAAAGAAGACTGTAGATACTGATATAATGATGGCCATTGTAGTGTCACCCTAGGATATCCTTGAAGACTTCAAGAGAGCTTACAAGTCTAAGATGACTCTACAAACTTTACTAGAAAACAAAATGGTAAAGAAGGGGTTGATCTACAAGAAGCTTGAAGAAATAAGAAGAAATGAGCTCCAGTTGTTACTTGAAGGCACTCATCCTGATGAGTTTGCATACAGAGAAATAACTACTGTGGAGCTAAAGAATGGAAAGAATGTTAAGTACTTATCAGAGTACTATGGGCCTGAGTTCTTCTTTGAAAGTGAAGCTGAAGAACTCAAAATGGAAGAACAAGTTGTATTCCTTGAGGCCTATGTTAGAGAGTCTTACAGACTCATCATTAGGAAGTAGGTCTCATGGATGGGGTAACAACTCTATGTCCAATTCCCCAAGACAGAGTTCCCATTCATCCTTAGCCAATCAAACTTTCTGAAACCCCTTCCCTACCCGAGCCTAATTTGGAGATTTCTGAGCTGATCCAAAAAATGTTTCTGCCAATAAGTGGGACTTCAATAATCTTAAAGGTTTTGGCTGCATTGGTTCAGGGGGAGTTTGTTGGACCAAAAGAACCAATGAGCCAGATCAGAAAAACCTTTAAGTCCCACAGACATCATAACAACTGAAGTGGTCTACAACAGCTGAAGACAAAGTCTAAAGATAAAGTCTGAAGACAACAGCTGAAGACAAAGTCTGAAGACAAAGTCTAAAGACAACAGCTGAAGACAAAGTCTGAAGACAAAGTCTAAAGACAAAGTTTGAAGACAAATTCTGAAGATAACTGCTGAAGACAAAGTTTGAAGACAAAGTCTAAAGATAACAGCTGAAGACAAAGTCTGAAGACAACAGCTAAAGACAAAGTCTGAAGACAACTGCTGATGACAAAGTCTGAAGATAAAGTCTGAAGACAAAGTCTAAAGACAAAGTCTGAAGACCAAGTTCTCAGAAGTTGTCACAACAGCTGAAGTAGTTCTTTTCAGTAGTTGTGATGGTTTACTTTTCAGTAGTTTGTAATCAGTAGTTTTATATTATGTAAAACATCTGATTACAAACTACTAAAAAGTAAACCATCACAACTACTGAAAAGAACTACTTCAGCTGTTGTGACAACTTCTAAGAACTTGGTCTTCAGACTTGTCTTCAGCAGTTGTCTTCAGCAGTTGTCTTCAGCAGTTGTCTTCAGACTTTGTCTTCAGACTTATCTTTAGACTTTTTCTTCAGCAGTTGTCTTCAGACTTTGTCTTCAGCTGTTGTCTTCAGACTTTGTCTTCAGCTGTTGTCTTCAGACTTTGTCTTCAGTAGTTGTCTTCAGACTTTGTCTTCAGCTGTTGTCTTCAGACATTGTCTTCAGCTGTTGTCTTCAGACTTTGTCTTCAGCAGTTGTCTTCAGACTTTGTCTTCAGACTTTGTCTTCAGACTTTGTCTTCAAACTTTGTCTTCAGACTTTGTCTTCAGCTGTTGTCTTCAGACTTTGTCTTCAGACTTTATCTTCAGACTTTGTCTTCAGCTGTTGTAGACCACTTCAGTTGTTATGATGTCTGTGGGAGTTAAAGGTTTTTCTGATCTGACTCATTGGTTCTTTTAGTCCAACATCATCTTTTTGGGTCCACAAGTGTTTTCTGACGTTTACAGGCATTCAGGTTGAAGTTTTTTGGTATACGGCAGATTAGGGATTCTGGGTAAATCATAATTCATGTCAAAGTGTCAAAATTCGAAAGTTTTCAAACACAACAGTCTTCAGTCGCACGAATAGCTCATTCGTACGATTGAGTCATTCGCATTTGTTCATTCGTACGACTGAGCCATCCGCATTTGTTCATTCGTACGACTAAGCCATCCGCATTGGTCATCCGCATTTGTTCAATCGCACGACTGAGCCATTCGCATTGGTCATCCGCATTTATCCAATCGCACGACTGAGTCATCCGCATTGGCCATCCGCATTGTCCAATCGCACAACTGAGTCATCCGCGTTTGCCCATCCGGATTGTTCATTCGCATGACTGAGTAATCCGCATTGACTCATCCACATTTGTCCAATCGCACGATTAGTCATCCGCATATGTCCAATCACACGATTGACTCATCCGCATTTGTCCAATCGCACGAGTGAACCAGGCTTGTTCTAAAGTTCAAAGTTTTTACAAATGGAAGATCATTTCTCTGCCTTTACTGCCGGAAGGGACTCTTGCATCCAGAACCTTCTATTTCTGGAAAATGAAATTGGGAATCATAATAAACCACCAAAGCTTATAACGTTAGATGATTATCCACAATGGAAGCAGAGGTTCGAGATCTATCTAAATGGAGCTGATCCCAATCTTTGGGCATCCATTGAGACAAATTACACAATGCCAGTCGGTACTCATGGAGTAAAGCTGACTCTAGGAGGTATGAATGACAGTCAGAAGGTTAAGTACAATGCAGAAAAGAAAGTGTATGCCCTGTTGACTTAGTCGATACCAAATGATATCTTTCATCAGTTCTCTAAGGACAAACAGCGAAAAAGTTATGGGAAGCATGGAAAAGAGATATGATGGTAATGCAATGTTAAAGGCTCTGAAGGCTAAGGCTCTTAAGAAGGAGTTTGATAACTTCTCTTCGATAGGGGATAAGAGCTTGGATGACATCATTGATAGGTTCTACCATCAGATGAGTGAGCTGCACACTCATGGTGTAATGACGTCAATGGAAGATAAAGTGTCAAGTTTTGCAGACGGTTGCCGGAGAAATGGGATTCGTTTGTGTCTAATCTTTAGAAAGAATGATATTTTTGCAAAGTTAGACATAAATGACTTCATCTTGAAATTAAGAGAAGAGGAACTGAGAATGAAGTACAGGCCACAGAAAGGATCCTACGATCAGAATCCTTCACTTTATAACTCATTCCCCACTTCAACCAGTTCAGGAGCACAACTGCAAACTGCTTTCGTGTCTAGTTCCGCGGCTCCTACTCAATCCACTTCTTTAGGACAAGAAACATCTGGGTCATCATCGACTCAATACATAGTGCCTGAAGCCAACACTACGAAGTTAAAGACTGAGAATCTCAGTAATGTCATACTGGAGGTTGCCAAGGAGCACATGGATCTTCTTGCAGCTGTTGTTCAATCGTATGATGGTCTAGTTGCCGGGAAGATTGGTAATTGTCATCTTGCTGATGAAGACTACGAGCAAGTTGATGAGAACGAACCGGAAAGGATGGATATTATGTGGGCTCTTGCAAGTGCAGTTAGACGAGCCAAAAAGTTCGTTAAGAAGAAGGGGCAGAATTTAGTAGCCACAAAGGACACAATGTTTGGCTCTGACAAAACCAAAGTCACTTGCTTTAATTATGGTGAAAAAGGGCATTTTAAACGTGAATGTGTAAAGCCCAAGAAGACTGGAAATGGAAATCTATTTTCCACCTTCAACCGTCAAGACAAACCCACGAGTGTAGCTACCTCTTCAAGCAAAGAGACAATGGCCTTGACTGCTCAAGGTCATGAAGGGCAAGACTGGACCTTCCGCTTTGTGCCTCCGGGTGAATCAAACATTGCCTGTGTTGAGGGACTAGATGATGATTCTGCGAGTGAAGGTGAGATCACGGTTGAGCAAGTAACATTAGATACTGAAGAAGCTGTGAACATGGTACATCACTTGCCGAGGAAGAGCTCAGAGCAACAACTTCAGAATCTCCAACAACTGAAGAGTCCAACTCTGCATTGATGGCTGATTCAACTGAATCCTCACAGGTAAGTACTAAAGACCAACTATTTGAAAAACATGCTTGTGATGAATGTAATAAATTTAGAGAAAGCATTGATTTGAAATTTGCTAGGTTATTAGATCACAATGATAACTTAGTAAATGATTACAACTATGCACTGAAGCTAATCGTATATTAAAACAAAATGAGTGCAGTTACAAAGAAAAAACAGAACTTCTGGGTAAACAACTAAGGGAAACCGAGGTTGTTGCTTTCAATCAAGCAAATGATATAAAGTTATATTTAAATTCTTTGGAAGAAACAAAGAAAGAAAAAGCAGTTTTAGAAGTTGAAGTTAATTCCTTAAAACAAAAATTGCATAGTTGGACCGGTTCTTCTCACATAGTTCAACACTTAGTGAAAGAACGAAATAATGGGGAAGGGTTGGGTTACAAAGTAGTTCCACCACCACATGAGACCCTTTTAAATACAAAATGTAGACCGGTAAAAACAACCCAGTAAAGGATCATGTGGTGTCCACTCCTTTGGTTAGTGATCCTGATTCCACGGGTAAACCGGTGAAATCTGTCACTAAACAGAAGGAGTCTGCCTTGAAATCAAAAGGCAAGAAGCCAGTTAAGAATTTAGATGATGTATTTAAAAGGGTTTAAGGCCCCGTTCCCGGGACGCTTACAGCTGGTAATTCATCGCACGTAAAACATATACTTTGCATTTAATCATCAAAACATTGCAGCGGAAACATAAAACAAATGGCATTTCATTTCATCATAAAAACTTATGCAGAATAATGCATCGTTTGTCGGTTACAAAATTAAATTGTTGTATTACATCACAAAAGCTTTAAATAAATGGATGCCATCCAAAAGAGCTGAGCAGCCGCCTCGTGCCATCCTCAGCAATGCTCACCTGCCAACTGGAAAATGCATAAAAGTCAGCGTTGCTAAGTGAGTTCTAGTTTTATAGCAAAACATACTTTTCTATCATAAAACCATCCTTTCATTAAAAATCATATTATACTTTACATTCGTTCGTGATCATACATCCTACGTACATACAAATAATATCATTATTATTTTCGTCATTCTTTCGTTCATACTTTCATTCATTCATCATTACTTCTAGTGACATGTACATTGCCCCGAACATTGTACACGAAGCGGGTAACTAGGCCTGAGGTCTCTCATAGACACTGAACATTGTGCACGAAGCTGACTCCAGTACCTAGGGCAAGTACATTCACCATTCATCTTTTCTCTTTCATTCCGGATCAATGCCATATGCTATACCCCGAACATTGTGCACGAAGCGGGTAACTGGGCCTGAGGTCTCTCATAGACCCCGAACATTGTGCATGAAGCTGACTCCAGTACCTGGGACAAGCGGCAAGGATCCCATACGTATGGTTAATCAAAAGGATTAGATCCCAGTGTGCATCCTTCCGGGGTAGCTAAACTGCACACAGTTGAGCTAACACCCTTCATTGGGTGTGAACCTCCATACATTTGCTTGCAAGGCTTTCTTACATTCATTCATTAATGCATGCTTTCATTCATCATGTTCCTCTTTCATTATCTTTCACTTTACGTTACATAATACTTCGCTCATTCATTCATTATCATAACACGTAAAGCCATAGGAAAAATAATCATACATCATCACAAGGAACATAAACATATCATTCATACATCATCATGCAGGGCATCATACATACATAACATACATCATGCATAACCATGAAACATCAACATCATCATCATCATCATGCATAAGCACACATCATTACCTACCCATCATACCATCTATGACCCCATAAGTCAACATTCATAACTCCTGGAATCTCCTAGGTCAAAGCCTACATTACCTCTTTTTCCCCAAAAAGTCAGAATTTTTGTAAGTGTTCATCCGCATTTCCTATAGTCACCCGCATTCCCTACAGTTCATCCGCATTTGCTATAGTCCATCCGCATTGGATTTACTTCATCCGCATTTACTTTACTTCATCCGCAATTACTTTACTTCATCCGCATTACTTTACTTCATCCGCATTTGTCATCCACATTAGCCTAACTCCTCCACAATTCCATACTTAGTCAAATGCTCATCCGCATTGACTCAATACATCTGCATTGAATTACTTTGCTCATCCGCATTTCCATACTTAGTCAAATGCTCATCCGCATTGACTCACTTCATCCGCAGTGACTTACTTGCTCATCCGCATTTCTTGCACTTAGCCAATGCTCATCCGCATTGACTTCATCGGCATTGACCTAGCCACTGGTTATTGCTCATCCGTATTAACCCTTTTTATTTGCATTTGCTTCCACACACTTAGGCAGGTTTAAAAACTTACCAAATGGGTATAAAACATCAGATTCAATTTCCATGCACCATTCATCATGTTCTAAGCTTAATTCTTGCCCTCTAAGCCTTAGAAACGTAGTCATACATCATCAAGCATGAACATAGTCACACATCACATCATAACATCATCATACACACATTCAAGCATACGGGTTCGAAACCCAGCTATATAAAAACATACATTCATGCATTTCCAGCCCCAAAATCAGTTAAAAACCAGTAAAAGAGGGGTCCTAGAACTCACCTTTGTAGTTTCTGAGTATGGTTTCCTCCAAACTCGTTTGCAAATTGAATTCAACTGCTAGAAACCCACTAAAACCATACCCCAAACACATACAAACACACATAAGCATAAACCCGAGGATAAGACGAGTCAAGAACACCATAGAAGCATGAATTCTTACCTTGAATTCAAACTCTTTCTTGTTCTTCCTTCAAAACCGAGAACTTGCTGCTCTTTCTCTCTCTAAAACCCGAAAATCAGAGGTGTATGTGACATATGGGCGGCCATACCACATTTTACACCCACCCTTTTCAAACATTTTGTCCTTTTGGACACTTTTTACCCCTAGACTTGGGTTTTATTTCTTTTTCTTCTTTTCTTTCACTTTATTCTTCTCTTCCTTGACTTTAAAATAATTCGGGTGTTACAAGTCCACCCCCTTATATAGGTTTCTTCCCTGAAACCTGTTATTCCTTAAAGAATTGTGGGTAATGCTGTCTCGTCTCTTCTTTAGTCTCCCACATAGACTCAGATCCTTTCCTATGCTTCCACTGGACACGCACAAGGGGAACCACTTTATTCCTCAACCTCTTTTCCTTTCGATCAATGATTGCCACTGATTGCTCCACATAATTGAGCCATTCGTCTACTTCGATATCCTCCAATGGAACAATCATGTCTTCATCAGCTAAGCACTTTCTCAGATGAGACACATGGAATGTCGGGTGAATTCCACTTAACTCATCGGGTAACTCTAATCTATAGGCTACCTCTCCTACTCGAGCAGTGATTTGGAAAGGGCCTATGTATCTCGGGCTCAACTTGCTCCGCTTTCAGAAACGAATAATACCATTCCAAGGTGAGACCTTCAACATAACCCGGTCACCCACCTGGAACTCAATCAGTCTACGTCGTTTATCGGCATACGACTTATGTCTATCTTTGGCTGCCTTCAAGAAGGCTTTGATCCTCTCCAGCTTCTCAGTCGTAGCCTCGATTACCTCGACGCTTCCTAACTCTTTCTGACCAATGTCACCCCAAAAAACGGGTGTTCTGCATCTCCTACCGTATAGCATCTCGAATGGTGGCATGCCAAAGCTGGCATGATAGCTATTGTTGTACGAGAATTCAGCTAACGGTAAGTGGTCATCCCAACTTCCTCCAAAATCAATCACACATGCCCGAAGCATGTCTTCCAACGTCTGAATGGTCCTCTCTGACTGACCATCAGTTTGGGGATGATATGCCGTACTAATATGTAACCTCGTCCCCATGGCGTCGTGGAATTTCTTCCAGAATTTAGATGTAAACCGGGTGTCACGATCAGACACAATGGACATAGGCACACCATGACGAGTTACAATATCCTTGATGAACAGGTCAGCCAACCTCTCGGATGAATATGTCTCGGGGATCGGTAGGAAGTGAGCACTCTTCGTCAGACGGTCCAAAATCACCCATATGGCATCGTACCCTTTCGGAGTACGTGGCAGCTTAGTAATGAAATCCATGGTGATGTGCTCCCACTTCCATTCTAGTATATCCAAAGGTTGGATCTTCCCATACGGCTTTTGATGTTCCGCCTTCACTTGCAAACAAGTAAGGCATTTGATCACATACACCACCACGTCAAGCTTCATACCCGGCCACCAATAATCCTTCTTCATGTCTTGGTACATCTTTGTGGCATCGGGATGGATAGAGTATCGAGTCTTGTGAGCTTCGTTAATAATCTTTACCCGTAGATCCCCAAAATGAGGAATCCACACAAGACCGAGTCAGGTTATAACACCGAGTGTGTTTTCACTTAATTCCCCAACCAGACCTCTCATTCTTTCAGAGTTAAGATGATCTTCTTTCAGTGCCTCAGCCTCAGACTCTTTGACTTGCTTCATCACATCAGAAGTCATGATCAGCTGATATGCTTTCACTCGAATCGGCTCGGGCCTCTCTTTCCGGCTAAGGGCATCCGCCACCACATTGGCCTTGCCCGGATGGTAATGGATCTCACAATCATAATCCTTTATAAGTTCCAACCACCATCTCTGCCTCATGTTCAGATCCTTCTGTGAAGAAGTACTTCAAGCTCTTGTGGTCGGTGGAAATGGCGCACTTCATACCGTAAAGATAGCGCCTCCAAATCTTTAGTGCAAAGACCACGACTGCTAGCTCCAAGTCATGAGTAGCATAATTGACCTCATGAACCTTCAACTGTCGGGACACATAGCCTATAACCTTCCCTCTCTGCATTAACACGCACCCAAACCCGAGTAGGAAGCATCAGAATAAACCACCATATCTTCGTTCCCATCGGGTAATGACAGAACAGGAGCTTGAGTCAACCTCACCTTCAATTCTTCAAACGCCTTCTCTTGAGCTTGAACCCATACGAACTTCACATCTTTTCGGGTCAACTTGGTTAGTGGAGAATCGATCTTGGAAAAGTCTTGAATGAATCTTCTATAGTAGCCCGCTAAACCCAAGAAACTACGAATCTCGGATGGCGTCTTCGGTGACTTCCATTGCATAACCGCCTCCACCTTTGCCGGGTCCACCATGATCCCGTCAGGATTCACCACATGACCTAAGAACTGAACTTCGCGCAACTAGAATGCGCACTTGGAGAATTTTGCATACAACTTCTCCCTCCTCAACGTCTCCCAAACCTCCCGAATGTGACCGGTATGCTCAATCTCACTCTTTGAATAAATCAGGATATCATTGATGAACACAATCATTGATTTATCCAACATAGGCTGACACACACGGTTCATCAAATCCATAAAAGCAGCTGGCACATTGGTCAAACCAAATGACATGACAAGAAACTCGTAGTGACCGTAGCGCGTGCGAAAAGCTGTCTTAGGGATATCCGACTCTTCACCTACAACTGATGGTAACCAGATCGAAGATCTATCCTTGAAAACCGACTGGCACCCAGAAGCTGATCAAACAAATCGTCTATTCTCGGTAAGGGGTATCGGTTCTTCACTGTCAACTTGTACAGCTCACAGTAGTCAATACACATCCTCATACTACCATCTTTCTTCTTTACAAACAGGACCGGTGCACCCGAAGGAGAGATACTCGGTCTAATAAACCCCTTGTCAAGCAGCTCTTGCAACTGCTCCATCAACTCTTTCATCTCTGTCGGGGCCAATCGATACGGTGCCTTGGCAACAGGTTGGGCACTCGGTATCAAGTCAATCCGGAACTCGATCTCTCGGTCAGGTGGCACTCCTAGTAAGTCTTTCGGGAATACGTTTGGAAAGTCACACATAACAGGTACATCAGATAGTTGTGGTGTTGGCGTATCCACATCCTTTACATAGGCCAAGTAGGCGCTACATCCACGCCTCATACACTTTCCCGCCACCACCATCGAAATCACTTTCGGAATTGTCGTGACTCGATCACCATAAACCGTTACCGAACTCCCGTCAGGTGCAGATAGCTGAATCATTTTCTTGCGACACACGATGTTCGCCTTGAAATCCGCCAACCAATCCATCCCAAGAACCAAATCAAAACCACCCAAGGTCATCATGAACGGTCTAACAGGAAACCTATGACCTTCTAGCTCCACATAACAGCCCTCTAACATCACAAAAATTCTAGTAGACTTACCTATGGTAGTTTCTACATCGAAGGGCGCATCAATACATCTACTACTAGCAGGAAACTTAGCACAGAAAGGAGTAGAAATAAAACTCTTACCGGCACCCGGATCAAATAACACAAAAGCTAAAGTTTGATTCACTAGAAACGTACCGGACACAACATCAGTGTCCGTTCTAGCTTCCTCCTGTGTCATTGTGAATGCTCTTGCATTCGCCCTTGGTCCTTCACCTCCAGTTTTCTTCACCCCAGAACCCTCAACTCTTGGCTTCTTACATTCCCTGATCATATGACCACTTCCCCGCAGTTAAAACACTACACACCTCCACAGTCTCTAGCCACGTGACCAGGCTTCCCACACTTGTAACAAACATTCGACCCCCATCTACACTCGCCACCGTGTTCCTTCCCACACTTGCCACAATGTTTCAACCCCGCACTAGATGTGACCACATGGCGGTCATCCACTCGAGCCTTCTTGTTACTTGTCGAGGCACCAACCCAACCGAACCTCTTCCCGTTCCAGTTTCTATCACCTCCACCCTTCTGACTACCTTTAGCCACCACCATCACAGTCCTCTCATCATACAATCTCCCTGCTAGATCCACCGCCGACCTAAACGTGCTTGGTCAGGCGGCGATCTTGTGCCTGCGAATATCTGCTGGCAAACCCTGAATATACCTCTTGATCTTCCGAGATAGAGGTGTCACCTGATCCGGTAACAGACGTGCCATTTCGTTGAACTTTGTGGTGTACTCTTGGTGTGTCATCGTTCCCGCCTCCAGCTGCAGGAACTCTCTCTCAACCTTGTCCATTTCCCGATGAGGACAAAACTCCTCAATCACCAACTTCTTTAGTTCGGACCGTCGCATTCTTCCAATGGCCCTGCCGCCTTCAGCTAGGACAATATTGTCCCACCAGCATAGAGCTGAGTCCACAAAAGAGTGGGTAGCAAACTTAACTTTCTGGTCCTCTCGGCACTCACTGATATCAAGTACAGCCTCCATTTCCCTCACCCACTGGTGAGCAGCAGCAACAATAGTTCCGTTCCCATCAAACGTAGGGGGCTTGCATCTCATGAATACCCCGTAGTTACAGCCTCGTACTGCCTCCCGCACAGGCTCTGCTTCTTCCTTTTCTTCCTCATCATCAGACGGAACCGTCTTAGTCTCGGGCTGTCTTCTTTCGCCTGTAGGTCCACTCCTTTCCCTTCTCTCTTCCTCTCTAACTGCCTTTATCACTTCGGTCACCATAGACGGTAGGATCGTCTGCATGACTTGTTGCACTTCTTCCACTACAACCACCTTTACTAAGGCTCTCAGATTGGCGCTCTCGTCGCCACCCTTCGGATGAGGGGTCTCTGGTTCTTCGTGAACTACTTTTTCGGCCCTAGGCCTTCCTCTCATAACCCGCGGCTCAGCACCACATCCACCACCACGTGAAGCTTTAGATGACCTACCACCGGCCATCCTATAACACACACTGAAAGATTTAAACACTAATACGGTCATTCAAGGAAACGGCTCAGTTCATGGCAAGTATAGTAAGTCCCTAATTACAGTGGCCAGTTGTGATTAGCCACTTACTTTACTCTTCATACCCCAAGCATTACCTGTCCTGATTACATCAGTATTTAAATCTACATACAACACATAACACATACCATGCGCACATAAAACCAGTTATCTTTACGAAAATACTTGATGGCACGCAGCTACTCAGATTGGCATCCTATTCCCTTCCGTCCCATTCTCAGTTTAAGTTAAGATTTATTTTGAAAATTTACCCGTTTCACTTAAACTTTGGCTCTCATACTAACTTGTAAGGCCCCGTTCCCGGGAAGCTTACAGCTAGTAATTCATCACACATAAAACATATACTTTGCATTTAATCATCAAAACATTGCAGCGGAAACATAAAACAAATGGCATTTCATTTCATCATAAAAACTTTTTCAGAATAATGCATCGTTTGTTGGTGACAAAATTACATTGTTGTATTACATCACAAAAGCTTTAAATAAATGGATGCCATCCAAAAGAGCTGAGCAGCCGCCTCGTTCCATCCTCAGCAATGCTCACCTGCCAACTGTAAAATGCATAAAAGTTAGCGTTGCTGAGTGAGTTCTAGTTTTATAGCAAAACATACTTTTCTATCATAAAACCATCCTTTCATTAAAAATCATATTATACTTTACACTCGTTCGTGATCGTACATCGTACGTACATACAAATAATATCATTATTATCTTCGTCATTCTTTCGTTCATACTTTTATTCATTCATCATTACTTCTAGTGACAAGTACATTGCCCCAAATATTATGCACGAAGCGGGTAACTGGGCCTGAGGTCTCTCATAGACCCCAAACATTATGCACGAAGCTGACTCCAGTACATGGGGCAAGCGGTATGGATCCCATATGTATGGTCAATCACAAGGATTAGACCCTAGTGTGCATCCTTCCGGGGTAGCTAACCCTCACACAGTTGAGCTAACACCCTTCATTGGGTGTGAACCTCCATACATTTGCTTGCAAGGCTTTCTTACATTCATTCATTAATGCATGCTTTCATTCATCATGTTCCTCTTTCATTATCTTTCACTTTACGTTACATAATACTTCGCTCATTCATTCATTATCATAACATGTAAAGCCATAGGAAAGATAATCATACATCATCACAAGGAACATAAACATATCATTCATACATCATCATGCAGGGTATCATACATACATAACATACATCATGCATAACCATGCAACATCATCATCATCATCATCATGCATAAGCACACATCATTACCTGCCCATCATACCATCTATGACCCCATAAGTCAACATTCATAACTCCCTGGAATCTCCTTGGTCAAAGCCTACATTACCTTTTTTTCCCCCAAAAAGTCAGAATTTTTGTAAGTGTTCATCCGCATTTCCTATAGTCATCCGCATTCCCTACAGTTCATCCGCATTTGCTATAGTCCATCCGCATTGGATTTACTTCATCCGCATTTACTTTACTTCATCCGCATTTGTCATCCGCATTTGTGATCCGCATTTGTCATCCGCATTAGCCTAACTCCTCCGCATTTCCATACTTAGTCAAATGCTCATCCACATTGACTCAATACATCCGCATTGACTTACTTTGCTCATCTGCATTCCATACTTAGTCAAATGCTCATCTGCATTGACTCACTTCATCCGCAGTGACTTACTTGCTCATCCGCATTTGCTGCACTTAGCCAATGCTCATCCGCATTGATTTCATCCACATTGACCTACCCATTGGTTATTGCTCATCCGCATTGACCCTTTTTATCCGCATTTGCTTCCACACATTTAGGTAGGTTTAAAAACTTACCAAATGGGTCTAAAACATCAAATTCAATTTCCATGCACCATTCATCATGTTCTAAGCTTAATTCTTACCCTCTAAGCCTTAGAAACGCAGTCATACATCATCAAGCATGAACATAGTCACACATCACATCATAACATCATCATACGCACATTCAAGCATACAGGTCGGAAACCCAGCTATATAAAAACATACATTCATGTATTTCCAGCCCCAAAATCAGTTAAAAACCAGTAAAAGAGGGGTCCTAGAACTCACCTTTTCAGTTTCTGAGTATGGCTTCCTCCAAACTCGTTTACAAATCGAATTCAACTGCTAGAAACCCACTAAAAACATATCCCAAACACATACAAACACATATAAGCATAAACCCGAGGATAAGACCAGTCAAGAACACCATAGAAGCATGAATTCACACCATGAATTCGAACTCTTTCTTGTTCTTCCTTCAAAACCGAGAACTTGCTACTCTTTCTCTCTCTAAAACCCGAAAATTAGAGGTGTGTGTGACATACGGGCGGCCATACCACCTTTTACACCCACTTTTCAAACATTTTGTCCTTTTGGACACTTTTTACCCATAGACTTGGGTTTTATTTCTTTTCCTTCTTTTCTTTCACTTTATTCTTCTCTTCCTTTGACTTTAAAATAATTCGGGTGTTACAAAGGATAGTGTATGGTCAGGTTCACCAAAGTCTATCTCTGAACCCAAACTGACTAAACTAGTTAACCACACACGTGTTAGTCATCAAAGTCCAACCAAAGGGCATGTTAAAGATGTTCAAAATGTCAAAACCATTAATTTTGTTAATAAAGGAGAAGCATCTAAACAAAAAGTGATTAAACCCAACCAGACTCGTGTCACACCTGTATCATATTCAACTCCACATAAACAGTTTCCTCAACATGTAGAAGGGAGATCATGCTACAGTTGTAGAAAGAAAGGACATATTTCATCTAATTGTCCTTATTATCAGACTCCATGAAAGAAAATAGAACTTTATGACACTAAACGAAGCTCTTCTAAAAGGAGTTCTGTTACTCCTCCTAAGAGAACTAATGAACCTAAAGTTCAAACTCTAAGCCAGTCGTCTGTTTATCACAAACAGGCCTTACACAAAACTGGCTTATGGAAAGAAAAGTCAAGTAAATTGTATGATAATGAGAACAATAAGAAGAATGATATGCCCTCATCCTCAAGTGGACAGTGGGTTGAGTTTATGATGTGTGATTCCTCTGGGTCACCCAAGCTAGTTAAGGCTTGGGTCCCAAACCTAAACTGATAATTTCCTTTGAATGTGCAGGGTGTCCACTACAGTGCTATCACAAATACCTGGATTGTTGATAGTGGGGCGTCTAGGCACATGACCGGGAACTTGTCTTTCCTTTTCAATGTCAAACAAATTAAAGGAGGACATGTATCGTTTGCTAGGAATAAAGGAGGATATATCATTTCTCAGGGCGAATTAGGAAACCAGAAGTCAAGTTTGATAAGGTCAACTATGTTCAACAACTACTGAACAACTTGCTTTCAGTCTCCTAAATCTGTGACAAGGGCTTCAAAGTTATGTTTGACAACAAGAAGTGCTATGTGCTGAAAAAGGATTATGTTATCCCGGAGTACAAAGTCTTAATCTCAGCTTCAAGATATAATGATTTATATGTCTTGTGTGACATCCGGTAATTTTCCGTTACCAAACTCCGTTGGTTCCGTTAGGTCTTGCATACACGTGTCGTGAGCACACACTAGTTGTCGTTGAACGTTGGTGACTTAATATTAATAATCTATGATAAAAAATAATAATCTAATTAATAATGTTGATTATTAGTTGCGATTATGTGGTTTATGATTTTATAGAATTTTATATGTTTATTTTATAAAATTTACGCGATAATATGACAACGTGTTATATATATATATATATTCTATGTGTTATGTGACTTGTGGTAAATGTTTAGGATTATTATTGTTGGTTAATAATACTTATAAATTGTAGTCTAGATTATTTAAAAAGTGTTTAAAAGATTGGTTTTTGCGAATAAAAATCAAGGGGTTTATTTTGTAATTGTTATTAAACATAAAACTTAACAAAATTAGAACCCTAATCCCACCCCAAACCCCCCATTGCGGCCGAAGCATTCCCAAGCACCCATCTCATTTGATTTTGATCAAAACCAACAAAATACAATCGATTTTGGTTAGTTCCAAGTACTACAAGGTGGTTTGCAAGTTCAATTGTTGAGTTATACGCATCTAAAGGTTAGTTTTGATTGATTTTTCATAGTTCTTGATCCTTGATGAACCCTAATCCAAAAATTGATGATGATTATATGAAATTGATAATTGTATGATGATTATATGATGTTAGTTAGGTTGTATGAATGCTAGATTATGTTGATTGGGCAAGAAATCTAGGGTTTGATCATCTTGTTCATACATTGCCATAAGAGGAAACTTTTTGTTCTTGCTATTCATGATTTGATGATGCTAAGATGTTAGATGTAATGCTTAAATGTTAGTTTAATTGAATTGTGCAAGAAAATCCATGAAATTGTGATGTTGATCATGACTTACTGAAAGTAGAAACTTTTGTGTATGATGTTTGGGAATTTGGATGTTTTGGAGATGATTAACATGTTAGAATGAATGTTATGAACTTGATTAGGCATAATATTGATGAAATTATCATTAGATTGGATGCTAGAACACTCTTGGGTGTTACTTTCCCAAAAGGAAAACTTTATTTTTGTAGAAGTTTCGATGAGATGATTTTGGGCATGCTTAGGACGTTAGGATCATGTTAGAATGATTGTGGATGATGTTTGCTATGTTAGAATGTGTAATTGAGTTGAATGGATGCTTGGTTGATCATATATGAAGTATAGACTTTGATGATCATACATGATGATGAATTATGGTTAGTGATTAGGTGATCATGTTTGGGATTGAAACTGATGGTCAATGTGTATGTTGGCTCGAATGAACTAAATGAATGAATGTGATCATGATTGTCATACATGCCTGCGAATCTGAGGCCCCTACTTAGTAGGATTGGCAGGGTTTAGGATGTGAAGTTGTGAGTGGCTTCACATGCCATGTTGTGCATGATTAGTCTTCGCGTATGAATAATATGTTGTGATGTATATATATATATTAAGCATAATGATTGTTTAGATTTGCATAAGTACATGATAATCTAATGTGGCATGATGACTTAGGTAGAACCTAGGTTGATAATGTGATATGCATGGATAAATTGCATGACACTCTAGTATGTTAAGTGATGATATATGATTAAACTATATTTCAACTAATATGTCACCAACGGGTCAAACGTGTCAACTAGGTTAATCTAGGATTATTGAGTTTCTATGGGTACACGTACTTATGTACTTGTGTGTTCTAGCTAACCTTTGAAGGGTTGTCTTTGCATCTATCATGAGTCTCTTTATTCACTATCATTACACACCTGGTGAGTTCATGCCCCTTATTTTATAAACCTTCTACTAGGGGAGGTAGCATACTCAAACTCAAACGCTATTTTATTATTATTATAAGTTGTGTATGTGTTAACATAGTGCTTAATATCATGAAAAGTCCTCAAACTTTTGGATCGTTAATAATGCTAAATAGCGGGGAATCTTGGGTAGCACTACTGGGTCTGACGAGCCCCACCCGTGAGACTGGAAGTCAAGCGAGTGCAATTTCGTCCTATACACAACATTCGTCACGACCTGGTAAGTCGTGACGGGAGGCAACAAACGAAACGCAGTCAGCTTCGATCGCAAAATCACTATTGTTAATACATGTGAATATAGACTAGCTATATATTTCAATGCACTTCTTATGCTATACAATTGATAATATTTATGTTAAATGCAAACTCTTGAATTCACCAGCCGTTGTGTTGACATTTTAGTATGCTATTCTCAAGTCGTTAACTTCACTTGCCATTAGGAGCATTGCACGGGTTCATCATGCACTCTAAGACTCTATCTTAAAGACATCTTTATTGGTTTTTATTTATTAATGTTTAATCATTTGGGTTGGCGCGTGTTTTGCCATAGTATGCATTTATATACTTTGGGTTTCTTTACTTACAAAACGCTTCCGCATGGTTTTAATGATTGAACTTTGGTTGGTTTTATCTTAAATGTGGCATATAGAGTCGTTCTGAGTAATTATTGACTGTGATCCTGGTTTGTTCATACGCCTCATGGTAAAACTCCGCACGTGGATTTTGAGGGTGTGACAGATTGGTATCAAAGCCATTGGTTATAAGGAACTAGGTTGCATACACACTAGTCTATAACCGCACACAGTTAGTTAGTTACTCCTGACTTACCCTTTTACTATATACTCATTGGCATATACATCACATGCACTACATCATGGCATCATCATCCTGGGTTTTGGGAAAAAGGCATGCTCGTTTTGAATCCCCTCCACCTGTACCTCACCAAGTGTATGACTGGCCGCGACATCCTTACCCCCGTGGCAAGATAGACTGGGATCAACCGTTTATGCCACCTGAGTGTGATCCCCCACGAGACTGGAGTTATTACCCGACTTTTATAGACCGCATGATTCGTAGAGAGCGTGTTCCGAAGTCGGCCACTGTTAGACCTAGGACTAGGTCGGCCACCACTTCTGCAGCACCCACTCTCCCATCTTTAGATATACCCCTTGAGCAGGTCGTGGCGGCATTGGCCGCGACACGTGAGACCAAGCGTCGCCGAGTTGGAGTACTTACTGAAAAGAACTCCACCCTTCAGGATGAGATACGCCGACTATGGCTAAAGATGGATATACTCGAGGAGCGTTTGTTTATGTCCATCACTAGAAATTTCAAGATGGCTGGTAAAGTGATGAATCTGTCTGAGCGCGTGGAAGCACAAGATCTCCACAATGTGGGAGTTAAGAGTAGACTCACTGGGCTAGAAGTACAACTTGCAGCATTACAGATTGAGGACGACCCTGCACTGGTCAAAGATTTTGAGGAAGAGTCGGAAGAAGCCCCGGAGGGTGGTGACAGCGATGGATCTGACTTGCTGGATTGATTTCTTTTCTTTTCATTATTGTCATGACTTTGACTGCATAGGTTTTCCTTAAACCTATATGGGAAGCGTTTTTCCCACACAACTGAAAACTTGAATTTTGACAATGATTGGAATTTTGTGAGCTACTTACAAACTATTTATGAAACGTTATTATTTTGGTTATAAATGTTGTGGTTGTGACTATACATTATTTCTTATTATTTACCATACTTCAATAAGATGATATGTTGGATGTCACTCATTATTGTATTTGTGAATGTAAAGTGAAATATGGAGGGCCGAGGTAGAGGACATGGACGTGGCCGAGGGCGTGGTGCTGGACAGGCACTGGCAACATGAACATGACTCCAGCTGAATTGGCTGCATTGATAAACCAACATGTGCAAGCGGCATTGAACACTCAGCCCACATAGTTTGGAAGTAAACGATGACACTAGTCATCATTTACACGAATATTCCATTAGGTGATTAATTCATTCCGTTTGATTTGAATACCTTGACACATTGAATACAGGACCGCCTGGATGCACATACAAAGCATTCATGCACTGTAAGCCGCATACCTACAGCGGAGCCAAGGAGCTGTAGGGCTTGTATGATGGTTCGAGAAGACTGAGTCAGTCTTCGCTAGATGTAACTGTCCAGTGGCAGACAGGTGAAATACACCACAGGAACCTTGGAAGGTGCAGCACTCACTGGTGGAATGCTCAAGTGTAAATGCTTGGCTAGGCAATGGCAAATGCACTACCGTGGGAGGAATTCAAAACAATGATGACAGAGGAATACTGCCCCTGCGACGAGGTTCAAAAGCTGGAAGCCAAGTTTTGGCAATTGAAGATGGAAGTGTCTAACATTAAGGCTTATACTACTAGGTCTCATTAGCTAGCTACACTTTGTCGTGGCATGGTTGACCCGCCGAGCCGACGTATTGAGCTCTATATACGTGGCTTAGTCCCGAAGATTTAGAGTATGGTGACTGCTACAAATCTCCCTACTATTCAACAAGTGATACGAATGGCTCACAAGCTCATTGATCAAGCTGTGGAGCAAGGAAAGTTACCCAAGCGAGGCGCTGTGGCAAGTGTGCCCGAAACAAATGCAAGTGGGAAAACAACGCCAGCAAAGGATCGTCATCTCGTAACTAAACTCAGCAACACCAACCTCAACAGCAACATCAGCAGAGACGGTTTGACAACAATCACAACTTCCACCAATCATCATCATCATCTCAAGGACCAAGTGGATATCTGGGGAAAACCCCAAAGTGCAACTGATGTAACTACCACCACATTGGCAGGTGTGATAGCTTTCGATGCCAGTGTTATGGAAGATTGGACATGTGGCAAAGGATTGCCGAGGAGAACTAATAAAGAAGCCTCAACAACCTCAGCAGCCTCAGCAGCCCCATGAAACACCAAAGGTTGCTTTGAGTATGGAAAGGTAGGGCATTTCAAGAAAAACTATCATCAACCGAAAAGAAATAGGAATGGCAACCGAAATGGTGGCAACAATAACAATGGAGGCAATGGTGACAACAATGGTGGCAACAATGGTGGAGCTAAAGGGAGAGCCTTTGTCATGGGTTCAGGTGAGGCTCTAAACGATCCTACTACCGTTACTGGTAAATTTCTTGTTTATGGTCGTTTTGCTTCTGCACTGTTTGACACTAGAGCCGATAGGAGTTTTACCTCTACTAAGTTTTGTAGTCTCTTAAGTGATATGCCCTCTGTCTTGGAGTCTAAGTATGTTGTAGAGTTGGCTGATGGTAAGCAAATCTCTGTTACGCATATCCTTAAGAATTGCAAGATAGAACTTGCAGATCATATCTTCGACATTGACCTTATGCCTGTTACTCTTTGAAGTTTCGATGTGGTCGTAAACATGGACTGGCTGTCCGAGAAGCAAGCAGAAGTGATTTATCATGAGAAGATCATTCGCATTCCTCTAATAGATGGGAAAACTCTTTTGGTTAAGGGTGAGAAGAGTGGTACTGTGATAGCCATCATCTCATTCATGGAGGCGCAGAAGTGGCTACGTAAGGTCACTTAGCCATATTAGCCCTCGTCTCCGACAAGCAACCGAAGGAAAGAAAGTAGAGGATATTCCGGTGGTTCGTGATTTTCCAGAGGTGTTTCCAGAGGATCTGCCTGGACTACCACCTCAACGTCAAGTTGAATTTCAGATCGATTTGACTCCCAGAGCTGCTCCGATTGCGAGAGCACCTTATCGGTTAGCACCGAACGAACTGCAAGAACTATCACACAACTTCAGGCTGTTGGATAAAGGTTTATTCGACCGAGTTCATCACTGTGGGGAGCACCTATTCTCTTTGTGAAGAAGAAAGATGGCACATTTCGAATGTGCATCGACTATAGGGAGTTGAACAAAGTCACAGTCAAGAATCGATACCCGTTACCTCGTATCGACGACCCGTTTGATCAAATTCAGGATAAAGCTATTATTCAAAGATTGATTTGAGATCTGGTTATCATCAACTAAGAGTTCGAGAAGAGGATATCTCCAAAACCGCGTTCTGTACTCGTTATGGTCACTATGAGTTCTTGGTCTTGCCTTTTAGGTTGACTAATGCACCAGCAATGTTCATGGATCTCAAGAATCATGTGTGCAAACCCTATCTCGATCAGTTTGTTATTGTGTTTATCGATAACATATTGATTTATTCTAGGACCAAGGAGGAACACGAGGAGCACCTACGTTTACTTCTGGAATTACTTAGAAAGGAACACTTGTATGCAAAATTTTCCAAGTGTGAAGTCTGGATTCGTGAGGTGCAATTCTTGGGTCATATTGTTAACGAGAAAGGAATACATGTGGATCCTGCAAAGATTGAGGCGATAAGGAACTGGTCGGTATCCAAGACGCCTAGTGAGATAAGGGAATTTCTTGGTCTGGCAGGATACTATCGACGTTTCATTGAGGGATTCTCAAAGATCGCTCAACCTCTCACAGCTTTGACCCATAAAGGAACAACCTATAAATGGGGTGAGAGTCAAGAAGCTGCTTTTCAGTTGCTGAAGCAGAAACTTTGTAGTGCACTGATACTAGCATTACTTGAAGGAAGTGATGATTTTGTAGTTTATTGTGATGCTTCTATCCAAGAACTGGGTTATGTCCTGATGCAACGTGACAAGTGATAGCTTATGCCTCGCGATAACTGAAGGTACATGAAAAGAATACACTACTCATGACTTGAAGTTAGGAGCAGTGGTCTTTGCCTTGAAGATTAAAGACATTACTTGTACGGTACCAAGTGCATAATTTACACTGATCGCAAGAGTCTTCAGCACATCTTTGAGCAGAAAGAGCTTAACATGAGGCAACGACGTTGGTGGAATTGTTGAACGATTATGACCGTGCCATTAAATACCACCCGGGAAAGGCAAATATAGTCGCTGATGCCTTGAGTAGAAAGGAAACCTTTAAACCCCGACGAGTGCGTGTCCTACAATTGACGATTAGCACTCACTTGCCCGAGCAAATTAAGGGAGCCCAGACGGAAGCTTTGAAAGGTGAGAATGTTAAATCTGAATCTCTACGCGGGATGGATAAACAGTTGGAAGTCAAATCTGATGGAATTTGGTATTTCATGGATAGACTATGGGTCCTTTGCATGGACATTTAAGAGACTTGGTTATGAGTGAAGCACACAAGTCTAGATATTCCATACACCCTGGCTCTGAAAAAATGTATCATTATTTGAAGGCGCACTATTGGTGGCCTAATATGAAGGTTGACGTAGCTACATACGTGAGCAAATTTCTTACATGTTCTAAGGTTAAAGTCGAATATCAGAAACCATCTGGGTTATTGCAACAACCGGAGATCCCCTTGTGGAAATGGGAGCAGATTTCCATGGATTTTATCACTAAGTTGCCCAGAACTCCTAGTGGTTGTGACACGATATGGGTAATCGTGGACCGACTCACTAAGTCAGCTCACTTCTTGGCGATAAAGGAAACTGACAAGATGGACAAGTGAACTCGAATTTATTTAAAGAGGTAGTTTCGAGACATGGTGTGCCGATATCGATTATATCTGATTGCGATGCTCATTTTACGTCTCATTCTAGCAATCATTGCAGAAATCGTTGGGTACACGTCTAGATATGAGCACTGCTTATCATCCGCAGACCGATGGACCAAGTGAACGTACTATTCAAACTTTGGAAGATATGTTACGACCTTGTGTGATCGATTTCGGGAATAATTGGGAAGTTCAATTACCATTGGTTGAGTTTTCGTATAACAATAGTTATCATACGAGCATCAAGGCAGCACCATTTGAGGCATTATATGGGTGAAAGTGTAGATCACCATTTTGTTGGGCAGAAGTTGGTGATAGTCAATTAACCGGTCCTGAGTTGGTACATGAGACCATTGAAAGATAGTACAGATACGAAACCGCATGGCAGTAGCGCGGATAGATAGAAGAGTTACGCTGACAAACGACAGAAACCCTTGGAGTTTCAAATCGGTGAAAAAGTGTTACTAAAAGCCTCACCGTGGAAAGGTGTAATTCTGTTTGGCAAAAGAGGCAAGCTTAATCCAAGATACGTCAGACCATTGAGATTTTAGAAAGAATAGGTCTAATGGGGTATCGATTGGACTTACCTGACTCATTGAGTGGCGTTCACAATGTATTTCCCGTCTCGAATATAAAGAAGTGTCTTTCTGACGAGACACTAGTTGTATCACTCGAGGAAGTACATGTAGATGTTCAACTACACTTTGTTGAGGAACCGGTTGAAGTGATGGATCGTGAGGTCAAGACCCTTAAACAAAGCAAGATAACTATAGTCAAAGTTCGTTGGAACTTAAAACGTGGATCGGAATTCACATGGGAACGCGAGGATCAGATGAAGCTTAAGTATCCTCATCTGTTCGAAACGACAACATCGGTCGGGGAAGGTACTGATTAAATTTCGGGACGAAATTTATTTCAACATGGGGATGATGTGACAACTCATTCGATTTCATTATGCCAATCCAGTAAACCAAGGACGTAGCACAACCATGTAACGCAATTTTCGGGATGAAAATTCTTTCAACATGGGGATAATGTGACATCCGGTAATTTTCCGTTACCAAACTCCGTTAGTTCCGTTAGGTCTTACATACACGTGTCGTGGGCATACACTAGTTGTCGTTGAACGTTGGTGACTTAATATTAATAATCTATGATAAAGAATAATAATCTAATTAATAATGTTGATTATTAGTTGCGATTATGTGGTTCATGAATTTATAGAATTTTATATATTTTATTTATAAAATTTACGCAATAACATGACAGTGTTATATATATATATTCTATGTGTTATGTGACTTGTGGTAAATGTTTAGGATTATTATTTTTGGTTAATAATACTTATAATTGTATTCTAGATTATTTAAAAAATTTTAAAAGATTGGTTTTTGCAAAATAAAAATCAAGGGGTTTATTTTGTAATTGTTATTAAACATAAAACTTAACAAAATTAGAACCCTAATCCCACCCTAAACCCCCCCCCCCATTGCGGCCGAAGCATTCCCAAGCACCCATCTCATTTTATTTTGATCAAAAACAACAAAATACAATCGATTTTGGTTAGTTCCAAGTACTACAAGGTGGTTTGCAAGTTCAATTGTTGAGTTATACGCATCTAAAGGTTAGTTTTGATTGATTTTTCATAGTTCTTGATCCTTGATGAACCTAATCCGAAAATTGATGATGATTATATGAAATTAATGATTGTATGATGATTATAT
The DNA here is from genome assembly GCA_025506515.1 of Flaveria trinervia. Classification (NCBI taxonomy): domain Eukaryota; kingdom Viridiplantae; phylum Streptophyta; class Magnoliopsida; order Asterales; family Asteraceae; genus Flaveria; species Flaveria trinervia. The sequence goes on from CM046445.1 coordinate 13,794,367, forward strand.
GATGTTAGTTAGGTTGTATGAATGCTAGATTATGTGATTGTGCAAGAAATCTAGGGTTTGATCATCTTGTTCATACATTGCCATAAGAGGAAACTTTTTGTTCTTGGAATTCATGATTTGATGATACTTAGATGTTAGATGTAATGCTTAGATGTTATTTTAATTGAATTATGCAAGAAAATCCATGAAATTGTGATGGTGATCATGACTTACTAAAAGTAGAAACTTTTGTGTATGATGTTGTGGAATTTGGATGTTTTGGAGATGATTAACATGTTATAATGAATGTTATGAACTTTATTAGGTATAATATTGATGAAATTATCATTGGATTGGATGCTAGAACACTTTTGGGTGTTACTTTCCCAAAAGGGAAACTTTATTTTTGTAGAAGTTTGGATGAGATGATTTTGGGCATGCTTATATGTTAGGATCATGTTAGAATGATTGTGGATGATGTTTGCTGTTTAGAATGTTAATTGAGTGTATGGAGGCTTGGTTATCATATATGAAGTATAGACTTTGATGATCATACATGATGATGAATTTTATGGTTAGTGATTAGGTGATCATGTTTGGGATTAAAACTGATGGTCAATGTGTATGTTGGTTGGAATGAACTAAATGAATGAATGTAAGCATGATTGTCATACATGGATGCGAATGTAATCATGATTCTTGAGATTTGCATAAGTATATGATGATCTAATGTGGCATGATGACTTAGGTAGAACCTAGGTTGATAATGTGATACGCATGGATAAATTGCATGACACTCTTGTATGTTAAGTGATCATATATGATTAAACTATATTTCAACTAATATGTCACCAACGGGTCAAATGGGTCAACTAGGTTAATCTAGGATTATTGAGTTTCTATGGGTACACGCACTTATGTACTTGTGTGTTCTAGGTAACCTTTGAAGGGTTGTCTTTGCATCTATCATGAGTTTTTTTATTCACTATCATTACACACCTGGTGAGTTCATGCCCCTTATTTTATAAACCTTCTACTAGGGGAGGTAGCATACTCAAACTTAAACCTATTTTATTATTATTATAAGTTGTGTATGTGTTAACATAGTGCTTAATACCATGAAAAGTCCTCAAACTTTCGGATCGTTAATAATGCTAAATAGCGGGGAATCTTGGGTAGTACTATTGGGTCTGACGAGCCCCACCCGTGAGATTGGAGGTCAAGCGAGTGCAATTTTGTCCTATACACAACATTCGTCACGACCTGGTAAGTCGTTATGGGAGGCAACAAACGAAACATAGTCAGCAATCGATCGCGAAATCACTATTGTTAATACATGTGAGTATAGACTAGCTATCTATTTCAATGCACTTCTTATGCTATACAATTGATAAATTATGTTAATGCAAACTCTTGAATTCACCAACTGTTGTGTTGACATTTTAGTATGCTATTTCCTCAGGTCGTTAACTTCACTTGCCATTAGGAGCACTGCACAGGTTCATCATGCACTCTAAGACTCTACTTAAAGACTCTTTATTGATGTTTATTGTTATTTTATTATGTTTAATCATTTGGGTTGGCGCGTGTTTTGCCATAGTATGCATTTATATACTTTGGGTTTCTTTACTTACAAAATGCTTCCGCATGTTTTAATGTTTGAACTTTGGTTGTTTTATCTTAAATGTGGCATATAGAGTTGTTCTGAGTAATATTGACTGTGATCTGTTTGTTGTTTGTGACACGTCTCGTGGTAAAAATCCGCACGTGGATTTTGAGGGTGTGACAGATTGGATCTATCAAAAGCCTCCACAACTGATTAGAAAGCTCAATGCTTTTTGTTAAAGGCAACAGACGGAAGATGAATCACTTGATACAGAATGATCTAGTGAATGGAGTGAATGTAAAGAACTTCCAGCTTCTGGATTTTTGCGTAGCATGTTTGAAAGGAAAACAGACGAAGAAGTCTCACAAGGAAAAGAAAGTTAATTCCATTGACCTACCTCTCGAGCTCCTACATATGGATCTGTCTGGTCCCGTTAGCACTAGAAGTATAGCTGGTGATTTGTACTGCTATGTAGTTACAGATGATTAATCAAGATTTTCTTGGGTGATGTTTCTAAAATCCAAATCGGAGACATTTGAATCATTCAAACAGCTGGTAACTACTTTGGAATCACTCTACAAGCTGAAAGTTAGACAAATTCTCAGACAACATTGTCACAGAGTTCAAGAACCAGTGGATGGAGGCGTTTTGTAAAGAAAAAGGAATTGTACATCAATTTACGTCTACCTACGCCCCGTAGATGAATGGAGCTGTTGAGCGAAAGAATCGGAGCTTGATAGAGACAACAAGAATGATGCTAGCAGACTCGAAACTGTCGATCCAGTTTTGGAACGAGGCAGTGGCCAATGCATGTTACACCATCAATTAGGTCTTGGTGGTCAAACGTCATGGTAAAACATGTTATGAGTTGCTCCAGCGACGTAAACCTAACCTGGAGTATCTTGAACCATTTGGTGCACCATGTACGCTGCTGAAGAAAACTCAGTCTGGAAATTTCAGTGAGAAGGTTGAAGAAGGGATCTTTCTCGGCTACAATATACCGGACAAGAGAGTTTATAACAACTCAACGGGTCAGGTAGAAGTGTGGTGCAATGTGGATGTTCATTCTTTTTCGACTATGATGGATTCTTTAAGTCCTTCAACATACCTATCTCCTTTCCGGATGATAAGTTAACGACCAGAATGATGTTCGATGTCCTAGGCACACCGCCACTAGACCCGACAACATCAACTCCACAAGGTGAATCTTCTAATCCTTTAGGGGGATCACTTGATGTAAGAGATTCCTCCTCTGATGATGAAGAAGTGGAGACTGAACAGAAGGATCCGGAGGAATAGGTTCCTGCTACTGAAAGTACACAAGAATTAAATCCTGATGCCTCTGACATTTTGGAACCTCACTCTCCAACAGCTACAGATCCTGAACCTCAGTTTAACAATCTGGATAATGAAGTAGTTGTTCCCACAACTCCTGGATCTTGATTAAATTTTTATCATCCCTTGGACAATGTCATTAGGGATGTTAGATCAGGAGTACAGACAAGAAACCAACTGTACAAAACTGATTATGCCCCGATATGGAAAATGGATACCTTCACGATGGAGCATATCGATGTTTTGTGTCTCAATTTGAGCCAAAATATGTTAGTGAAGCGTTAAACGATGAGGCATGGGTCAGTGCAATCCAAGAAGAACTCCTCCAGTTCAAGAAATTAGGAGTATGGACCCTTGTGGACAAACCACAAGGTGCTAAGGTGATTGGCACTAAATGGGTATTGAAATGCAAGAAAGATGACCAAAGGGTAATAATCAGGAATAAGGCCCAACTTGTAGTTCAAGGATTTCGATAAGCCGAGATTAAAATGAAGTTTTCCACCAGTGGCAAGGATGGAAGCAATACGTATATTTCTAGCTTATGCATCCAACATGAAGATAAAGTCTATCAACTAGATGTCAAGAGTGCGTTCCTTCATGGTGAAATCTGTGAGACAGTGTATGTCTGTCAACCCGAAGGATTTGAGGATCCTTATCATCAGGACAAAGTATACAAGCTGGATGAGGCTCTCTACAGGCTCTATCAAGCCCCTAAAGCATGGTATGAGAAACTCTCAACTCATCTGGTGAAACATGGTTTTCGCAAAGGAGTTATTAACTGTACACTGTTGATCAAAGAAAAAGATGGTGTACTGCTGGTACAAATTTACGTTGATGACATAATCTTCGCTTCCAAAAACGAAGAGTTATGTAAAGAATTTGAATCTGTAATGAAAGCAGAATTCGAGATGAGTGCCATGGGAGAAATGAAGTTCTTTCTTGGGTTACAGGTGGATCAGACACCAAAGGGAATATTTCTACATCAGACCAAGTATGTAGGCGATATCCTTAGTCGGTTCAATATGGAGAATGCTTCTACAGATGGAACTCCACTTGCTACAAACCATGACGTGGCACCCGACAAAAATGGTGATCTGGTTGATGCCACCGTGTACAAAGGAATGATCGGATCTCTCATGTACCTCACAGCCTCACGGCCTGATATCATGAACGCGACATGTCTTTGTTCAAGATATCAGGTGAAACCAAAAGTCAACCATATCATAGGCGGCAAAAGGATTTTTCGTTATCTGAAGGGTACTCCAACACTCGGGTTGTGGTATCCTCATGACGATGACTTTGAGCTTACAGCGTATAGTGACTCGGATTATGGTTGTTGCAAAATGAATTACAAGTCAACATCAGTAGGATGTCAGTTCTTTGGTAGACGATTAGTCACCTGGCAGTGTAAGAAGCAGACCTCCGTTGCTCTGTCAACATGTGAAGCTGAATACGTTGCTACTGCAAGTTGCTGTTCACAAATCATCTGGATTCAACAGCAAATGCGTGACTACGGTTTGCAATTTTCTAACACTCCTATTTTTGTTGATAATTTTTATGTTATAGCCATAACAAAAAATCCGGTCCAACATCCTAAAACTAAACACATCGGTATTAAGTATCACTTTATACGTGACTATTTTGAAAAGCACTTAGTCGATGTGGTTAAAATAAATACGGATTTTCAACGTGCCGACCTCTACACTAAAGCTTTTGATAAACCTAGGTTTTTATATCTATTAGAGGTCAATGACGTGAAAAAGAAAAGTGAAGTGATTCCAGAAGATTAGAGTTCGTAGTCCGACTAGTATAGTTAATTTTCTTTTCTTTTATTTTATTTTACTTATTTTTCTGTCTATTAAAAATCCAAAAACATAAAAAATAATTTCTATTTTATAATTTTAGGGGGAGAATATGTTAAATTAGTATTAAATTCTTCAGTATTTAATTCCTTAAAAAACGAGGGAGGAGGATAGCTTAGCTAAAAGAATGAAATCAAATCTGTGATTCTGATTCAACGTTTATGGAAAATGACAATACACAGGGAACATATTGTTTGGGAATTTAAAATATTTTAAATGATTAAGATGCAAAATTCAAAGTATAAGTCTAAGAAGTCTAAACAAAATAAAAGGAAAAATGATAGTAAAACTAGTATGCTACTAAGATAACATAGAGAAAGTAGACCTAGAGGTTGCTAATTCATTATATGATGTGTCGGTAGATTCAACACAATAGATGAGTAGACCACATTGGTAGTTTAAAATTCAAACTAAGTTGTTCAACTTGTTGTGGGTTCCCATCTTATCCCTGGTTAACATAATCAACGCAGTTCCAATAAGGGGTGAAGAGCAAAATAAACGCCAGAAATGTGTGCGGACGACCATAAAAATAAGCTAATAACTTATGTTGTTGGTGCGTTATGTGCAAAAAGAAAAAAATAAATGCTCTAACAAGAAGATAGGTTGTGTGCCTCTCTATTGTGCGGTGGCACTGACCTGAGGATAAGCATAACTTAAATATTCTAGATTTCATTGTAGTTTACGCCTCTCTACTGTGCGGTGGCACTGACCTGAGGCTTCGCATCTTTTTGAAAGCTCTTAGAATAGTCTCTTCTTGTCCAATACCCGTAGACCGCTCAAAAATCTCCTAAGGAACGTTGATTACCATATAAGCGTGGGATCCACGAATGCTTATTGAAATAATTAAACCTTAACTCATCACCAATGTGTGTCAAAAATCTATGTATGGATTTAAGAGGACAAGTATACTGACAATCATCGTGAGCTGTAGTTCTTGAAAGTCAAAATCATTGTATGCATCTTATAGCTCTAGTATGATTTCCTAAAATTGCTATTGACTCTCAGTCAAAACAAAAATCTAGCATCAAAATGATTTATTAAAATGTCCCAAATGATTCTGATATACCTGTATGATTCCATAATAAATCATACCAGAAATGATAAAATAGACTTGAAGCTGTGCTATCCAAGAAGTAAAATCAGTTAGAAGTACTCTAATAGGTTTAAATCCGTCTCCAATCAAAATTACAAAAATATTTCTTGTTTCGTTTTTAATTTCAAGTTGTTTCATTTATTTTTACTTATTTTTTAGGTAAAAGTCGGACGATACATCTGGATTCAATCTGTGAATCAATCACTAAAAGAGGTCACGTCTAAGGTGACCAATCTGGTTTTTGAAATTAAAAGGATCACGTCTGAGGTGATCAAATAGTTTTTCAAATTAAAAAGGTCATGTCTGAGATGATCATCGATCGTAACGTCTTATCAATAGTTAAACGTGTATTTGAATGTGAAAGAGGTCAAACTCATAAGTATGGTCCAGTCGCACAAGTATGAGCCAATCGCATGATTGAACCATACGTATGAGTCCAGTCGCACGACTGAACCCCAGTCAGACAACTGAATGTTACTTAGTATAAATAGTAGGGAGTCGGTCGCAGGGAGTCTCATCACCCCTCAATCGCCCTTAGTCACCCGAAAGTACTAAGACTTTGCCTAAATTTTGTTTGATTGATTTAACATCTTGATTTTGTAACTAACTGATCCATTGTTCATCTACAGGTACTTAGTGACTGAAATCGAACAAGATGCTTGGTGAAATCAAACCCTAATTGACCTAATTGGTTAAAATCATGAAATCCATAAAACCTTTCAAATAGACCACTTAAATGCACATAAAATGAAGTACATAAAGTGATAGTTAGAGTCCCTACGAATCTAATGAGTCTAAACCCAACATTTAACATCAATTTTTGACCTAGATTGAAGGTTAGAGTGTCGAACAGAGTGTTATGTGAATAGACACTATGAATGAACTTCAATCGCATGATTGAGCTAGGCGTATGAATCAATCGAACGAATGAACCAGGCGTATGAGTTCAGTCGCACGATTGACTCAACCGCATGGCCTAACACACAACTAAGTTCAGTTGCAAGCTCAATTGCACGACTGAACTCAATCGCATGCTAAATCGCACGACTGAACTCAGTTGTATGGTTCAATAGTTTACTTTCAACCGCATGGCCTAACACACAACCAGACTGATCTCAAAATAGTTTACTTTCAACTGATTTCTATCATGCACAAATCTAATGTTTATATGTGTTGTGTTACAGAAACATGGCAGATAGGTGGTCTATCAACACCAAGCACAACATCTGTGCTCATCTTGATGCTACCTCCAGGAACGCCGCTAAGTTCGCTGGGATTATAGCCTTTCTACGTAGGTTGAGGATCTACAAGGCTATCTCTACTCCTTGCACACCCTACCAGTCTCTACATCAGGCATTCTGGGAAGCTGCTTCAGTTGGCCGATCTAGTGAGCCTTACTGTATACGAAGCACCATCTTTGGCCAAGAGATTGATGTTACTGCAACTGATCTAAGACGTGTACTAGATCTGGGTTATGATGATGCCCACCTAACCAAGTTACATCCTCTGACAGTTAGGGGTTGTTTTCTAAGGATGAAGTACACTGGGGACATCAATGCAGGTGTGCTAACCAAAAGCAACCTGTGTTCCCAGTTCAAGTACCTAGCCCATGTCATTTTGAAGTGCATTGCATCTAGGAGGGGAGGATTTGATGATCTATCTGACCAAATCCAGAATGCATATGTTGCACTGGTGCTGAACCACCCCTTCAGCTTCTCCAACATGATTTTCTCTTACTTGATAGAGAACCTTGAGGAAAAAGGCAAGGAAGGCTTCCGTATGTATCCAAGGTTCTTGCAAATGATCATAGATGAGAAGCTACCTCTGCTGCCTAAGGAGAAGGACGATGCTGTGATGTTAGAGGTGATGGATGACACAACCCTAGGTAGGATGAAGGTGTATAGGGGGAAGTAGGTGAAGCCCCCTATGAGGAGATTGTTGGGCACTTGGCCAGTGCTGATTATGTGGCGCCTTCTCACAAGAAATGGCGACACGATGAGAGTGACTCAGATGTCGAGCCGATAGAGCTACCCATTGATGATTCAGACGACGAAGGCGACCATGGTGATGGTCAAGGTGGTGAGGCTCCTGGTGGATCCGAGCAGGCTCCAAGCCACCCCGATTCTCAGGTAGATGAAGATGATGAGTGAGATGAGGATCCTCTCATGAGGATTGTTAGCAATAGGGTTGTGGCCACTGAGAGAGGTAAAGCGGTGGTTAGTGGACGCCAGGCTGGGTCAAAGGGTGGTGCTATAGATTACACGGATCCTCCTTACACTCCAGACCAGCCACTCGGCTTAAGGAGAGCCTCTGTCTCCAAGGGCTCAAGGAAGAAAAGGATGGACTAACCCCACGGAAGAAGAGCAAGAGGCAGAGGATCACCTAATCTCTACTCCCACCACCACTACCACAGCTACCACCACTACCACACCTCCTATCTCCACCCCCATAGCTACCACTACCACCACCACTCCACCCATGACCATCATCCATCCTACCACCATTACCACCACCACTCCTCCTCCTCCTACTATCTCCCATCCCGCCACCACTACCACAGCCACTCTAGCACATCCCACACACATTCCACCTCCTATGCTCACCACATCCACTACTACCACCACCAGTCACCAAGTCGATCTGTCCACTCACACTCCATTCGCTGCTGGACCCTCCGTACCCCACATTGTGTTAGAGGAGAATCTAGCCAACCTTAACCGTATTGTTCTAAAGCTGCTGGCTACTGATAAGTAAAGAGGTGCACAACTCAACCAGCTGATGGAGGTGAATACAGCTCAAGCTCAGAAGATCAGGGAGCTCAGTGAAAAGAGTGACCTATATGAGAGAGCTCTAAGCCGAGCCCACCAAGTGCTTACAAGTCAAAATGAGCTAGTGCTGGCATTGGTAAAGAAGATTGAGGAGCTAGAAAAGAAAAATAAGAAGATTATGCTAAAGCTGAAAGGGTCAAAGAGTGAGCCTCTGAAGATTAAGGACGGTGAAGGTGATGATGGAGATGATGATGATGATGACGAGGAGGATGATGATGAAAGTGAAGAAGATATCGAGGACGGAGGACGAGCTAAAAAGATCAAGATGATGATGACCAAGAAGGTGATGCTGCTGCATCAGCCTCTCCTCGAGGTCAAGAGAGGCGGACCAAACAAAGTCAAGACAAAGGAGCCTCCTCCTCCGCTCCTTCAGATGAAGAACATGCGGTTCAAGATAAAAGTAATAATTAGATGTTTATGTATTTAAAACTTTTGTACTTGAACTATGTATTACATTAATGTAATATTGATCACTCATGTCTGTTTATGTCTTAATGTTTTATAAAATGACTTATGTGTGATGTGATTAATGTCTAATCAAGTAGATAAAAGTCCACAACAGGATGAATACGATGTTTCTCTCATTCAGCAAATCAAGTCTCAATTCACTATGATTCTTGATTTGCAAGGGATCTTCAGAAGGTCAGTGAGCTACACTCCCAAAGAAGGAGAAATTATACATGATCTGGCCGACGAGCAACTTGCTGAGATGTTCAGACTGAATCCTGACGAGCTTGTCAAAGATGCTCTAGAAGTGAATGTTTTAAGTGATGAGGAGCTGCAGGATGTTGATGAGATTGAGATAGAGGATGTCACTTCTGAACACTATCTAGAGTACACTGACTGCGATGGAAATGTGATAGTCAACTTGGGTTATACTCTTGGTAGTGCTACATTTGAGAAGCTGGATGGATGGAGAAGGAAAAAGGAAAATGATGAAAACCAAGCCCAACCCTCGGATGCAAATGTTGATATCAAGAAGGCTGAATGGACAGCTTGCTTTGCTGAAATTAGAGCCCAGCGCACGAGTACAAAGCAAAATGCCTACACCGAACTCTACAAAGTCAAGAAACATCAGAAGGTGTCTGGAAAGATAATAGCGTGGGCCTATTTTGAGTACTTAAAAGTATATCCTATAAAGAGAAAGAAAGGGATTGGGTACTTCTGATATCCACATGATCTGAAGACTCTTCTTGGTTTTGAGTTCAACCGACTGGCGTGCTTAGATCTGCTATATGCTAATCCAAGGAAGATGTCAGGTTGGTTTCAAGCTGTTTTGAAGAAAGAATACCACACCAGGTGGGAAACCTTCAGACCTCAACAACTGAAGAGGTACATCTGTAGGTCTGAAGTGGATCCTTTATTTGGGAAGCCAAAAGTAGTGCTAAAGTGGAGTCCTTCGCGCACGATGTCAATGATTCCCTTACGGGAAATGCCTGAGGACTTCACTCCACATTTCAAATGGTGGTATTATGATTGGAGAACAGGTGAATCGGTCATAGTTCTGAACAAATAGGGATAAATGGAAACTATCAGAGTATTTGACCAAATGTGGCTTACCAACTTGTCGGCTGAAGATGTCTACACACTATACAAGTGGCCACTATTTATGATACATAAGATATTGTACAAGCCCTCAAATTCCAAAATGTGATACGACTCTGTTTTGCATTTGAAATACACACAGGAGTCACAAGAGAGGAGAAGTACAAGAAACTTGAAGAGCTTATGAAGAATGGCAGACAATAGAGTAAACTAGGTCCAAGGGGGAGTTTGTTGATACATATGTCCCTAGTTTATGTGCTTAATGTAAAGGTCTGTCATCTCTTACACATATGTAATGAATGGTTAAATGAAATATAATATGTGGTTGATGTTTATAATGATAATATTTCATAGTATTATTGTGTGTTAACGTATAATGAACTTACTATATAGGTTTGAGGTTTTTGTGCATAGTTCAAAGTTAATAATAATTGAGAAATGTGTTCAAACTTAGTCGTATGAGTCTTCATGCGAATGGACCATGCTTATGGACCATACTTATGAATACCTCATGTTAATGGACTAGTCGCACGACTGAACCAGGAGACTGGATCAGTCGCACGATTGAGACATAAGATTGACTCAGTCGCACGACTGAACCTTCAGTCGTGCGTATGGATCAATCGCATGATTCAGTCGCACGAATGAACCATGCTAATGGTTTGGTCGTACGATTGGAAACCCATAACCTACAAATACCACTTAATTCGTGGAAAAACGTAATACTTTGAACCTTTTCCAGAGAACACTTGAGAGACTTTTGAAACACACAAACCCTAGACGTCTAAAACGTCCAAGGAAACTTGTCCAACTTCATAGATCAATCCTGATCGATCTCTACTCATTCATAACGTTTAGTTTCAATCTTAAATCAATCGGGTAATTGTTCTCACTGATTGGATCACCAATCAAATAGGATTCCACACTATTTGATTCGGTATAAACGCAGAATCCATTAGTATTCCGTACGTACACGGTCCTGACAGGTTCCCACAAACCCGTTTGTCTTCGACTTTGCACTTGATTCTTCAAGGAAACCCTAGCTGTTGCCCTTTCTCCTTTCTCTTTCACTATTTGGCCGAATAGAGTGGTGAATGGGAGAGGGGTGTGGGCAGCCATGCCCCTTTACACACCCACTCTTCCAAAGATTTTCTCGTTTTGGCAAGATTGGTCCCTCAACTTGGACTTTATTTCTTTTCTTCTTTTTCTTCTTTCTTTAGCTCAAAGGAAAATAACCAGGTGTTACAAGTCCACCCCTCTTATATAGGTTTCGTCCCTGAAACCTGTTATTCCTCAAACAATTATGGGTAATGTTGTCTCATCTCTTCTTCAGTCTCCCATGTAGACTCCGATCCCTTTCTGTGCTTCCACTGTACGCGCATAAGTGGGACCACTTTATTCCTTAATCTCTTCTCCTTACGATTAATGATTTCCACTGGTTGCTCCACATAATTGAGTCGTTTATCTACCTCGATATCTTCCAGTGGTACAACCATATCTTCGTCTGCCAAACATTTTCTCGGATGAGATACATGGAATGTCGGATGATTTCGACTTAACTCTTCTAGTAACTCCAGTCTATAGGTCACCTCTCCTACTCGAGAAATGATTCGAAAATGCCCTATGTACCTTGGGCTCAACTTGCCCTGCTTTCTGAACTGAATGATACCCTTCCAAGGTGAGACCTTCAACATGACTCTATCACCCACCTGGAATTCAATCGGTCTATGTCGCTTATCAGCATACGACTTCTGTCTATCTTTGGCTGCCTTCATGAAGGCTTTGATTCTTTCCGGTTTCTTAGTCGTAGCCTCGACCACCTCGACGCTCCCTAACTCTTTATGACCAATATCACCCTAACAAACCGGTGTTCTGCATCTCCTACCGTATAGCATCTCATAAGGAGGCATACCAATACTGGCATGATAACTGTTGTTATATGATAACTCGGCTAATGGTAAGTGGTCATCCCAACTTCCTCCAAAATTGATGACACATGCCCAAAGCATATCTTCCAGCATCTGTATCATCCTTTCTGACTGACCATCCATCTGAGGATGATAAGCCGTGCTAATATGTAACCTCGTCCCCATCGCATCATGAAATTTCTTCCAAAACTTTGATGTAAACCGGGTGTCACGATCGGACACAATAGACATCGGCACACCATGACGAGTTACAATCTCTTTAATGAAAAGATCCGCCAACCTCTCGGATGAATATGTCTCGCGGATCGGTAGGAAGTGAGCATTCTTCGTCAAATGATCAACTATCACCTTTATGGCATCAACCCTCGCGTGGTCCGTGGTAGCTTTGCTATAAAGTCCATGGTGATTTGCTCCCACTTCCACTCTGGTATATCCAACAGTTGGATCTTTCCATACGACTTTTGATGCTCTGCCTTCACTTGCAAGCAAGTAAGGCACTTACTCACATACTCCACTATGTCACGCTTCATACCCGGCCATCAATAATCTTTCTTCATGTCTTGGTACATTTTCGTAGCACCGGGATGAATAGAGTATCGAGTCTTATGAGCTTCATGCATAATTTTTCACGTAGATCCCCATAGCGATGAATCCACATCCGTCTGAATCGGGTTCTAACACTGAGTATGTTTTCACCCAATTTCGTAACCAGACCTCTCATTCTTTTAGAGTTAAGATGATCTTCTTTCAATGCCTCATCTTGAAACTCTTTGACCTGCTTCATCACATCAGTGGTCATGATCAATTGGTAAGCTTTCACCCGAATCAGCTCGGGTCTCACTTTCCAGCTAAGGGCATCCGCCACCACGTTGGCTTTGCCCGGATGATAATGGACTCGCAATCATAATCCTTTATGAGCTCCAACCATCATCTCTACCTCATGTTTAAATCCATCTGCTCGAAGAAGTACTTCAAGCTCTTATGGTCGGTGAATATGGTGCACTTCGTCCCATACAGGTTGGGCCTCCAAATCTTCAACGCGAAGACCACGACTGCTAGCTCCAAATCATGAGTAGGATAGTTAACCTCATTACCTTTCAACTGTCGGGATGCATAGGCTATAACATTTTCTCTCTACATCAACACACATCCTAACCCCGAATAGGAAGCATCAGAATAAACCACTAGATCTTCACTTCCATCGGGTAACGACAAAATAGGAGCTTGAGCCAATCTCGCCTTTAACTCCTCAAATGCCTTCTCTTGAGCCTGACCTCACACAAACTTTATATCCTTATGGGTCAACTTGGTTAGTGGAGAAGCGATCTTAGAGAAGTCTTGGATAAACCTTCGGTAGTAACCCGCCAAACCCAAGAAACTACGAATCTAGGATGGCGTCTTTGGAGACTTCCATTGCATCACCGCCTCCACCTTTTCCGGGTCTACCATAATCCCCTCAGGATTCACTACATGACCCAAGAATTGAACCTCGTGCAACCAGAATGCGAACTTGGAGAATTTAACATACAACTTCTCCTTCTCAACGTCTCCAACATCTCTCAAATGTGACTGGCATGCTCCTCTACACTCTTGGAATAAATCAAGATATGATCGATAAACATAATCACTGATTTATCCAACATCGGCCAACACAGTCGATTCATCAAGTCCATAAAAGTAGCTTGCGCATTGGTCAAACTGAATGACATAACGAGGAACTCGTAGTGACCATAACGCATACGGAAAGGTGTTTTAGGAATATCCTGCTCCTTCACCTTCAACTGATGGTAGCCAGATCGGAGGTCTATCCTTGAGAACCAACTGGCACCTTGGAGCTGATCAAACAGATCATCAATTCTCGGTAAGGGGTACCGATTCTTCACTGTCAGCTTATTAAACTCATGGTAGTTTATACACATTCTTATACTACCATCTTTCTTCTTCACAAATAAGACCGTAGCACCCTAAGGAGAGATACCCGGTCTAATGAACCCCTTGTCCAACAACTCCTGCAGTTGCTCCATCAGTTCCTTCATCTTAGTCGGAGCCAACCGATACGGTGCCTTAGAAACGGGTTTGGCACTTGGTATAAAATCGATCTGAACTCGATCTCTCGGTCAGGTGGCACTCCTGGTAAGTCTTTGGGAAATACATCTGGAAAGTCACATACAACCGGTACATTGGATAGTTGTGGTGTTGGGGTATCCACGTCCTTTACATAAGCCAAGTAACCACTACATCCACGCCTCATGCACTTTCCCACCACCATCATTGAAATCACTTTCGGAATCGTAGTGACCTGATCACCATAAACTGTCACCAAACTCCCGTCAGGCGCTGTTAACCGAATCATCCCAAGAACTACATCGAAACCACCTAAGGTCATCACGAATGGTCTAACAGGAAACTTATGACCTTTTAATTCCACATCACATCTTTCTATCATCTCAGAAATCCTGGTAGACTTAGCTATGGTAGTTTCCACATCAAAGGATGCATCTACACTCCTACTACTAACAGGCAGTTTAGCACAGAAAGCAGCAGAAATAAAACTTTTACTAGCACCAGAATCGAATAACACAAAGGCTAACATTTGGTTTACTAGAAACGTACCTGACACAACAATAGGGTCCGTCCTAGCCTCCTCCTGTGTCATCATAAATGCTCTGGCGCTAGTCCTCTATCCTTCTCCCCCAGCCTTCTTCACTCCCGAACCTTCATCCCTCAGCTTCTTACAGTCCCTATTCATATGACCACATTCCCCATAATTGAAACACCTCATAACCTCACAATCTCTAGCCATATGACCACATTTTCCACACTTGAAGCAGATGTTTGATCCCTATTTGCATTGTCCCAAATGCTCCTTCCCACATTTGCCACACCTCTTCGACCCCGTACCAGGTGTGACCACACGATGATCATCCACCCATGCCTTCTTGTTACTCATCGGGACACCACCCCAACCAACCCTTTTCCCATTCCAATTCTGGTCGCCACCACCCTTCTTGCTTACCTTAGCCACCACCACCTCTCGCTCGTCATACAACCTTCCCGCCAAATCAACTGCCGACCTAAATGTGCTCGGTCTGGCAACGATCGTGAGCCTACGGATATCAGCCGGAAAGCCCTGAGTATACCGCTTAATCTTTTGTGACAGTGGTGTCACCTGATCCGACACCAGCCGTGCCATGTCATTGAATCTAGTGGTGTATTGTTGATGTGTCATGGTTCCCGCCTCTAGCTGTAGGAATTCTCTTTCCACCTTATCCATTTCCCTGTGAGGATAGAACTCCTTAATTACCAGCTTCTTAAACTCCGACCACCTCATTCTCCCAATTTCCTGACTACCCTCGGCTTGGACAATATTGTCCTGTGACATCCGTCACCTTAAGGTACGTCGAACGACATAATTAACCATAAAATTATTTTAGTTATTCTTCCTCTTCTTCATGAACTCCTGTTTTAAGGAATCATGTTTGCTTTATTACCCTTGTGCCTGTACTTCCTCCGTGATCGTGTGCTAAGCATAAACTTCTATAAATTTCATCACCATTATCACCAAATATATCATTTAATTTATTTATAACCAGTGTCATTAATAAAACCATTTTAAGCCATCAATTACCATAAAACACGCTTTTAACATTAATATGGCAAACATTCTAAAGTCGTTTTCAACCGAAGCAAACTTTGGAAACTTGGGAGCTAAGTGCAGGGACTAAAATTGACATTTTTCAAACCTAGGATGGGTATAAAAACCCCATTCCCAGCCATTTTCTTCATCCTCTCCATTTCTTCTTCATCATCTTCTTCTTCACTTCACATCTCCTTCTTGCACCAAAAACGCCCCTTTTGGTCTCGTTTTCTTCGTCTAGGCTTCGTCTACAAGTTAGTCTACTCCATCCTTGCAGGTAGACGACCCTGGTTGTCCATTCTTGCTTGTTTTACTGCTGTCCATTTCTTGCTCGTTTTACTGCTGTCCATTTCTAGGGTTTCGGGTGTTCGGGTCAACTCGAACACAAGAGGTCGTGTGGGTGTGTGTGATGACTTTCTGCGTGTGCTTCTTGTTTGTGTGTGTTTGTTGTGTGATTCTGGAAGTCCTTGTTGTGTAAAACCCGTGCTTGGGGTAGCCGAAGGCTGCTCTGCACTTCAGCAGTCGCGAACCTGCAGTTCAGGCGACTGGGTCTATCATGTGACTGGGTCGTGTGACTAGGTGAGTCGTGCGACTGAGTCATGCGACTGGGTCATTCGGGCGACTGAGTCGTGCGACTGGGATTGTCATGCGACTGAGTCGTGCAATCGAGTGTTGTGTGCGATTGAGTCAATGCGGATGAGTGTTGTGTGTGATTGAGTCAACGCGGATGAATGTTGTGTGTGACTGAGTCCTACGACCGAATGAATGCATGCGACTGTGCATGTATCGCATGACTGAAGGCCAATCGTACCAATGAAGGTTCAATCGTACGAATGAAGCTGATTGGTATGAATGAAGGTTTATTCGTGTGTATGGAGGTTAAGTCATGTGATTGGGTGTTGTGTGGTATGACTGAATGCCAGTCGTACGAATGAAGGTTCAATCGTGCCAATGAAGCTTATTTGTACGATTGAAGGTTGATTCGTACGAATGGAGTGTTGAGTCGAGCGTCTGGTCATGTTGTATGACTGATGATGTTTGTGTGTGAATTCCCTTTCTTGTACGTCTGATGATGATAAGGTAACATCAGTAAAAGTGTCATTGCTTGACCACAAAGATTATAGTCAACGCTATCAACATGCACATACTATTTCAATTGAAATCAACCTAACATTTTACAATTATCGACAACCCATTTGGAACTACAAATATTTAACAAGTGCTATCTTTTATAACAATGGGATCTTTATACGGATGTCATAAGCAATGACGACTACTCTTAGTACTTGGATCTACATAAGATCTGATACGTGTGTCCGCTTGTGTGTGTGCTACCCACGACCCAACCGATACAACCCGAACCGACCAAACATTACTATATGCTTTATACATATCATTAATTCTTAACAATAACTGTCAATAGGTGTTTGAGTGTTCATTGCATTCAACTGTTGGGAACTTTGATCATTCATACTTACCACTTAACAAGTGAGTTTCGTGGCCCCTTTTTATGCTTATACAACTTTTCAATCATTTACAAACTTGGGGGAAAAGTATGCTCGCCCGTTTTCTATGTTGTACAACATACATACAATTTACATACTTGGAATCAACGTGCTACTGTTTTGTGGGTACTTATCTGATACATGCTTGAGTTTGCTTTGTGGTTCTTTCTTACAACCATTTAATTCTAGTGTGGGAACCGACGGATAGGTATTGGTAGTACTACTTGGGTTGACACCCCCACCCTCGTGTCGGTATACTAGTTAGTACCAACAGATGCCAGGAACGGGCCTTGGGTGAATATATTCCGACAAGATTCTTTGTATACGTCGTTAGGTTTGGTTGTAAAGCTCTTGTAATGTGATTTTGCTTACTTATAACTGTATGCACGGTATTCTGCAACAACTTTATACAGCATCATTACTTATTTACTTTTAAACCTGCGAGTTCACCAACAATTTTATTGACCATTTTGAGCATATATTTTCAGGTGATCATGCTAGCTGAGGTTCTAGGTGTGCTGCCTTAGTGGAGACCCTAGGGTGCATTTTCGGGCTAAACTTGTCATTTTGAAAACAATTGTTGTATCTGTTTCAAACAACATTACACTTTGTAACTTGTTCCCGGGTTGTGAGAATTGCATACAATGTTATTATCTATGTTTATCTTATATCATGTTTATGCTTATGGCTATGTTGTCGTGAATACTGACTAAACACGACACAAGTCCCCTTGTTGTCGGTGTCGTCATGACACGCTTGTCATCATTATTATTATTGCATCTCTATCGCTTACCATGTGTTATGACGATTCCCGTCTCGTTACATCCCCGTGTTTCCGCTCTTAGCGGGGGTGTGACATGTCCCACCAACATAGAGCCGAGTCCACAAACGAGTGGGTAGCAAACTTCACCTTCTGGTCTTCTCGGCACTCCCTGATATTCAAAAAAGCTTCCATTTCCCTCAACCATCGGTGAACAGCAACAGCAGTGCCATTACCATCAAAAATAGGGGGCTTACACCTTTGAAATGCCCCGTAGTTACAGCCTCGTGCCGCCTCCGGCGCAGGTTCTTCTTCTTCCTCCTCTTCATCATCGGAGATAACTGTTTTAGGCTCCGGTCGCTCCCGTCCTCGCGAGGACCTATTCCTCTCTTTCCGTTCCCCTTCCCGTACAACCTTTATCATTTCAGTCACTACAAACGGTACGATCGTCTGCATGACCTAATGAACTTCTTCCATAATAGCCTCCTTTACTGAGGCTCTCAAGTTGGCGTTCTCATCACCGCCCTCCGGATGAGGGGTCTCGGGTTCTTCATGAACCACCTTTTAAACTCTAGGCCTTCCTCTTTTGGGCCGCGGTTCGGCACCACGTCCACCACGACCTCCACACCTCGAAGCTTTAGATGATCTACCATCGGCCATCCTCTAACACACTAAAAGATTTAAACACCAACACGGTCATTCAAGGTAACAACTTAGTTTATGTCAAGTATAGTAAGTCCTTAATCACAGTGGCCAGTTTTGATTAGCCACTTACTTTACTCTTCATACCCTAAGAATTACCTATCCTGACTACATCAGTATCTAAATCTACAAATAACACAATAACCACATAACATGCACACGTAATACTGGTTAACATTACCAAAATACCTGATGGCACGCAAATACTCCGACTGACATCCCTTCCTTTTCCGTCCCATTTTCAGTTTAAGTTAAGGTTTATTTTGAAAATTTACACGTTTCACTTAAACTTTGGCTCTGATACCAACTTGTAAAGCTCCGTTCCCGGGACACTTACAGCTGGTTAATCATTGCACATAAAATATATAATTACATTGACTTTCATAAAGTGTTGCAGCGGAAACATAAAAACAAACATTTCATTTCATTATAATAAACGCTTTTGCAAAATAATACAATATTCGTTACAAAACACCGTTTGTTTGCATTACAATGCAAAAACACTAAACAAAAGAATGCCATTCAAAAAGAGCCGAGTAGCTACCCTGTGCCATCCTCAACAACATTACCTGCCAACTGGAAGCACATAAATGTCAGCGTTGCTGAGTGAGTTCTAGTTTTATAATAAAACATAGTTTATCTTTTGTTTAAAATCATACTTTACTTTCTTTCAAATCATACCAGGCTTAGATTGTGATCACACATCGTACGTACACATAAATAATAGTTATTATCTTCATCATCGTTCATTTCGTACATTTATTTCTTTTGTTTCCATCTAGGTCATGTCATGTGCTTAATCCCCCTCTAGAGCATCAAGCAATTCATCTAGGGTTAAGCGACAAGGACCCCATACATATGGTCAATCACAAAGATTAACCCCGGTGTGCATCCTCATGGGGTATTTAACCCATACACAGTTGAGCTGACACCCCTCATTGGGTGTGAACCGCCATTCGTTTGCTTAATCACACGGATTAGGCCGCAGTGTGCATCCTCATGGGGTAGCTAACCCGCACACGGTTGAGCTAACACTCCTCATTGGGTGTGAACCTCCATATATTTGCTTGCAAGCCTTTCTTACGTTCGTTCATTCACTAATGCATGCATTCTTTCATTTCGTTCCTCTTTTCGTTATATTCTACTTTACATTACATAATACTTTCAATTCATTCATTAACATACAAAGTAAAGCCACGGGAAAACAACCATACATAGCAAGGAACATGAGTAAAAACATACAAAATCACCATACCGGGCCCTAATCATACATACATAACATACATCATACATACCATCATGCATAAGCATCAAACATACATCATCATCAAGCCCATCATAACATCTATGACCTCGAAAGTCAACTTTCATGAACCCCCGGGAACCTTCCAAGTCAAAGCCTACATCTGCAATTTCCCAAAAAATCAGAAAATAAACTAAGTTCTTTTGGGCGCATGAGCTCTATTTGAGCGTATGGACCCTATTCAGTCGCATGGCCTTCCATGCGCATGAAAACACTTAGGCGTATGGACTCCCAGTCGCATAGCCTTCAGTCGCATGAATTCCATGCGTATGACCTTCAGTCGCATGGCATTTGGGCGTATTGACCTCAGCCGTATAACATCCAGGTGCATGGCCTTCAGTCGCATGACTTCCATGCGTATGAACCTCAGTCGCATGGCATTCGGGCGTATGGACCTCAGTGGTATAACATCCAGGAACATCGCCTTCTGTCGCATGACTTCCATGCATATGAACCGCAACCGCATGCCTTTCGGTCGTATGGCCTCCAGTCGCATGCCATTCGGTCTCATGGCTTCCAGTCGCATGAGCCCTAGCTGGGTGTAGAATGCAGTCTTCTTTGAACCTGCACTGCAGTCTTCTTCGAACCTGCAGTGCAGTTTTGGCCTCCGACCCCTTATCCAACCTGTTCTAGGCCTAAACCAACCCTCCTAAGCCCAAGAAACACAACCACGACATCATTCAAGCATCACACAGCTCGGAATCAAACCCACCACCCGGATCACACACACACACACACACACACACACACACACACATATATATATATATATGGGTTTAACACCCCACATAACAAAATGGTTTCAATTGTGTTCTAGCCCTAAAATCAGTCAAAATGTGTAAAAGAGGGGTCCTAGAACTCACCTTGACAGCCTCTTCGGGTATAGCTTCCCACAAACCGCTTGTCTTCGACTTTGCACTTGATTCTTTAAGGAAACCCTAGCTTTTGCCCTTTCTCCTTTCTCTTTCTCTCCTTAGCCGAATGGAGTGGTGAATGGGAGAGGGGTGTGGGCAGTCATGCCCCTTTACACACCTACTCTTCCAAAGATTTTTTCGTTATGGCAAGATTGGTCCTCAACTTGGACTTTATTTCTTTTCTTCCTTTTCTTCTTTCTTTGGGTTTAAAGGAAAATAACCGGGTGTTACATGATGAAAAATTGGGATTTTAATTGAATAAGATGTTAATCTTAATTTTATTTGGCTTTTTAATCTTATATTGATTTGAGCATTTTATATTTGAGGAGTATCCTAACTTCTGCATAGGGATATCCTTATCATATAACGGTTAAAAAGAAAAAAATTGCTCTTCAGAACTAGAGTTCAAGGGTAGCTCGTGCTACCCCTGCCTCCTTAATACATACACCCTACACTAACTTTAGTAAATCATTGTATTACGCGGGTTGAATACATATTAAATGAAATGAAGATTTATTATTATAAAATGATATTTTAATATAAGATATGATTAAAATTACGTATGAGTGAAAATTACAAGTAATAAATCAAAGATATCAACTTTTTAAACTTTTGTTTATAAACCTTTTTCGTTATTCCAAACAAAAATATTTGCACAATGTGTTTCAAATCAAACTTTAAAAATATCATTTTATTTTTTTTATAACTTCTAACTTTAATTATTTATGGTTTATAAAAATTGTACTTTACAATTTATTTTGAAATATTCATATTTTTAAAAAAGTGATGTTTTGAATTTGTTTTATGTATTATAAAAGATTGTTTCTTTAAAAATAACATTAACAAAAAGATCTCTTTTTTGATTAATTAAAAAACTATTCATAATATAAAAAAATTAAATATTATTATTAGTAATTAAGGTAATTATTTAAAGGAGATAAAAACAGAAAAATTTTGATAAAAAGAAATATGGTGCTGTTATGTGTTGTCCTTAGCTATTATTTTATTATAGCATAAAATTAATTATTAATGATATTATTTATTTACTTTCCAAATTATAAAACATGTTTTTTGATGATTAAAAATATGTTTCTTTTCATAAAAACATAACTTTTTAAGAAACAAACATTTGTGAAATTTTAAGTTTTTTAATGCAAAGAACTTTTAAAAGTTGACATTGTTTAAAAAAATTAGAGTCTTTGGAAAAACAATTATTTTGTAGCAATAGTTTTTAAGGACGTAAGTTTGGAAAAATGTTGTCAGTGTTTACTTATACGTAATTACAATCATATTTATCTCATTTTTTATTTCTAAATTATAATAAATAATTATTAGTTTAATATTTTTATTCAACTCATGTAGTATACGGGTCTTTAATCTAGTATATAATAAAAAAATATTTAGTGATGCCACACGCCATCATATTAGGCCTCGTCATTTTAATTAACCCGCCTTTCTCTTCTAATAAATAATAAGAGTATCTATATAATCATCCTTATTAAAAAATAGATATTATACGGCTAGACTTAAAAAAACACTATACAAATAAAAAAAATACAAAAATTTTCTTAAACAAAAAACTTTTTTAAAAATAATAACTTAAAAAAAAGATATTATAAGCTTTTTTAAATTCAAATTTAATAATTTTTTTACAAAACTAAAGTTTAAATTGATATTATCATTGGTTACTTGAATAACTTACTTAAAAAATACTTAATTATATCTAATTTGGGTATTTTTCTAAAGTTGTATTACAAACTATTTAATATTTTATTTATACATCCTTTATAATAAACGAAGTACTAGACTGGTGTTTCTACTATAACAAAATGGTAATTAAGTGGATACGTGAGAACATCATATTTATTCTTATCAATTTTTTCTTGTTTATCTCTTCTATTAATTTTCATATTAATTACTAATAATAATAATATTATTATTAATTTCTTTTTTAGATTAGATTAGTTTTTTTAATAATTAGGAAAGAGATATTTTTATTAATGTTATCTCTAAGATAACAATTTTTTATAAAATAAGAAAATTTTCTAATAGATCAAACTATTTAGGAAAATACAAGAGATATTGAAAATGGTGTTTTTATACATTAAAACCTTTAAATTGGTTTGCTCCATCTTTAAATAAGTTCAATCGAATGTATTTGAACACCTGGACAAATCACGTCGGTTAAATTAAAGGGACATTTCGAGGAAAAAAAATCTTGATCAAAGAGACATTTAATTTTTTTTTCCTTAAATCGTTGGCATTTGACTTGTAGCTGTTCTAAAAAAGTCACGGTATTTCGTATTGTTTGTTTACATGAACAAAGTAATAGAAATCCTCGTGTGAATGGTGAGTTTACACATGGAATTTGTAGTAGTAGATCCATAATCAACGACGCAGGTAGGGTGCAAGGTAAAGAGGCAAATGCAGGTGTAATTTGTTAATTAGCATCAATGAATATTAGAAAAGCAAATAAAATTAGAAAACTAAACAGCTACACAGATATAAAAATACAAGTCAAAACATTTGATACAACACAAATCAAAATTTTCAAAGAAACAGAATTCTTTGATACACCCCGAATCCAATGTGCAATTAACAAAATTATTTCATTGTCATTTTTAAATAACAGAAAAAACATATTTTATCAATTCTCTTTTCAAATTTGTAAAACACACAGCATCTGTAACCTCATCAGGTTTTTGTTTATTGATTGATTTAATAAAGATCGTTGAAGTATTTTATTTTATCTAGAAGTTCAAGTTAAGCTATAAAAGACGCCAACATAGTAAGTGCAGGCATGCAGCTTAACTGCTCCATTTCTTCTTTCAATAACAACATTTTGTTGACAAGGTTTGCGAGCCGATCAACTCGTGAGAGATCCCTTCAGTAATAAGAAATTCTTCAATTTTGCTCATATGAACCAACTGATTTTAGGTTAACTGCAAATGTTGAAGTGGTCGTTTAACTATGAGCTAAGGAATTTTACACATACGAACCAACTGATTTAACATGTGGAATTTGGAAACCACGAATGCTTGTTTCCTCTCTTTACTTCGATTAGTTTCTTAACTTCAAAGTTCAAACTGCATGTTACTGTTGTTGTCTTTTGTTATTCTTATAATTATTATACTTTTACCTCTATTATTCGTACCGCCAATCTCAGTTTTGCAGGGATTGACATGTGATGCCAACACGAACTCAGGGCTGCCCAAGTTCTAACTTATTCATATCTAAATCACATCTGTTGAAAAAACATAACAGGAGGTGACACATATATACTATATTTTGTCTGTATATAATAAAAAAACAAAAAAACTTTTATAATGAGACTATTTTAGATTATACATTTACTCATATACAAAAGAATTTTTTTTGAATGTTATGGATAAATTCTCTCTTTTTTTTAAACAATCAAATATATCTATCAAGTCTCACTCATACATTAAATGCATAGCGAGAACAGGATAAGTGGAAACCACAGCCCTATCTGATCTTAAAATATTAAGATAAAATATTAGAAACAACTATGAAAATTGTTTGATGTTTTTTGATAGACAAAAACTACTTTTGTTAAATGACAACAAGACTATGTATAATAGTCACCACTCAATATATGTTAAAGGCGTTAGCGTCACATGATCATCTTTTACTTCAGTTTCACCTTATGAATGGTCATTACTCTCTCTCAATCTTTCACATTTTTTAATTGAATTGCATATTAAATTAATATTTTTCAGAAATTTTACTATTCCTAATTACTAGAAAAATATAAAACATAAAGTAACATTAATAAATTAAATTAAATATTACATAATAATAAAATTTATGTCAAAACAAAAATTAAATATTAAAACATCACAAATATATTTTTACAGTTTTTAATAATTTTTCCAACCGTTATGTAGGTTGGACTGGCTAGATCATCGATAGGAGTAGCCATGATTTAAAATCTTCCTTCTTGATCGTTTCTTGCTACAACTACACTTCCTTCAGCAAAATGAAAATGCTACTCTAGTAGACAGTAGCCCTGAATACTAAACAACACCGATCTGATGAACCGAAGTAGTCTTTGCAATTGTATCTAGACAAAATTGTGCCAACCTATCCGATAAACAACCCATTGGGTTCTCCCCTAGTTCACAAAGATGGCAGTTTTCCTTTATTACTCCTAGTCGGTTATGGTGGTTCTTTCGGTCTCTCCTCCCCACCATCCTTGTTAAAGTTAATGGGAGTTTCACAGGTACCATACTCATTGGGCTTGGATGTCTTTGTTTGTTTCAAGGATTCACCTCCGTGACTCTTTTATGGGACGATCTCCTACTTATGGGAACAACTTACAATATCGCAACACGTCGTTTGGTTAAAAACACTATTATTTTGCACACGGTATTCGAAGCATCCATCTTCAAGACATTGCTATCACTCATACCAATTCTTCATTGATTGCAGAGGTTCTTGTAGATAACTTTAAACTACATCAAATTTAGTGTCATATCCCTTTACTTCAAGTTAAGCTGATGGTGTTTATGATATGTTATAGTCATTGAAGACGATGAAGATAAATTGATTAGATTTAGGGTTCATAAAAATTTAGGGATTTGAATGATTATTGTTTTTATTAATTAATATCAAAGTCTAAACCAAATTGGGCTTTGGCCCGCTCGATAAATCACGTACCCATAACATAAGGGACCAGGGTTCGATCCCGGGCACCCCATGTTATATTTTAAAGTCAATTGTTAATCATTTTCAATATAAAATATTATTAAATATTTCATTAATATAAAATTTATTTTGTTAATCAAATCTATTTTAGAAATTATTAGTCAATTAATGAAATCCTAAAAATTAAATTTTCATAATTTTCTTATATTTTAAAGTTTAAAAATGTTATAAAAATATTATAAATTCTTTATAGGTTTTAAAATTTCTAAAAAAATATGTTTTAGATAAAAAAAATATACTATTTCAAATAAAATATATTATGAATGCAATTTTTCTAAATAAATAATAATCAAATTAATTGTTTTGATTATCAGAGTTATTTTAATAATTAACTATTAAATTAATTAATTTTTTAAAATTTAATATTCAAACTCTATTTATTATTTGGGTAGGGTTATATTAAAAAGGGCAATTATTTTAAACAATCCCACGATTACTTGCTGTTGAATAACTGCACCCCTAATAACCGCAATATGTAATTGTCTTGAGGAAACTGCTGAAAACCATCTCGTAACCATCAAAACCGTCGAATTTAAACGGACAAAATTTGATTTAAGTTTGATCTAACGGTTGAGATGATTTTATCAGCGGTTACACTTACCGCTGGTAATATAATATATAATAACTTCAAGGTTAAGCTATGTGCATAAGAGAAATTTGTCTTTGTAATCTTCTGTGAAGTCCTCGTTGTAGTAAAACAGAAAAGAGTAAATTACAAATTGTTTCCTTTACGAATACATCAAATTACATAATATGTCTTTTAGTTTAGTTACTTACATTCAATGTTATGTTTTTTAAATATGTGTACACCTATTGTTCTTTACATGAACTTTAAGTTAAATGTAACGTCAACTCATTTATATATCTGTCACATAAGATGTATTTTTGTCATTTTATTTTTTACATCTAATATATTAAACAAATAAAAAAATTAATTATTTTATATGAAAGATAAAATTAAAAGATATAAGATTGTTGGGCAAGTTAGTGAACCCACATTAATCTTATGTTCAATAACACTAAATCCATCATCCCCCTCTATTTGATAGCCAATACCAGTTATCTTCACCGTCTGTTTCATCTCACACATCATTAAAACCCCTTAAACTCGAACAAACAACAATGGTAAAATTAAAATATTGTATTTCGTTGCTTTTTGAATTTCTGGCTTATGTTGTTGTGTGGTTAACGAGTGACTCATAGTTCATTTTCTTGCTTTTGCAATTATATAAACAATTCAAAGAAGTACAATTAATATTTAAGTTTGTGTTCATTATTGATTTTTCATATTTGTTGGTGTGAGTAGTTTATAAATTATTTACATGTATTTTTTTGTGTTTATTGTTGATTTCTCGATCTTTTAAATGGTTGTGACTTAGATTTCTTACTTTGGTAAATATTATTGGAGATTGTTGTTATTAAAAGCTTTGACGATTAGTCGAATGAACACACACACCAAGAGTGACTGGTTTCACCGACTTATCTAACGGTCTGATATCTTTTAATTTTCTTTTTCATTCAAAATTTTTATTTTTTTATAATTTTAATATATTAAACATGACAAGAAATGATAAAATACCAGCAGATATATAATTGAGTTAAGTGTAGATTTAAATAATAATTAGTGTAAAGAACAAAATGTGTGCATATATTTTAATAAAAGAATATTGTATATAATTATTAAAACTAAATAACATACCATGTAATTTTATATAACAATTTTCTAATTTACTCAATAAAAAACATTATAGTTGATGGGAGTAAAGTGAACAAATTAAAATTGCTTAATATAACAAGCCAGATGTTACAAATACCAATTAAAAATGGTTTTGTACTTTTGTGTTCTGATCAGCACCATCTAATACATGTGTTTGAACTACAAGCAATGTTATGCAGTTTCAACAAAATTATGACGATAAAACTATTATTTCCCTTCCTGATACCCCTTCTGACCTGACCATTTTCTAATCCTCTCTTCAGCCATCGATGCCTACAATTTACATCCATAATAACCCCATTAAACTTTAGAAGTAGTAAAGAAAAAAATCATATCGATAAGGCATATTGAATAGTTGAAATTAGTTTACAATGACTCGGTTTAAAAAGTTTTTGATCAAGAGAAGTAGTTAGAGTAAGAAGTACCTCTTTTTCCCAGTTGGTTCTAACACAAATCCAAATCAAGATAATGGTCTGTACCACTGTTCCAGTTAACATACCTATCCAGATACCCTACAATATTCTTGATATTAGATATATGGTACTGTCAATAATGCATGATGTACTACATGAATGGGTAAAAAGTTCAAACCTTTACTCCCAAATTGAGAGCAAATCCCAGAGTGAGTCCCAAAGGAACACCAAAGATGTAATAACATGCAGTATTAATATAAGCAATCACAGCTTGCCATCCCGCCCCGATTGCCACCCCTACATTTCACACATAAACCTAATGGTTAATGGAAAATTGATGGTGAAAGTTATGATGATAATACGCGTACCAGTAAGCGCAGGTTGAATATTGTTAATGATGAGACAGACTGCTAGCAGTGGAGTAAGAGAATAAACTGCTTGTTGAACCTCTAAACTGTTGGCAAATATTGCTGGATACTGATGTCGGAAAATGATAAGGAGGATGGCTAACAAAACACCGATGATAAAAGAGAAAATCACCACCACCACCACTGAGAATTTTGCTGTTCTTGGATGGGCCGCTCCTAGTTCATTTGAGATCCTTACACTACATTTCCAAATTTAACAAAAATATTATTGTTATTATTTGAATGTAGTTGTTAATGAGATTTTAAATGAAAGAAGAATAATTTTAAACTTACCTGATAGCTGCATTGAATCCAATTGCTACCATAATTGCCCATCCTAGAATGTTGGTGCTGCGTTAAAGTAGTTAATTATTCATTATGTTTCAAAGTCTATAAATCTCTTCTTTTACGTTTTCAGAAGACTGGGAGTAATTTAGACTATAAGTGGATACAGAACTTTGAGAAATTTTTTTTTTTATCATTTCTGTGTCACACTAATGGCCGTATATTTGACGTTGTTTGACACTCACTAAAGATAATTAAACATAAACAAACTAACTTACCGTTAATAAGGATAGTATGTTTGTAATTTACTATCAATGCATGCAATTCAACACCAATGATCCTAATTGGACAATAGTTAACCTTTGACGTATGTGATTGACATCAACTACCAAAATAAAACATATTTTACCCAAATTTCATAATATATATATGTATATGTTTATAATCATAATTAGTAAATATGATATTTTTTTATATTACTATTATTACTTAGAATAATAGAACTTATTATAATAATAACAAAGAGATGTACATAAATTAATAAATTAATATAATAATAACTTGTCGGTGCCTTTGGTCTCGGATAACTAAAAATCTGATTGACTCTATGGCGACAACATGCGTCGCCTTGGGTAACCTATAACGACTAAACCTTGTCGTTGCCATAGGTCTTGTCGTCATAGCCTCAAATTCTCGTAGTATATACTAATGGTTGAAATAAATTATTTATTAGTCATGAGAATCTTGTATATAATCTTGCTTGATAATGACTTAAATCTAATTTAACATATGTAGTTATACATATTTTATCTGTCTTAACTATAAAAACTTCTATTTTAAAAAAAGTTATATATAGGATTATAAAATCCAATGAAAATTGATAAGTTTTAGAAGGACAATTTTTTTTAAAGTTAGTTCACTCAAACATTTGTGAAACTTAGATGATTGGGTGAAGTGTTTGGAGAGGTAATACTAACCATATGGAGAGTGCATCGACCGCAATTTCAGCATTCTTTAGATATCCGGCGAAAAGAACCAAAGCCATAAAATACCATGTTTCCAAGCTGAAACAATTATTATAAATAATTTATTTAAAATTGGTGAAAACAAAATAAATAAAATCTATAGCTTTCACATGATGTTACATTTGGATTGTAACCCATTGTATGTTGAAACCAATCTGAAACAGATCAAACCCAAACTGAACGGATAAAACCCAAACATGTATATATCGAAATTTCTAAATCACTATTTTCATGACATATAAAAACATTGGTCTTACGCAACAACAATCAAAAGGACAAGATGACAATTTAACATACCAAAGCATGATGGCAGATGCAAACGAAAGTTTAACGAATCCCCATAGATTACTAAAGGCCACCCAGCTGAAACCTGACCATGCTTGTCCACAAGTCCCACTAATAATATAGACCATCTGACCCACAACAATGAACCACCATGACAAATTCAGCACCATGGCTCCACCCCACAACCCCCACCCCAACTTCAACATCAAGAGCCAGCTGAAAAACGTATGAAACACCAAAGCCGCTCCGGATATGTAAGACATAACCATTATCTTACTCTGCGCCTGCAAAAACTTCGCGATTGGGAAGTTAGCCGCGTACGCGAAGAGCTGTGGAATCATCCACAGCGCCATCTTCCCCGCCGCGTGGGATATGGCTTCTGTTTGTCCGATTAAAAGGAGAAATGGAGTCGCGAAGATGTAGAGGAACATGAGAATTAGCGCGGTGACAAATAAGATGATCCATGACCTTTGCATGTATACTCCTAGCATGTTTAACTGCCCTGCTCCGTATGCTTGTCCACATAATGTCTCCAATGCGCTCCCCATTCCAACCTATTCATTTCATACACCATACACAAATAAATTATAGAGCAAACAAAAAGAGAAACAACCTATAGCATAACGTGTAAGGATACTTGCATTAGATCCCAGATAGCCTGTGCAAAAATTTTCTATTTCTTTTTTTTTTTGTTATATATATTTTTTGAGTATGGCTTCAGGTGCAGATTTGACAGAGTTTCTAAGAGCATTCCCATCGTAACATTTAAAAATATATGTGTGTTACCTATATTATATTATAAAGAACATTTAAAAATATATGTGTGTTACATATATTATATTATAAAGAAGGATTTAGTTGGTTGTGAACGGAGTGTAACAATGTTGTTACTATTTATTATTTATTTGTAAAACACTATTTATCCCTATAAATTTTTTTAATAATTTTGAAAATGGTTGTATGTAAAAAAGAGAAAAAAAATAATAATAAATGTATAAATATTATATTTAATTAAATATAATAGGAAAAATAATGTTTTTTCTGTAATTATATAAGTGAAGATGAAAATTTCTCTGTGAATGCTTTAATTGTTATACTAGTTGGACTAGTGGAAGTCGTCTACGTGGCAGATGATTTCTAATACCACATCAACACCTTCGTGCCATCGCCTGCCATGTAGGGCAACTTCGGCTAATCAAACTAGCAAAACACTCGTAAACCAAAACTCTTTCAAATTCACACTAAAAACCTTCATTCTTTGCAAAGCAAAGATAATTAAAAAAAAATACTGTATACAAATCAGACCTAAGTTAAAGCACCAGGTAGACAGTTTTTATATAAATGAGGATCGAACAAACAAAGAGTTTGATTTTGCGTGTAGATTTTACAAGATACGAACCATAATCCCGAATGAAAAGCCTGCGATGACCGAGTTTTCGATGGAGAACGCTGCGAGATCGAGGGTGCCAACATGACCTGCGAACGTCTGAGTGATGGCTCCAAGTGAGTATTGACAAACAGTAGTGAAAATCGCAGGGCCCGCCAGGTACCATAGCTTCTTTGATTCGACTCCGAATTGGACAACGAAATCATTTATTCCGGTTATCGGAGGGATGTCTTCGGCATCGCCAGTGAAGTGAGCGTTGTTGTATGAGACATCTTTAGAAGTAAGAAGTGGTGATTCTGTGTTGGTTTCCATTCAAGCAGAAATTGGTGTCTGAGAGGAAGCAGAATTCAAATTTGTGGCTGTTGTATTCTTCTTTTGTGTCCACTTACAGTGAATCTATATGCAGCCCACCTCACACTTGCAGAAATTGGTGTAATAGATGTATTAAAATTACATATCTTTCTAGATAAGGGGTCAATCACATGATTATATTTATTTTACTATATGTTGTGTATTACGTATATTTAATAAATAAAATATAAAATAGATGATAACCGAAATTTATTAATTATAAAAGGATATTTTTATACGAGATAAGATTGAAATTACGTATAAGTAATTATTGTAATTAATAAGAAAATAATATTCTCTTTTTAAACTTTTGTTTTTTTTATTTTTATATATATATATTGACCTAAAACCAACCATTTCAATTTTCTTATTATAACTCAAAAATTTAATCATTATTTTAGTTAATAATTTTGAATGTTATAATCCTGTGTAACATACGTATTGAATAAATATAATTTTATATACTTAACAATAAAATTATGTTTAAACACCCGCGTATTGTACGACCTAAATAAACTTAGTGTATTATTATCATTATTCTTCTTTTCTTTTTCTTAATATATTAGCGAACAAAAGTTTCCACTTGATTATGTTCGGTGGCATAGATAGAAAATTTAATTAAAAAAATAAGTTAATTAGAAAATAAAAAATTAATTACATATCAAATTCATTTGGTTAATGTTATAATAGTTATTCATATTTAGATGGACAACTATTAATGGATAGTTATTATAACATATATAATTAAATTTATACATATATAGATATAGTATTTTTCTTAATATAGTTATTATTTTAGAGGTCAAAAAGTGAGAAAACTAAATGTTAGAGCCTAAATTGATGACAAGTGTTCTTATTTATTATCATTTATTTGTGTA
The DNA here is from genome assembly GCA_025506515.1 of Flaveria trinervia. Lineage (NCBI taxonomy): Eukaryota > Viridiplantae > Streptophyta > Magnoliopsida > Asterales > Asteraceae > Flaveria > Flaveria trinervia. The sequence continues at coordinate 13,826,840 of CM046445.1, forward strand.
GAGATTTATCTTTTGAAACACCAATTTTAAAATATTTCATATATTAATAAAGTTTGATGTTTTAAAAACATTTATTTTTATAAAAATTTATTTTTTCAGAAATAACATTTATAAAATTACATCTTTCTTAATTTGTTATGAAATTATTTTTAATTTAAAAAAATAAATAATATTATTAGTAGTGAATGTAATTATTCAATATGAGAGAAATGATAAAATTATAATTAGAGGGTCTAGACTTACGAAAAAGTGTCCACAAATATATATATATATATATATATATATTTTATATTAGATTAACTTTTTTTAATAATATTGACGAGAACAATCTAATCTACCTATTTTAATAAGATAGTAACTTATTGGTACATGTGCAATCAACACATTCATTCTCACCAAAGTTTTTCCGATTCTTTCTCGTATTAAATAATCACATTAAGTAATAATAATAATAATATTTAACTCTTTTTTAGATTAAAGTAATTTTAATTATTTAAAAATAGATCTTTTTATTAATATTATTTATAAAGATGTAAATATTCATAAAAACACCAAACTTTTATAAAAAAATTAAAAATATTTTAAAATCGATTTTATTAAAAAGTAATTTTTTATAAACCAAAAATAATTACTATTGGGAGTTATAATAAGAAATTTTTTACAATTAACATTATTTAAACTTATTTGTTTTAAAACAAAATGTTTAATTTTTTCTAGAAAAACAAAGAAAGTTATAAAAACAAAATTTTAAAAAATTGATATGTGACAACCCGAGATTTCAAGTTAACATCACAACCTTTATAAACCTCTTTTCAACAATGGATGATAATATTACATATACCAATTATATTATTGTAATTAATAATAACTAACTAAAACTTAATAAACCAAAAGTTCAATTTAAGTAAACTTAATATGTAAATGTCGCTTATTATATTATAATTATATAACCGTCACAACCCCCTCGGCACTTTCAATCAACCGAACACCCGAACACTTCGAATCGAAACCCTAAGTTCATCTCTTTCGACGGCAGCCTCCCTCATCCTCATCGCAGCTTCTTCTCAACTTTGTTCGACTTTGGGTTAGTATGGTTGCGGTGGGTGCGCATGGCTGGCGTGACTCGAACCGAACAAATTCTTTGGTCTTGGTTGATGTTCGATGGTGGTTTCTTTTCGGATTGGGTGTGTGCTTCAATGTGTAGATATATGTGTGTTATATACGTATGTGTATGTTTCTGTTGTGTGATTTCAAGTCGAGCAATGTAGATGGGTGCTTGTGAGATGCTGCGTTACGTGTGTGTGTGTATGAATCTGCGAATCATGGGTGTTTCATACGTGAAACGTGCATCGTGTATGTGTTATGTTGCCTACGACGTAAACGTTTGATCGGTTGTACGTATGATCATACATGTTTGGGCAGTATGTGTTTTCTGCGTGTATATATATATATATATGTCATGTGTGTATGTGATCCGTATGTATATGTTCAAGCGATGTGTTATTCATGTGTGTGTGCATCTTTGTGTGATGGCAGTAGTAGTGGTGCATGTGTTTTTGTATATATTGATGTGGTTACTGTATTATGCATGTGTGTGTGTTGTGTGCATGGTTTGCGTTTGGTGTGTGTGTGTTAAATGCGTGTGTATGTGTTAGAGGAAGGTTAGGCGCATGGTATGTGGTTTGTGCATGGGAGACTTCTAGTTGGGCGCATGGGAACGTTTACATGTTAAGCACATGGGGATGTCCTTAGGTGGGTGCATGGATTGTGTGTGTGTTCGGCGTGAAGGTGTGTGGATGTAGCAATATTAGTCATGTGTGTATTTATTGAGTATTATGGGTAGCATGTATATATATATGGTTGTGCATATAATACTAGCATGATTGTGTGACAGTGTGTGTCGTTAAGGGTATGCATGTATGCATGGTTTGTGTTTGTGTGTTTGTTGTGGGTTTGGGTTATCTGTGCTTGCGTGTGAATGGGGGGATTTCGATGATCTACGCCATAACCGAGTAATGAAACGTGAACCATACAATGTTATATTTATAATTAATAATTAATATTAATTATATATTAACTGATATTCAGGTTAATCGGAGACCCAAATCTTTTGTGCTTACACTACTTTGTTGCTGTGCATTCAGGGTGAGTTCTCAGCCTCACTTTACCTACTTTCTTTGGGGTGAAAGAAACATGCATTCTAAACGTATTTTCATTTGATCAGTATTACTGCAATATCAAATGTTTACTAGTGACACCATACTAAAGTCCTCACTTTGAACCGTTAATGTATGTATTATAGCGAGGTAATTCTGAGTTGATCTACTGGTTTGTCAAATCCCACCCGAGCTAGTAGCGTTAGCACAACGTTCATCAAACGGGTGTTAATTGACCTAATTTATGTTTCTGTGACCGATGTTTCACAGCCGAGGCATTTCTTTACGGTGTGAGCGTCGGTTGTGAACATCATACACTTAGTAACTTGTTGAGTAGACTAGCTATCTACTGATATTATTCGTTTACTGTATCAGTTTACTATTATGTTCTGTTTATCAAAACCTGTGAACTCACCAACCTTATATTGACACTTTAGTATGTTTCTTTCAGGTTCCTAAGCGAGCACGCCTAGGATCATCACATCATATGATTCATCATTTATTGGGTTAACAAAGAACATGTTCATTTTCTACACATTATACTTATATGGTTTTGCGCGTGTTTGCACCGTTTAAATTATGGTTTATACGCTTCCGCATTTATTTTCATGTTTCACAATTAATTCTGATTTTAAGAAACTTTATTTAATTTGAAAATTATGTTTTGTAATTGTTGTGTCGTTGTTGTAACTAATGGCTAAGATTCTGGTATGTCACGCGCCTAACGGTATTATCCCGCTTGTGGAAATTGAGGGTGTGACATGATAGCATTGTTTTATTAATTATAATCTTTATTTATATGTATTTTAATCATGATTTATCTTAGAATATTATTTATAATTAATAATTTTTATGATATTTAATATTTAATTTTTTGAACACGTGTAATAAACAAGTTTACTAAAGGTAGTATATAATATGAACCCTCTAACGACGGATGACTGATACAACGAACTAGGAAGACTTAACAAAAGAAAATCTTGAAACAGTTAATATAGAATACACAAATTATTAAATCTATCATTTTCTTTTGGACGGAAGTATCACATGGGTTCTAATATACCCTGCAAGATGAATGACCGTGAGGCAAGTCCAATCTTGAACAAAAGAGAATGGTAGTGCTGTTTATGTAATAGTTAAGTAATATTATGATAAAGAATGAAATCATAATTATGATAGATCCCATGGTTGGTTAGTCCCTTTCCTTGATAAAATTAAATAAAAAACATTGAACAAAATCTTATCAATACAACAACAAAATATAAAGATGATACACAAAGAAATGTTAGGCAAAGTGAAAAAAATGCTAGAAAGATATAAAATTAGAGAGCCAATATCAGTAATAGTAAGGGATGAACCAACCAATGACTAGCTTGTCTATATCGTCATAAGGAGCATGGAAGGATAACGCATTAAGATCGTTGTTGATGTGTGAGGCGCGACATAATGAAAAGCCAATTCATGTTGGATAGGTTCTTGTTATATGCGATACCCAATCATATGAGCTTGTGGTTTAGAGAAGTCCTATTTTGAAAAAGAAAGAATTGCAATCCGAGTATGTTGGCATTTAAAGGCTTTCCATAATGTTAAGGAATGATCTTTAGTGGAGCAGAACCAACACTTCCCTTAGAAAGGGCAAGAGGTTGTTGAAGTGGTGAGTGTGGAAAGGATACCAATGGCTGAGTTACTTTAGGACGTGGAGTCTAAAAGTTGAGGAGGAATGAGTGTGAGTTGCAAAGGTAGAGGCGGGTTGATGTAGTATAGTAGTGAGTGTTTGGGTTTGAACACCATATAGTTCATGATTAATAGGATTTTCATGAAGTTCATGGAATAAAATTTAAAGGAGTATCTTAGACATGACACACATTAAGAATGTGCTAGTAAGAAGATTAATCTAAGCCGATCAGAATGATATCTATATTCTTGCCAAGGATGGATAGTTCATCAACAATGTTATGACAAATTACATATAATTTGCAATAAATTGTTATGATATTTGTTTATGGTTGTTAGAGATGATGTAGCCACGAGATGGGGATCATATGTACGTGTTGGAGATAATTTTTCAAGAATCATTTGAAAAGGTGGCGTTGGTAATCAGTGGAACAATAAATGGTGAAAGACTTCCGACAACAAAACCAAAAAAGACGGGTCTCTGTGTGTGGGTGGAAGAACCAATAAAAGGGGTAGCGGCTAGATGAAAATTGTTATATATTGTAAAGATCCAAGGATAGAGAAAAGTTTCAATATAAGATTTCCAATAGATAATTTGTGAGGTGAGTTTAAGGGAGGTAGGGAATCTAACAAGGGTTAGAGATGATGTGGTCTGGTAATTAGATGAAATAAAAGAGGGAATATAGGAATTATTAGTTGACATGTTGTTGTTGTCTAATGAAATAGGGTTCAGGATCGGTTAAGGGAGGTAAATACAACCAGTCTCACAATGAGGAGAATGTTAGAACACTTAGTAAATCAAATAGGAAATCGGGACTATATTAATAATATTAAGAACACAAGCAAAACAAGGAGACAAAATTTATAACAACAACAGATGAATATGGTTTTCAAGGAATAAATATATTGCTCTCGAGTTCTTTTACAAGTGTTACAAAGCATAGAAAGAAATACAAGGACCTGAGATACTTTATATTACATCCTACAGCCGGCCATACTTTGACGGCCAACTGAAAACACTAATCTAGACAATAAGATCAATATAAAGTCAAAAGGCAGATTGCCTTTTGACTAATGACTATGACATGTCATAGCTCACATCCTAATATATTACAACAAGGATAAAAATACATAAAGTAGAATGTTATAGACTCAAGACCCTAATGTATAGTTTCAAATGTATGTACCTTTTCACCAACTTATGCAAGTTGGTGAGTGTTCAGAGTTATAGCGGAAAGTTGGTCAGCTTTATCCAAAAGTACATAAAAGAAAATCATATTCTTCTTTGTCTTTGGAAGAAATCAGTCTTCACTTCATTGGCTTTGGAAGACTTTGTCTCTGAAGCTTCAGATGACTTCATCTATGGCTTTGGAAGATTTGGTCTTTGGCTTCAGAAGATTCGACACTTAGAATATTTTTTTGTGCAGAGTGTAAAACTTTCAAAGCAACTTCAACTATGTACAAAAAGCATGCATGCAGAAAGTACTATGGTTGATTTGATTGCATCAGCCTTTCCATAAACATTACAAACTCTCCCTAGGCTAATGCTACCAAAACAGAGAAGATTATTCAGCAATTGACAATCCTAATTAGGATCAAGACCATTCCCTTCTTCATCATTTGGTCAGGATCCTTCAGACTTTCATAATATCTTGTCATGTCATGGAGATCATACAGAGGTAGATTAAGCATGTCTTGCTAGAAATAGACATCTTGACCACCTTAATCTCTGATGACATACCAGCTGTCTGGATTAGCAGTAAAGTCTAGGTTAGAATGGGTCTTCTAGATGCAAAAGGTTGTGCTTGAGTTAGAGTTGGTTGAGCGGCCTCTTCTTGCACTTTCTCAGGATGCTCTGACTCATCTTGAGGTGTGGAGGTGGATGCCTTTGACTTCTTTTTTTATACACTCTTTATGGCCATCCTTTTCCTCCCTTTTGAAGTCTTTAATTCAGAGGGCTGGTCTTGAGTACTAGGTTGGTTAGTTATGCCTCTCTCAGTTGGGTCCTCTTCCCTCACAGGTTCAAAAGGAAAGGGAGGAGAACCCTATTATGGAATAAAAGATTAGGTTGGCTGAGATGCAGCTATAGGTTCAGGTTGTGTTGTTTGAGTGGGTTCAACCTTAACCTCAACCTCAGGAGGAGCTTGTCTTGGGAGAGAATGCAAGTCCACAAGCTCTTCTTTCTTGATCTTCTACTTGATTACTCTAATATGCTCATTCATAGTGGATAGAGACATTGGATTAAGCCTCCTTCTGGAGAATCCATATAGCTCCAAGAAGCTCATCATCCTCTACCTATCCGCTGATTTCTTTTGGCTCTTTTGGATGATGACTATTGACTTTACAACTTCTTCCCTTATTATTCTCTTAGGAACCTTTTGTTCTTTGATGAATTGTTGTTTCAGCTACTTAAGGTACTCAAATTCAATGTACTCATATAAAAGGGGAAGAAGTGCAGCTGGCTAATAAAGACCTGTGGCGCTTAGGTAGTTAATCATGTTTTGTCTGTTAGCCTCCCTATCTACCCGAGGTTGTTCAGTTGCCACAACCTTTGACGCAGGGCTTTCCTGAACTGGGGAGATGGTAGGAGCAAGCTTGTAAAGCCTTTTCTGTCTCCTGTCTTCTCTCTTCTTTAATCTTGAGAAGCAACCCTGCATCCTCTGCTTTCTTACTCTACTTAAACATTTCCATGTCTGCCAGTTCATTTAGTTCTTCTAAGGGGAGAGAGATAATTTCATCAACTTTATAGTTCCTGGTGCCTAAGTAATTCATCATGGCTTCCCTCAACTCATCATTCTGATTGTTTGGCCTGGGGCAGCCTTGATAACACCTTCCATGAAGCCTAGGGACCCACTTGAACTTTCTCCCCTTAGCTTCCTTTTCCTCTCTCTCTCTCTCCTCATTAATCTCCTCAGGAGTCAGGGTGAGCATGAGGAACCTTAACACTGATCATTGGTGAGATGGGAATGGTTTTCTTCTTAGGGGAAATGTGAGCTCTACTGGCCACTTCCTCTTGTATTGTTGGTGATATGGGGGCCTACACAAGCTGAGTAGCCTGTGTAGGGGTTTGTTTAAATTTTCTCTAGTAGGTGATGGTTATTTGGGGCTGTGTGGGTGGTTATGAATGTAAGGTGTGGGTTTAACACTAGCTAGTGCTGCTAGTTTGTCACCTTGAGCAATGAGCTCCAACATTTTGGTGACAAGGGTTGTTTCTACCCCTGAGAAGCCAACAATTGGATTCCTTTTGGTTTTAAAGATGTCGGGATTCATTTTCCCAATTTAAGAACTTTACATGTTCCCGTTAACTATAAGCTCAGTTCACAGTTGAGAATGTGTTGAACATATCTAGGGAACATGTAATATTCTAAAGGGTCTAAGTTTGAAAGAAAGTTAGTATACACAAATTGTGAGTACCTGAACTTGATTCCCTAAACCATTTCATGAACTATGAAGGAGAGATCCTGAAGAATCTGGTCTCATCTGCCATGCTTGTGGACAAGCTATGTATGACTACATAGAGGAGGTACTTCCATTGAGAAGAGACCTTCCCTTTCCTGAAGGTCTTGACATATAAATCTCCCTCATAGCTCATCTGCTCAAAGAAGTGGTTAACAATAGCTTTAGGAAAGGACAAATCACTTTCTACATCATCCAGCTAAAGATATGTGTTTATAATGGCTGGAGTGATGAAGATTGTCTTCCCCTGCACTATGGTAGATAATTTCTTTTCCCCAACAATGGTGACCCCTGGTAGGTCCTCCAAAAGTCCAAAAGTTGATCCTCATAGAGTAGAGGATCAATAGTGAGGGAGGTGAAGTTGACAGAGAAAGAAAACGACAAACCTCTGAGAAACTTGGATCTTTTGTAGAGTCTAACAAAGCAACTTGATTGTGTTGTCTGTGGAGTTGCATGGAAAAATCAGGTTGGTTTCTACGATCAAGTTTGGCCATTTGAGAAAGTTTAGTTGTGAAGGAAGATAAGAACAAAGACGGTTTGTGGGTGAATTTAGGTTAGAGAAGTTTGCAGATGAAGAGGAAAGTGAAAGAGGGGAACCATTGGGTGTATATATATGAAATTGATTTGTGACAAAGTTAATGAAAAATGATAAACTTTGAAATCCAAATGTCAGTCTCACCTCTGAAAAAGTGCCCAAAAAGTTAGTTTTCTTGGAAGTCGAAAATCTTCCGAATGTATTTTGTCTTCGGAAGTTTTGATAAAAGCTTCCGAAGCCAGTTTCACTTGGGTAGATATTTCTAAGATTGTGAAAATTTTGCTTTGGAAGGAAAATACCTAAAGAAATTTCACTTCTGAGACATGTTTGGCTTCGGAAGAGATCAAAACTTGTAATTTTTATTCTATAGAGAATAAATCTTCCGAGACATAATTGCTTTCGAAAGAAAATTATCCTTCAAAGGCATATGAGTAATTATGAGCAAATTTAAGATCCAAAAGATATTTCGGAATTTCTTCCGAAGGTATATTACATAAGTAGTTATTTGTTTTGAAGACATAAATTTTTTCCGAAAGCAATTTGATATCTTCCGAAAGAAAAAGATGTTCAAAATTTTCAAAAATCTAAGGAATATGATTTAAAAAAATTTCTTCCAAAGTAAACATAGGCTTATGAAGGTCATAAAATAGACAACTTAGGACATACAGATTTTAAAAATAACATTAAATTAAGTTTAAGAAAATATATTCAAAGTTAATCATCCTTATAGCTGATAAAAGATATTTGAATCTCTGTTTATCAAAGGCTTTAGTGAACATATTAGCATATTGTTCATATGTGTTAACCTTGACTAGTTTGATTAAACCTTTTTCAAAGTTATCTCTACTAAAATGATACCTACTATTGATGTGTTTTGTCCTTGAGTGCTACACATGGTTCTTTCTAATAGAGATAGCACTATTGTTGTCTATATGGATTGAAGTCTCTTTGAAGTTGAATCCATAGTCCAACTTCTAATTTGGAATCCAAAGCACTTGAGCATAGCAGCAAGCAACATCAATGTATTCATCTTCAATAGTTGATGCAGACACATAGGATTGTTTCTTGTATTGCCATGAGACTATCCTTACACCAAGGAATTGACATCCCCCTAATGTAGACTTTGTTGTCATATTACAGCCACCATAGTCAGTATTTGGTATACACATACAGATTGAAGTCAGAGTTCTTTGGATACCAAAGGCATAGTGTTGGAGCACCTTTGAGATATCTTATAATCCTTTTGATAGCAACCAGGTGTGACATCTTGGGCATAGCTTGATATCTTACACAAATACATTTGGCAAACATGATATCAGGCCTATTGGCTGTGAGGTACATTAGAGACCCAATCATATCCCTGTAAAGATGTTCATCCACACTCCCCTTCAAGATTAGGTCCAACGGAATAGTTTCTGGCTATGGGTGTCTTTGCAACCTTGCAATCAGTCATGCCGAATATAGTGAGTATGTCTTGTACATACATTGACTGACTTACGAAGATGCCACTGTCAACTTGCTTCACTTGAATTCCTAGAAAGAAATTCAGTTTCCCTATGGCACTTATTTCAAATCTATTCTTCATTAGCTTTTCAAAATATTTGCAGAGCTTTGGATTAGTTGACCCAAAGATAATTTCATCTACATACACTTGAACCAGCATTAAGTTATTTCCTGTTACTTTGATAAAGAGTGTTCCATCTATAGTACCCCTTTTGTAACCATGCTGACAGAGATACTGAGCTAGAGTCTCATACCACTTCCTTGGAGCTTAGTGCAACACATATAGAGCTTTAACAAGCCTTTAGACAAAAATAATCTGGGTCTATAAAGCCAAGTGATTGTTTGACATACACCTCTTCATCAATCACCCCATATAAGATAGCACACTTGATAACAAGTTAGTAGACCTTGAAATCCTTGGATGCAACAAAAGCTAGGAATATTCTAGCAGCTTCAAGTCTTGCGACAAGATCAAAGACATTTATTTAGTCAATTCTTTCTTCTTGTGTGTATCCTTCAACAACTAGTCTGGCCTTGTTCTTGATGACAAGTCTTCTATCATCCTTCTTGTTTCTAAAACCCACTTAGTTCCTATAGTAGTCTTCGCAAGAGGAAGAGGACATAGCTTCCATACCTTTTGTCTTTTGAATTGAAGCAACTTCTCTTGCATTGATTTAACCCAACTTACATCCTTTAAAGCCTCATTAACTTTCTTTGGCTTTATCTAGGATATGAATTTTTATCATGGGTTTGTCCTTTTGTTCTTACCCCCTTGTGAACATCTCCTATGATGTTTGTGATGGGGTGTGACTTGTGGATCTGAGTTGAGGATCATAACAAGTTGATTGGAGATATCTAAATTTGAAAAATTTAAATCAGGTAATCAAGTATCACCCATCACATCAGCATACTCTTGATCTAATGAGTGTGTGACATCATTGATGTTGTCTTCCATGTAGTGGTTGTCAACATCAAGAAACTCTTGATCACTGACACGACCACAACTTCCTCCTATATTTGAAGCTTCTTCATTCGAGTTTTGTGCATCTAAGCAGGAATTTGTAGGAACCTTTGATTTTGCTATGGTTGTGCTGATTGGAACTCCATCTGCAGAGTTAGTTACTATTAAAGCTGAAGTACTATGGTTGTATGTCTTCTTAGCTTAAATTTTGGGCCGGGGACTCCTGTTGATAAGATATCTGTGAATCCTGAAATAGTCTCTCAAGATTTGTTAAAACAGTTTGTAACTAAATCAAGATTAAACAACCAATCAGGACCAAAACCTTTCACACTAGGAGTTTGCTCATTAAAGGTCACATTAGCTGACTCCTCAACTACTCTAGTTCTAAGATTGTATACTCTATAAGCCTTACCTTGAGAAGACTATCCAATAAAATGTCCATCATCTGATTTCTTAGCAAATTTAGCTACTTGATCTTTGGTATACAAGATGGTGCAAGGATATCCAAATGACCTGAGAAAACTAATAAAAGGTCTTCTTTTGGACCACAGTTTATAAGGAGTCTCACCATAAGTCTTAACCATTAAAAATTGGTTTTACACATAGAAAGTAGTGTTCACTGTCTCTGCCCAAAAGGTGATAGGCAGTTTAGAGTCGGACAACATAGTTCCTGCAGCTTCAATTAGTGTCATGTTTCTCCTATTAGCAACACCATTTTGCTGAGGAGTTCTGGGAGCACTATATTGTCTTGCAATACCCTTCTCATCATAAAATGTATCAAGGATTTAGATCTTAAATTCAGTTCCTTGATCATATCTTATGGTCTTGACCTTGTGTTCATATTGATTCTTAATTTTCAGAATGAAATTCTTCAAGATCTTAGGTTTCTCATACTTAGTTCTAAGGAAAAAGACTCAAGTGAATCTTGTGAAGTCATCTATGATCACTAAAGAATATGAGGTCCTTCCTAGAGTCATTACACTGATGGGGCCAACAAGATCCATATGTAATATGTGTGACACCCTACACATATCCCACATCGGCCGTGGACAGGAGAGAACCCTGGTTCATAAGGAATGTTTGGTCTTTAACATCAACAACGCGTTTTGGGTGTATTGGCTGCGGATGAGAGGAAAACTCCACAGTTAAGCACGCTCAGGTGGGAGCAATCCAGGGATGGGTGACCTCCCTGGGAAGTTTTCACCCAAGCAACCAAAAGCAAATCCGTGAGCTCCTCATGGGCAAAGTAGACAATATGTTGATGTGAGGGGCCAGGTGTTACAGAATGGTATCAGAGCCACTCCTGTGTTGTTCGGGGTGTGGGACATACCTCACCAAGGATGGTGACTTCTCGGGCTCATCGAGGACGATGAGTCCAAACAAGGGGTGCTTGTGACACCCTACACATATCCCACATTGGTCGTGGATAGGATAGAACCCTGGTTCATAAGGAATGTCTGGTCTTTAACATCAACAACGCGTTTTGGGCATATTGGCTGTGGATGAGAGGAGAACTCCACAGTTTAGCATGCTCAGGTGGGAGCAATCCAGGGATGGGTGACCTCCCTGGGAAGTTTTCACCCAAACAACCAAAAGCAAATCCATGAGCTCCTTGTGGGCAAAGCGGACAATATTGTTGATGCGAGAGACCGGGTGTTACAATATGTGTAGGGGAGTAGTGATAGAGTTTCATTCCTTTGGCTTGTGAGATACTTTGTGTTGCTTCCCATTTAGGAATGCAACATGTAAGGCCCCGTTCCCGGGATGCTTACAGTTGGGTTCTCATCGCACATAAAACGTATAATTACATTTGTATTTAATAAATCGCAGCGGAAAACTAAAACAAACTTTCATTTCCATGTAAATGCTTTTGCTAGTTAATACAACATTCATTACAAAATAGCTTGTTCGCATTACAATGCAAAAACATTAATCAAAAGAATGCCATCCCAAAAGAGCTGAGTAGCTTCACGGTGTGCCATCCTCAGCAAACATTACCTGCCAACTGGAAGCACATCAAAGTCAGCGTTGCTGAGTGAGTTCTAGTTTTATTACAAAACATACTTTACTTTCATATAAAAACCATTCGTTACTTTTACATGATCACACATCGTACGTACACATAGATAATATCATTATTATCTTCTTCATTCATTCATTCGTTCATTATGACTTTACTTGCGCATCGGACGTCATCCGTACCAATACCATGTGCTACACCCCGGTTAGTCTTAGCTACCGGGCCGAAGTCAACAAATGAACAGCTAAACGTATGCCACGGTACTAGGAGTAACCATCAGTCTTAGCTACTGGGCCGAAGTCAACAAATGAACAGCTAAACGTATGCCACAGTACTAGGGGTGAGCGGTAGAGGTTCTACCTTAAGGGCCAATCACAAAGAAGGACCCGTCATCCGATGCGTGCAAGACGTTTCATTCGTTCATTAATACTTCGTTCATCATCATGTTCCTCTTTCATTATCTTTCACTTTACGTTACATAATACTTCATTTATTCATTAACATGACACATAAGGCCACAAGAAAGATAACATACATCATATTAGGAACATAGCACACACAGTCATCATTATCATCATACAGGGCAACACCATACATACATAACGTACATAAACTTGCAATACCATCATCATCCTTATCATGCCCAACATGCTTTCTAAGACCTCAAGCGTCATCTTACAAACTCTTATGGGAACCTTTACATCAAAACTTACATCTGCACTTTCCCTCGAAAGTCAGAAGTCAATCTACACCTTCCTCGGGTACAACAACCCTATTTGGGCGTATGGACACCCTTCAGTCGCATTGCCTCCATGCGACTGAACATCATGCGAATGAACTAATACGGATGAACACCTATGCGAATGAACATCCAGTCGTGCGAATGGACAATGCGGATGAACACCTATGCGACTGGACCTTCAGTCGTGCAAATGGACCTTCAGTCGCATGACCCCATGCGACTGGCCCTTCAATCGTGCGAATGAACCCCAATCATGCGAATGGACCCCAATCGCACCCTAATCGGCCGTATGGCCTCCATTCGGCCTCCAGTCGGTCGCCTAACCCTACCTGATGCAGAATGCAGTTCATCCCGACTGCAGCCGAGGGTTTTCGGCCCCCAAACTCATCTAAACCCATTTTAAGCCTAAATCGACCATCCTAAACCATAGGGATGCATACCATAACATTATACAAGCACACCCACGCAAGAAACCAAGTCCCAAACGGGTCCTACACATACATACACGCATACATACGGGTTTTCACCCAAAAACGCGAAAAAGGGTTTTCAGATGTGTTCCATCCCCAAAATCATTCAAAAACATGTAAAAGAGGGGTCCTAGAACTCACCTAAATGAGCACAACGACAAGAGCTTCGATTCGGCTTGCTTCACGACAATTCTGGCGACCCGAACCAACTCGAACCAACACTTTTCCTCTTTTTCTCTTCTTTCTCTCTTCTTCTCTTTATGAAGCTGAAATGTGGGGTGTGTGGGGAGAGTGGGCTGCCCTCTCCCTACTAATATCACCACATTCCCAACTTTTCTTCGTTGGCGAGTTTGGTCCTTCAACTTTGAACTTTATTTTCTTTTCTTTCTTCACCGGCTTCAAAATAATAAATATTCGGGTGTTACACAACACAATGGTCATCACTTGTAAACTCATTTTTTGTTATTCCAATTACAAAATCAATCTTAGTTAATTTATTCATGCTTTGAAAGTTTACATGGAACATTCTTTTATGCCAGTGGAAAGACTTATCACTATTTGCTTTAGATAGAAAGTAAGAAACTTCTCCTGAAGAGGATGTTTCTTGTAAGTCCATCTTGTATATGTTCCCTTTCCTAGGGGCTCTAAGCAAGATATGCTCTTAAGGAATGACCATCCCGGGCTTAATAATAATGCACTCATGCTCAGTGTTATGTCCCTGATCACAAAATTAGGATACACTCAGTAAATTATATCCAAGCTCCATTGAAAAGTTTACCTTCTTAATGTTGAGCTCACCATTTGTGACCTTGTCCCTTCTAGTAATGTAACCTCCAGCATCTCCTCCAAAAGAAACTGTCCCTATCAATTTTCTCAAATTTTTGAAGCAAAGTGCCATTGCCTGTCATGTGGCTGGAATAGCAACTATCAATGATCCATACATTCCTTTTGGTATTTAGTTGTTCTTTCATAAACAGAGATTATTAGTTACATTTAGAAACCTAAGCCTTGCTTCTCTTGGGCTTGTCAAAATGAGTTGAATATAATGCAACAGTAGTGATCCTATGTTCAAGCTTTGATGATCATCAGCTGTTAATGTTGAAAACTTTTAGTCACATGTTCTTCATTTGTCTTCCACACCATCTTTGGAAGCTTAGACTTGACCTTCAATACTTTGGAAGTTTTGACAACTTCGGAGGTTTGGAGACTGGACCTTCGGAAGATATTGTTATCACTAAAGAAAGGTTTAGTACTTCAGAAGCATTCCTTTCTTTCGAGACCAAATTTCTTCCAAAGGAAAGTTTTCACTTGTCTTTTTCTTCATTTTGGAGCTTCTAAAAGGAAAAGACTTTCCTTCCAAAGTTGGCTTCTTCTTGATTTTCTTAGAAGTTTTCTTCTTGATCATATGGAAAGTACTTTTAGGATTGTAGAGGCAATCCTTAGCAAGATGAGAAGTACTACCACACATGACACAATCCATTTGCTTTCTTCTGAGAATATTCTTTTAGGAGGAAGGTTGAACTTGATCACTTTCCATCTCCATCTTTATCTTCCTAAATGACATAATAAGCCTTTTAAGGAGAGGCATGCCCTTGGATTTGGATGGTTCAGGTTGTGTTGCAGTGTTACACAACTGATCAATCTTTTTTCTTGTTACTGGGATGATTTGAACAAGAACTAAAACTCCTCATGCTAGAGTTCATAGTTAAGTCTTCAGCTTTTATCACTTTAGACCCTATAAAGATAAACACTTGTTTCTGCTTAGAGTTAAAAGTGGTATTAATCTCTTGAGCCTTCTTTGACTTTCTTTTAGCTTTTCTGATCAAGTTCTTCCTCTTGGCTATAGCTCTCCCTTGGTATCTCTAAGAAGGTGATGAAAGGTGTCGCACCCGGCCCCTTACACTAACAATATTGTCCGCTTTACTCACAAGGAGCTCACGAATTTGCTTTTGGTTATCCAGGTGAAAACTTCTCACGGAGGTCACCCATACCTGGATTGCCCCCACCTGAGCACGTTTAACTGTGGAGTTTTCCTCTCATCGACAACCAATACTCCTAAAATGCGTTGTTGATATTAGAGACCGGACATTTTTTGTGAACCAGGAATCTTTCCTGTTCACGGCCGATGTGGGATATAAGGGTTAGAGGATCATAATAGCAAATTGAGCATATTTATTTACAAAAATCTTGAAAGCCCAATTTGTCCATGAGAACTAAAAAATTAGAATAAAAAGATGATTTCATGCTCATAATTCTTACGAATGGTTAAGATTGGTATAGCCAATATCATAATTATATAACTACCTGTCTAGTTTCACTTCCCGTTATTCCTAGTCTTGACTTCCTTGAGGATAAGGAAAACTTGAGGAGATTTGTTAGTTATATTTTAGTCATAACTTATAGTAATTTTAGAGTATATTTCAGAATATATTTTGCATAAGTTGCATGCAGGTTTCAATTATTTTATAAAATAGTAGTTTTGTGGGATAAAATCTACTTTTGTATATTTGTTTGGTTTTAAAGGTTAATTAAATTGCTGGAAAAGAAAGAGATGAGCTCAGAAAGGAAATATCATTAAGTTTGGAAACTTTTAATGGATTATAAAAATCCAAATTTAAAACCCTAGAATAAAGGGGAGTTTGTTGAAAGAAGAAATAAGGATAAATAGGGCTGCAAAATAAAAAAAAAAAAGAGACATCTTAGAGGCTGCATTGGAATCAACAAAAAGAAAGATCTATAGGCTGTTTTTATAAGAATAAGAAGTCAACACTAATGTTCATTGAGAATTAAGAAAGCATTTGGGTTATTGTTTGTTTTTGGTTTCGTAAGTTTTCCTTTTTATTTTGATGTTAACCTAGCCACCATCTCCGGCTAGGGCGCTTTTGTTTTCCATATTAAGGTTTAATTTTTGTGATTTTGGTTTGAACTTATGTGAAACGTTTATGAGATGTTTTTATATTAATGGTTTGTTTGTTTGATTTTTTATCTTAAACCCGGATCTAATCCGATATATATTAGATTGTTAATTAAATTGACCACTTTATTAATTTTTATAATAATGTTCTTCAAGATTTAAAACCCTAATCAAATTTTGATTTTAGATGTAAGGAACAATTAACGGTTTGAGTTTATCTATAAATTCATTCTCGTTATAGAATCACATAATCTAATTAAACATACTGAATGGCGTGTGTGTTTAACTATAATCGATATTTCTATCATGCAACCCGCACACCAAGATCCAAACGGCGTGTGCTTAGAGTAGCGGGTTGGCTCCGATCAACGAACTGCGTTTGATTGGACATTAGATACAGGGGATATCCGAACGACGTGATGACTAGTATCGATACAAATCATTAATTGAAAATTGTAAATTGCACCATAATAGTTAATGTTGGAGCATATATAGTCATATATAGTGTGTCTGTCGCTTGTCGAATAGTCTAGGCTTAATGTAATACACCTGATATGTTGTAAACACATGAAACTGGGTCATTCGCAGGAGCATATGCGAATAAGACTCAGTCGTACGACTGAGCCATGCTAATCAGTCGTGCGACTGAGAGATGCGATTGGGACATTCGTAAGACTGAACCATAAGTATGGTCCAGTCGTACGATTGAACCATACGCATGGTCCAGTCGTACGATTGAACCATACGCATGGTCCAATCGCACGAATGGGCCCAGTCGCATCCAATATGGGCCGAGGCCTATATATACCAGTTTCCATGTGTAGAGAGATTATTGAGAGAGACTCTGCCCGGAGCCCAGGGCTGCCGGATGAGAGGGGAGATCATGCTCGATCTCCCCTTGCCAAGAGTCTTGATTCTTATGTTGTAACGAGCTTGTAATCATTAGGTTTTATCAATGAAACCAATCTTTGATAGTTCGTGTTATTGATTTGAATTTTGGTTTTGGTTGTTTATCCTTCCGTCAAGAACATGCTCGAATGTTTACCGATCCAGCCGACTTCACAGTTAATAATCATAAGCCAAATTGAGTCAAGAAATTACCTTAGTGTTGGATTTAGTTTCATATTAAATTAACCGTGCTAAAACATTTTGGGTATAAAATAATTGATATGTATCTCTGAGGACATAAACCATACTTCCACTCATACTATTCTTAGTGCGTGCAAGGTAGGTTCATATTTTTTTGTTTATTTGCTGGATTTGACACCCAACAAATTGTCGTTGCCGGATATATGATGATTCTAATCATTATAGGCCAAGATCTTTTCGTACAGGTACACCACTCGTGATTGACTCGGAGATTGAAAAGAACGCAAAGAGGTTAAGGAAACAGTGAAGCTCCGAAAGAAGTTAGCAAGTTCTTCAATACCTACTCCCTTATCTCCGGTCACCAACATTTGGAAAGATATACCCTTGCTAAGTGAATCTGAATTTGAAACCGAATCACCACAACCTTCACAAACAACCACCACTCCACCACAATCACTTATCCATCAAGAACCACCCTCACCCGAACCAACCATGGCAGCTCCAGCCAAACAAACCCTTAGACAGTGGGCAACCCATGATGTTACCAAAAAACCGTTTGCATAAACTACCCTGCTATGGTGAACTTTAAGATGAAATTCGGTCTCAACCACTTCTTACCACACTTTCTCGGCCTCGAGAATAAAGGCCCTCATAAATTCTTTAACGAATTTCATGTTGTGTGTTCTGGAATGAAACCACACAATGTCATTGAAGATCAAGTCAAGCTTAGGGCATTCCCCTTTGCTACACAAGACATTTCTTATATTAGTACTTTCCCCAAGTTAAAGCCTCTATTCTATGCAAGGAGATCATTGGGATTAAACAAGCAAAAATAGAAGCTCTGTATACTTATTGGAAAAGATTCAAGAAGCTATGTGCTCGATGTCCATAACATGGCATCTTGGAACATGAACTACTTCAATACTTTTGTGAAGGGTTAGCACAAATAGAGAAACGTTTAATAAATGCCTCTAGTGGGGGAGCTTTACTTGATAAAACACCAACTCAAATTAAAGCCTTAATAACATTCATAGCCGAATATACCAACATTCTTCACAAGAAGATGGATGGTATGATGATGTACCACGGTCCGTTAAAGAAGTGAACACTCCTTACATTGAATGCCAACTTGCTAAATTGACTAAAGCTGTAATGCAACTCACAAAAGGTAAGGAAGTTGAGCAAAAACTTTGAGCGTGTGGAATATGCTAATAATTTAGACACCCTACTGATATGTGTCCTACAATTCAAGAAGATGTTGAAGAGGCACAAACAATAGGAGGTTATCTGGGGCAGAATTCAAGATCTTATGAACAACTCAGAAATAATCAAAATAAGGGACAAGCACCTAATGTTGGTTATCCATAAAGACCCCACAATTCTATCAAAGACCTTTCTTTAAGATGCAAAGTAATTAGCAAAACCTTTAGTCTGAACTATAATCAGGGAACTCGAGAATGTCTTTGGAAGACATTGTTAAGAATTTAGCAACTAGTACGCACGTATTCCAACAAAAGACAAAAGCATTCCAACATGAAATGAGAGCTAGCATAAAAAACTTAGATCAACAAATGGCTCAACTTGCCAATTCCGTAAGTAAGTTGGAATCTCAAGATAAACTACCCGCTCAAACCGAGACAAATCCTTTGCGTAATGTATGTGCTATTACCTTGAGGAATGATGAGAGTTATAATGGCCCATGAATACATGAAGTAGACAAGAAGGAAGAGAACATTGATGCAAATAAGGAGAATAAAAAGAATAAAGCACCAAAGCCAAATGAAAACGCTCAATTTACTCCTCTGCCTCCATTCCCTTCAAGATTAAGAGGTACGCAAAAAGAAAGGTAAGAACAAGAAATCACGGAAACTTTCCATATGGTAAAGGTAAACATTCCACTTCTTGATACTATTAAACAAGTTCCAAAGTATGCTAAATTTTTAAGGAACTTTGCACGTAAAAGAAGAAGCTGAATAGTAATGAAACGGTAAGGTAAGTGAAAATGTTTCTACTTTTTACAAAAGAGATTACCCCCAAAGTACAAAGATTCAGGTATTTTCACTGTTCCTTGTAAATTAGGGAATGTTAGTATTCCTAGAGCAATGATTGACCTTGGATCCTTTATTAACGTTCTACCACACTCAATATTTAAAACATTTAATGTAGGACCGTTAAAGATAACGGGGGTAGTCATTCAATTGGCCGATCAGTCTATATTACACCGAAAAGGTTTATTAGAGGATTTGTTAGTTCAAGTGAATGAACTAGTGTTCCCAGTTGATTTTTATGTGTTAGATATGAAGGATGATGACTCTCCAAATTTAAGTTCTATCTTGTTAGGAAGACCATTTTCAAAAACTGGTAGAACTAAGATTGATGTTTATAATAGTAAACTTTCTATGGAGTTTACCCCCAAAGTACAAAGATTCAGGTATTTTCACTATTCCTTGTAAATTAGGGAATGTTAGTATTCCTAGAGCAATGCTTGACCTTGGATCCTTTATTAACGTTCTACCACACTCAATATTTAAAACATTTAATGTAGGACCGTTAAAGATGACGGGGGTAGTCATTCAATTGGCCGATCAGTCTATATTACACCGAAAAGGTTTATTAGAGGATTTGTTAGTTCAAGTGAATGAACTAGTGTTCCCAGTTGATTTTTATGTGTTAGATATGAAGGATGATGACTCTCCAAATTTAAGTTCTATCTTGTTAGGAAGACCATTTTTAAAAACTGGTAGAACTAAGATTGATGTTTATAATAGTAAACTTTCTATGGAGTTTGATAGGAAGATAATCAACTTCAACATAGATGATGCAATGTGTTACCTAAGCGATATCTTATCCTTAAACTATTTAGATATAATTAAACCACCAAGTGTTAAATGCATTAAGTTATCTAACATTGATGTTCCAACCTTAGTGTCAACCAAAATTATTGATTAGGATGCAACAAAAGAACATATTAAAAAGCTTAAGCTTGGGGAAGTTTTGTTAGAGCTTGCACCTGACTGAACGAGACTTCAAAGTGCCTAGCCAAAGACGTTAAAGAGAGGTGTTACGCGGAAGGCAACCCGTATTTCGTTTATTTCTATTTCTATCTTGTTTTAATTTTTTTAGTTATTTATTTTCATCTTCTTTTTAAAAAGGTGTCAAGAAGAAGGTTGAAACGGCCGCGTAACAATTGCTTTATAAGACAGACACGGCCGCGTAAAACTTCTGAGTTAAAAAATGCTAAAACCTATCTCTAACCAGAATTGCTATTTGGCTTCTTCCTGAGCTTGATTTCACAACCACATCTATCATTCGTTCTTTCCACAACCACTTGCCCATTAACCATCTCAATAAATTTCATGTCTCTCTACTCCAAACCTCGAGGACGACGCTGAATTCAAAGCTTGAGGAGAGGCAATTTTAATTTATTTTCGTCTTACTTATTAGTCAATTACATATTGCATTTAAGGTTGCATCATAGTCATGGTAATATTAGGATTGCATTGCATTTAGTTAATCATGGTCATGGTAATATTAGGTATGCATTACAAAAAAAAAAAGAAAAAAAGAAGAAGGTAACACCTCCGTAGACTCGGGAAAGATTTTTAGAATAATATTAAAAATGATATTACCATTTATTATGCTAATCGTAGGTTGCGTGTACAAATAGGTTTATAGTAATAAATAGACAGATGTGGAGTTTTTTTCTCAAAATGGTGTAGTTGAGTAAATTATTTATTAAAATGGTGTAGTTATAAAATTATTTAACAAACTAGTGTAGTTTTAAAACTTTATTGATTTTTTTTATTATTTTCATTGCGTACTTTACTAGAGGTTTTTTTAATGTTTTTATTTCTCTTACCTTTAATTTTTAGATTGAATGTTTATCAAATATATATTTTTTAAAATTTATTTTAACATCTTTAATAAATAATTTTTAAATTGTTTATTCTTTATATAAGCAATATTGATAATGTAGGTACTACTTTTTCAATTTTTAATTAAAGTTTGTTTTTAGTAAATTTGCGTCAAATCGATTTAGATATCGAAATATATATTAAAAAGAGTGTTGCACACATGTGTATCCGGAAACTAAAAAACAAAAGGTTGTTGTTTTAGAAAGTAAGCATTAAAATCCGAAAGTGTGTTTTAAAAATATAAATATATATCATATTTCACCCGACTTGATTTTGAGTAAAGTTTGTTTTGAATAAAATTGTGTGAAATATGATATATATTTATATTTTTAAAATACACTTGTGGATTTTAATGCTTACTTTATATAACAACTTTTTGTTTTTTAGTTTCCGGATATACATCTGCGACACACTAGTTTTTATATATGTTTCGATATCTAAAATTTATTTACTGCAAATTTACTCCAAACAAACTTTACTAAAAATTGAAAAAGTTGTTACTACACTACCGATATTTCTTATATATAAAGATGAAACCATTTAAAAATTGTTTCTTAAATAATTTAAAATAAACTTCACAAAATATGTAATTGATTATAATCCTAAAGAAATGATAAATTTTAAAAAAACCTCTAGTAAAATACCCAATGAAAAATAAGAGAAAGAATCAATAAAATTTTAAAACTAGACTAGTTCCTTAAATAGTTTTCTAACTATACTATTTTGGTAATAAAATTTCTCACCTACAACATTTTGAGAAAAAACTCAGAGTTCAAATGAAAAAAAAGAAAAAAACCTAAAACGAAAAAAAAAGTTAGTTATATGATAAACAAGCCGCAATAATGACAAAATCATTTGTGATCTCGTGAGGTGAAATATTGACCGCTTGCTCTCTATAGTCCTTGAGGTTAGGAAAGTTTTCACCGTGAAGAAAGGTTTTGGCACACTTAAATGACTAATTTAACACAGATTAATTGATATGAAACAATAAATCCAAAACTTAAGGGTTAGAGGATTATAACTAGCAAATTGCGCATATTTATTTATAAAAATCTTGAAAGCCCAATTTGTCCACAACAACTGAAAATTAGCATAATAAGATAATTGCATGCACATAATTCATATGTGGGGTTAAGATTGGTATTGCCAATATCCTAATTATATAACTATATGTTTTCGTTTCACTTCTCGGGTTATTTCTAGTTTTGACTTCCTTGAGGACAAGGAAAGGTTTAAGATTGTTGAGATTTGTTAGTTATATTTTTAGTTATAAATTATAGTCATTTTAAAGTATGTATCAGCATATATTTTGTACTAGTTGCATGTATTTTTCAATTATTTTATAAAATAGTAGTTTTGTGAGATTAAATATACTTTTGTATTTTTTTGGTTTTGAAGGTTAATTAATTTGCTGGAAAAGAAAGAGAGAAGCTCAAAATGGAAATATCATTAATGTTGGAAACTTTTAATGGCTCATAAAAGAATTCAAATTTAAAACCCTAAAAAAGAGGAGTTTATTGGAGGATAAATAGGGCTGCAAAATAAAAAAAAAGACATCTTGGTGGCTGTATTAAAGTCAACTAAAGAGAGATCTATAGGTTGTTTTTTCGTAAGAATAAGAAGTCAACAAGGAGTAACATTATTGGAGGAAAACATTTGGGTTATTGTTTGTTTTTGGTTTTGTAAGTTTTCCTTTTTATTTTGACATTAACCTAGCCATCATGTCCGGCTAGGGCATTTTTGGTTTCAACATTAAGGTTTAATTTTTGTGATTTTGGTTTGAACTTATGTCATACGTTTAAGAGATTTTTTTATTTTAATGATTTGTTTGTTTGATTATTGATCTTAAACCCGGATCAAATCTGGTATATTATAGATTGTTAATAAAATTTACCACTTTATTAAATTTTCTAATAAAGTTCTTCAAGTTTTGATTTTTGATGTAAGAAACATTTAACGGTTTGAGTTTGTTTATGAATTCATTCTCGTTATAGAATCAGACAATCTAGTTAAATATACCGAACAACATGTGTGTTTAATTATAATCGATACTTCTATCATTGCAACCCCCACACTAAGATTCGAACGACGTGAGCTTAGAGTAGCAGGTTGGCTCAAAAACGAACTACGTTTGATTGGAAAATAGATAGAGGGGATACCCGAACGGCGTAATGTCTAGTATCGATACGAATCTTTAATTGAAAATTGTTATTAACCCCTAATCGTTAATGATTATAAGCCAAATTGAATCACAAAATTACCTTAATGTTGGAATTAGTTTTCATATTTGAATTAATTACACAATTTAATTCACATATGGTGAGGCAGAAGCAGAAACGGTGTTGTTCAATGCGGTCGGATGTTGTCAGGGCAGGAGTCGGCGGCAGAGGAGAGTGTGCAGATGCTACAACATGTGGGCTTGACGCTACAAAATGCGATTTGGCCGAGGGAGGAGCTCCTGAGAGATGGGGGTGGCCGACGGGCAACGTTGTAGGGGTTGGCGAAGTGAGGGGCAGCGCCCCTTTTCCGGCTCAGCATGTTTTAAATTAAGGTTTGGGTCAGCAGCCACGGACCCAATCAGAATAGAACACAAAACAACCATATCAAACATGTTGATCGGCTGATCGTGGGATTATTTTTCGAGCAAGCTTCGAGCGAGCGACAAACGATCTTAATAACCCACGATATTGCTAGTCAGACGATCCAGTGTGCTGCACAATTTAAATTTACAAAAATAGACAATGAATATGTTTTCTCTCATGTTTTTATTGCTTTAAAAAATAGACACATTTCATACTATGTATAACATAAATTATATATTTATGTATAGTTGACCGAATACAAGAGAGTGGTATGTATACTATAAATATAATTGTATATTTGTGTGTATATATAATAATACATATAAAAATTAATTTATAATATAATTTATGTCGAATTGAACTGAACGAACGTTTGCTCATGCTTGACTCGTTTACACGCCGAACCAAGCCGATCGGCTGATTTACAACCGAGCGGTAAATCGAACGAGCAATTTTAGCATTTTCGAGCGATCGACACGTATTCATTTTATACTCATTTTAAAAGAAAAAAAAGGTTGCGTGTTAGGCGTTTGTGGGGATGAACAAACAAATGTTGGTGTTTAAAAACGATGCGCTGTGGGTAGCCTAATAAACAAAGTAACATTTTAGTAATAATCTTAAAGTTAAGGAAAATCTATTACAAACCAACCGGATCTTTAGTTTTGATATAATATGTTTGGTGGAATCGATCTATCAATATCTCTGAGGCACAAACTCGACCCCTTCAAAAATAAGAAAATATAGACCCATCAACATCGTCTCGACGACACCATCGTCCTCCTTTGTGGACTAAAATTCTCATGGTGATGCGAAGAAGAAGCAACTCAATTCAAAATTTTGTGAATAAATTTTTATAAACCTTAAGAATCTTAGTTCATCAGATATGTGAGATATGCGTTCGTTGGAGTTTATTTATCTATCTATTCATTTATAAAATAGTGCTGTTAGAAAATTTATTTAACAAAATGGTTTATTTAGAAAAAATATTTCTAAACCAAGTATTTTTGAAAACTTTATTTTCCCACTCTAAAATTAATAATAAAAAAATTTCTGTAAAGGAAAACGATTATAGAAAAAGAAACAATATGTTCGATCAAGAAACCTAGCAACGACTTTTTCAATATTTTACAATCTTTTATTTATTTAAACGCGTTTAGTCTTTCAATAATGTTTCTTTATTCCATCTAATTTATTTATAGAAAAGGCTTTTGTTTTTTACGTGTCTACTATATACACATTTCTTAAATAATTTTAATCACTTGATAAATGTAGTAAGACAAATAATTGATAATTGAAAAAACAAATTAATTTTTAAAATGTTTTATAATTTATTAGGTTAAACTAGGTGTATCTTAAAATGCATTTAATATTTTATAAAAACATTCTCTTTAAATTTTTGTAAAACATTTTTTAATCAAATAAACATTTCAAAATCTTTTTTAAACAAACCAAACCGATTGAAATATTGTGCATTTTCAATTGTTTATTATTAAATTTGTTTATGAACACATAATTAAATAATTTTACTTTTCATGTTCATTTATTAAATAGAAAAACTGATGCAGGAGCATCAAGGTTTAATTAACAATTATGTGTCCAGTTTCTACCTGTTAGAGTTATTTGTCATTTATTTAAATTTTAGTTTCTTCTATTTATTTAAGTTTCCTAGTTATCTCTTTATCTTGTTTAGTTATCTCAAACAGAAAAAGAAGTAAGCTAGTATAGCATGCTTATATTATTTAAATACTTATTAGGTTATAGATCCGTGTAATACACGGGTTGAACAAATAATCATATTTTCAAAAAGTACATGCATTAACTATAAATCTTTAAATACTTTAATAAACATATTTAAAAGTTTTATTGTAGATCTATCATATTTATATAATTTTAATAGTTTAACTTAAATTTTACTTGTAACTCTGGATAAAATAAGATATAATTGGCCATGTGGGAATACCGGTTGTCTCAAAAACATACCAACATTGGATATTGATTGTCATTGCGACACACACTTAAATTGGAAACAATCTTCTTTGCTTCTATGACTCGATTACGAAGTGATATGACTTTTACTTTTGTCTAATTACACAAATCATTTTTCTTATCAATATTTCTCAGTAACATTATGAACACATACCTTTAGTACTAAACGATGATTTGGAAGATCTAAAATTTTTAAGCAATTTAGATCATCAGGTGAACATATATTTTCTTGTAAAGTATCATTCAATATGTTTGTTTTGACAAATTTGTAGTATTTTGTTACCGTTGTGTTATTATTGAAACAAACCTTTTATGCATTTTTGACATTTGGTTGTAAAAGGATCTTCAGCTATCATTGGTTTATGTACAAACAAACACTCTTGCATTTGCGAAAAATTTCAAAAGTTTTTATTTTCGCAACACAGCCTTGAAAATTCACCATGCATTTGAAAATAAAAACAAACTATAAGTTGAGTGATGTAAAATGTTGAGATATAGAATTTGGGTTTTTGAAAAAAATACGTTCTCGTTAATGACTATAAATTTGATAGAGTAAAAATCATTTGGAACCTTAAAACTTAGTCGTTTCATACGCCGATTATACACAATTATATGGTATAGTTGTACTTGAGGATATCAAGATATTTTAAAAACATATTTATTTGGATTTCATTTTGTTAAATGATAAAGAAAAATAGTCATGAAATGAAGTATATTAATAAACAATTTAAAATGTATAATGATGAAAGGTTATTATGCAATTGCTAATATAAATTTGACTAAAATATAAATTGAAGTTTCCTTTTTTGATTTATCGAGACTTATGATTACAATCACAGTTAATTAGGAAATTTAAGTAAAACGAGAAATTTAGACCCGCGTGTTGCGACGGAGTAGTATGATAATATTACTGTGGTTATTGGCGTATTTGTGAACTTTATTAGTTGTCCGGTGACAATAGCATAGTTGTGTTACGAAGCGTCTACCAACTTTGTTATATGCATTGTTTCGATGACACTAATGTAGTTAAATACGAAAAATTAATGTAAAGATTGGTGCGTTTTGTTTTTGAATACTAATATTTTGGAGACGTGCTTTTAGAAAAAATATATATAGAGAAGTAAAAGAGAAATAAAAATATTCAGAAAAGTTAAAAAGAAACAAAAAGTGATAAAAAAACATAAGAAAATCAAGCAAAAAACAACCCGAAATTATAAGATGTTGCCCAGGTGGTTCGAACTGAATACTAAACTTAAAAACCACAAGGCTCTAACAACTGTGATACTTCAGCTTTTGATTACGCATTTGAAGAGAAGATATATAATTTGTACGAGGACGCGTACAAAGCAAAAAAAAAAATTTGACTTAGACCGATAGGAAATTGACACGTTACGTGTCGGTGGGCAGCCACCGACATTTACAAATTGGTTATATATAATATAAGTATTTATGTTTCTTTTATTTATTACTAGATTACATATACTCTTGTATCACACGAATAAAATTAAAAAACTATATAATAGATATTATACAGGTATAATCTAATATATTTTATTATAGGTAAGACACTAATGAATCAATGAAATTATTGAAATTATTATATACAACAAGTTATAAATAATAATTATGAATAAACAATAATTGTTATTCATAAGAATATATTATATTATTGATTTGTATATCATGCATGATTTTAACTTTTATGTATAAAAATTATATAATTATAATTGTATGAAGTATTATATATTCATATCTAATATAATTTTATAATAATTTTAGAACGTCTTGTCAATGATGATATAAAATGAACAACTGGAGTGATAAATAAACAAAAAAGAAAATCTAATTATTCAAAAATTCGAGTAAAAATGCATAACACGAACGCAAAATGTGTGAACGAATCTTGATTTCTATATTGTATGATCATAAAATTTAACTTATTAAAAAGAATAAAAAAAATGTTTGCAATTGTTTCCATATCAACTATATTTCTAAAAATAAGAATTCAATAATTAATTATAAATATTTTTTTAGTAAATATATAAGTTTCATTCTATTGAGAACATGTAAACACTGTAGGTAGCGAGGAGCTGAACTACCTAAAAAATATCATGTGGCTCCAAAATAGTTTAATTTATTAGTATAGATTATGATATTTAGAAAAGTATAAATTTTGATATTTGAAATTAAAATATTAAAATATTAAATGTAGATGGTATAAACTAAACATAGAAGATCTTGATTAGTTTTTTATGAGCGAGAAAATAAAAAATGAGAATATCTAAGAAGATACAACATGTATAACATCTTATTGATTTATTTGAAGTAGGATTTGTAAACGGTCAACGATATCAATATTAAAGAGAATAATATTTGATCCTTACCAAATAAAAAATAAAGAGAGGTTTTCATGATCTTTATTAATAGAGAAATAATTTATAAAAGTTGATATCTATCATTTAGATAGAAGTTAGTGATATACAAACAAATGCAGAGGAGTGGATTTAATGAAAGCTTAACTTCATTCATGAATCATCGTAATATTTATAAATAGTACAAGCATTAAATAAGGAGAAAGAACAGGAACTGACTTATGTTTGTTACAACGGATTTGACTACTTAATATACAAACTATTTACATTAAATATGGATAGTAACTGTTATTGTTATTGGTTGCTAACACACCCTCGTAAGACGGAGGATCCGTTGGATACTCCAGTCTTGGAACAAATGTATAGGAATGGCATTCTTGGGAGCGGTTTGGTGAGAACATATGCAAGTTGGTCTTTTGAGCTAACATGTAGAACTTGTAGTTTACCGGCGTTGACTTGTTCTCTAACAACATGATAGTCCAATGCGACGTGTTTCATGCGAGAATGATACACGGGGTTCGCACAAAGGTATGTGGCTCCGGTGTTATCGCAAAAAAGCTTGGGAGTGCTTATGTGTTGTATTCCAAGTTCACTAAGTAGGTTTTTCGCCCATGAGATTTCTGCAGCGGCATTTGCAATAGCTTTGTATTCCGCTTCCGTAGATGATCGGGAGATAGTCTTTTGCCGTGAAGATCTCCAAAAGATAAAGTAAGTATGCAGTTGTAGACCGTCCGCCATCATTGATTCCACCCCAATCTGAATCGGAGAATGCACTAAGATGAAGGGGTGAATCCCGATTTAAAAATAGACCATAATGCACCATACCTTTCAGATAACGTAGAACCCGTTTGAGTGCTTGCCAATGTGACTCTTTGGGATTGTGCATGAACTGTGAGAGTTTGTTAACCGCAAAGGATATGTCAGGACGAGTAAAGGCTAGGTATAGTAAGGTACCAACTAGCTTTCGATAGGGTTTGGAGTCAACGGATGGAGGGTTGTCGGTGGGTGAAAGCGGATTAGATACACTTAATGGAGTAAGGACATCCTTAGCACCATCCATTTTGAAGTTTATAAGGATGTCTTGGATGTGTAGATGTGGGAAAGGAAAATACCTCGAGGTGTTGGAATGACTTCAATACCTAAGAAATGGTGTAATGACCCGGATCTTTAATAGAGAACTTTTGACCTAAGGCATGAACGAACTGATCAAGAAAGTGGTCATTATTTCCCGTGAGGACGATGTCATCGACATAGACTAGGAAATAGAAAATGAAGTCACCCTTGTTGTAGATGAAAGTGAGCATCTGACAAGGATTTATGAAAACCAAAATTAAGAAGGAAGGAGGTGAGTTCATTGTACCATGCACGAAGAGCTTGCTTAAGTCCGTAAAGAGATTTCCGTAGTTTGCAAATATGATTTGGAAATTCGGTATTTACAAATCCAGGGGGTTGAACCATGTACACATCTTCATATAAGGTGCCATGAAGAAATGTGTTATTTACGTCTAGTTGTCGTAAAGACCAACGTTTGGAGAGGGCAATGGATAGGACCGTTCGAATGGTGACAGGCTTTGTGACCGGGCTAAATGTGAATCCAAGGATCGCAATCAGGAATTATCGGCATTAGTTGATGTCAATTCAACGTTTGCGGAATCAACGTTGGATTGGTTTAATTGTTCGTATTAAATGATTATCAATATCAATAAATATTCAAGAACACGATTGATGAAACACAACTAGTGATCTATTTAAATCAACTGTATTTCATTAAAACACGTCAATGATTACAAATAACTAATGACCGATATTTAAAAAAATTGTGTTGAATGATGTGACGGCTGCTAGGGTTTGATTGTGTGATGTTTTGTCGTATTGTTGTTGCCATTGAAGCCGTCCTTTGATTCAAAACCTCGGATTCATATATATAGATAATGATGTTTATGTTAAGGAAACACTGGATCTCTTGGGATTTGAATTGTTTGTGTTAAGGAATCTCTGGATTTCTTGGGATTCGTATAACTGACTTGTTGACTTGTAACACTTGTATTGGTTGAATACAAGTGTTTGGACTCCGCAGGAGTATTGTCTTTCGTAGATGATTGATCTTCCGAAGCAAATGTTTTTCCGCAGCAAACTATTTCTTCTGAAGCAAATGTTCTTCCACAGGAATCTTGTTCTTCCGCAGCAAACTGTTTCTTCCGAAGCAAATGTTCTTCTGCAGGAATCTTCTTCTTCCACAGCAAACTGTTTCTTCTGAAGGAAATGTTCTTCCGCAGGAATCTTGTTTTTCCGCAACAAACTGTTTCTTCCGAAGCAAACTGTTTCTTCCGAAGCAAACCGTTCTTCCGCATGAATCTTGACTTGGAATTCTCACTTTCCTCTAGTTGATGGTTCATTTTTTAGATGATCTTCGGATGTTTGTTACTTGTAAGAAACATATCTAAGGAAGAACAAAATGTTCATCCGTAGATGTTTCTTACACTTAGTCAATTTCACAAATTGATTAAGTATATTGTTTGTAGCTGCAAACATACATAAATCAACACAAATATATATATATATAGGTTAACCTATACATTTAATGCATACACAATAATAAATTACAACCATTCATTACAGATATTAATTCAAGTACTAAGCCTAACAAAATGGACTAGATCTACTGGTCCTACACCTAACAATACTCCCCCTTAGGCTTAGATACTTGTAATCATTTCTTCAAAACTGAAAGCTTCTTCAATCTTGAAACCATCTTCTTGTTGAAATATAATACTGCATCCTTTTGATCATTGAATTTGTACTTGATCTCCATTCTGCTTATCCTTTGGAGTGTCTTAAAAGTCAGCCCTAATACATCTTCTTCTGTGGTGAGGGTTTCCACAACACACTGATTATGAACAATTTCCAGCTCATCTTCTTCTAAGATTCTCAGTTCTGATATATCTTCAATGTTGGCTCCCTTCAGCATCCCAGCATTATACCTTCTTCTTTTGTATGCTTTCGCATGCAGCTTATCCACAACTTGAATCATGTGCATATATAGACACAAGTCATTCTGAGCCTTTTCGTCAGTTAGCTTTGGAAAGAATTTGTCATGAAGGTATGAAGTATAGCTTGGGTGAAGCAGTTTGATCTCTACCGGGTCAAAAATTAGAATCTTCTCAGCCTTCTTTCCTTCAGCATTCCTCAATAGCACTAGCTCTTTTGTTTTCTCAACATAACCCCATTTTGTTATGGGAGATGTGTATTGATTTCCTTTGAAGCTTTTGCTAGATGCTACATTTTCATGGCTGTATCCACCCTTTTCAACATTTCCTCATCAACAAGTGAAAAGGGCTCTGTTGTTCTTTTGATTCTTTGAATTCTCTTTCTATGATCATCATTATCTCTCTTAGCTTCCTTGAGAACATCATCTATGAATTTTGTCTTCAATTTTCCCACCAACACAGAGAATTCTCTTTCCCTTGAGTTAATTGGATAGTTAGACATTATTAGACTTTGCAGATCCTTGATATGTCTCTCATGAAGCCTCAGCAATGCTTCTGTATCATGGAAATACTGAATTCTTCCGGAGGTTCTTTTGATAATTGCACAATCCCAGTCTGGATCATATTTCCAGGCCATAATCCTGTTTTCTTCCATAGAATTGGGAGTTGTGATATGATCATATAGCTCTATCAGAGTTGATTTCTATTCAATGATTTCTCTAACAGTTGTCCCTAATGGCCATACTTTGCCAGGAATGACCGCTCTTGGTTCTCTGACCAGTTTATCTTTGCCTTGTGCTGATATTGGATTCAACAGTTACAGGATTAGTAGAAAGTTTGATTTGGTGCTCATAGGTTGGATTTGGAGCTTCAGTTCTGAATCTTACTCTTGTGTCAAGCTCAACAGTCATAACATGTTCCATCATTCTTCTCAGCTCCCTAATAATTCTTCCTTTAAGCTCATGTGCCTTGTAGTTGTGACCCTATAGCCAACAGACCATATTGTACTTGCTGAGTTTTGCTGTGTCATAGTGGCCTAGGTCTTTCTTTATTTTCTGGATGGCTTGAAATGTTATGAATGCCTTATAATCATAATTGGGAATCATAAATCTAGCCCTCTCAAATTCCTTTAGCATATCTTTCATCTCACACATGCTCATCATTTCCACCAAGTCATATGGAAAGCCATGATTTATTAGGGTCATAAACATTGAGGATTCTGGCCTTTCTTCAAGTATGTCTTTAGTGGTCAGAAGGTCATCAACCTTTTCTTCTTTCTGATCTTTGGCAGATTCATCCTTTGCGAGCTCATTCATTCATCATCGCTCACTGTTTCAGCAGGAGGCATATGCTTTAAGGATGAAGATTCAACAAATTTTGATCTTTTAGGTGAATCTTGTATGTCAATCACTTCCTTCTTCACAAGTCCCAAGTACTTTCTTTTTCTTCTGTATTGTATAATTTGCTTTGTGGTGTCATAAGATTCTTTTGTTTGATTGGTTGCAGGAGTAGCATTTGATTCAAGCACACATATTTTCATCTTTAGCTGCTCAATCTCTTCTTCTTTGCTTTTCAACAAGGTTGATTAAGCAGTAAGAGAGTTTGTTACTTGATCAAGTTTCAACATCAGCTTCTCTTTTTCACTCTTCTCAGCCTCTACTGATTCTTTGAGCTCAGACTCTTGTTGAAGTAAGGCATCAATCACTTCATTATTGCACTTAGCATCTTCTCTTAAGCTTTTGATCCTTGTTTTTAGCTGCATCAGTAGATCATTCTTTTTTTGATATCATCCCCTTTAGCTCTTTAATCCTTTGCTTTCTGAAGTTAGACTTCACTACAAGCTTGTTGTAGTCAGCCACTAGGTAGCTTTTGCTTAATAGGTAGTCCTCATCACTGATGTCATCTTCATCATAGGCAATCACTTCCTCATACTTATCTTTTTCTTCTTGTTGATCAGCTATTTCATCTTTATGATCTTCAGTATGTGCCACACTTGCTGAACTGGAGCATTCATCTTTTGATTCATGATGCTCATCATGTTGTGGTTGTTGTTGCTGCTGATTGACAATGTCTGGAGAAACTGGTTCAGTAGCATTTGAATGTACAGGAGATTTAGTCTTGGATAATGATAATTGAACAGTTATGGCTTGAGAAACAGTGTTTTGACTAGATGAGGGAGATTGTTGAGGGTGAACAGAGTGAGTGGGTGATATGGGTTGAGAATTTTGATTTGTAGGAGAAGGGGGGTGTGGAGATTGATGTTGTTGCTGAATGGGTGATGGAATTGGTGAGTGTGTGGCTTGAATAGAGTTGGTTAAAGAATCCTCCTGTTGATCTTCCAACATAAGCTCTTGGGGGATATTGGCATTAACATCTATGACATGAGCAGACATGGGCATGTCTTCACCTTCACACTTCCTGGCTATTTTATTCAGAATATATCTACCTAGGTGTGCTTGAACAAACACATCACCATCTATAGTAGTCCCAGGCAAATCAGCATTGATGATCAGTTGCAGAAACCTTGGAAACATGTACATCTTGTCAGCCTTCTGTACTTTGATCTGATCACATAAGCAGTTGAAGATGTACTTTGAGTACTTGTAGATTCTTCCCTCAAAGACACCAATAATGCCTGAAGAGATATGCCTTGAAAATCTGTCAAGTCCAGATTTCCTGTTTGAAATACACTTAAGATAAGTGTGACAGAGAAATCTGTATGGCTTGTAGATTCTTCCTTTCTTGATTTCTCCCTTCTCGAAGTCACCATCATACCCTATCAGAAGAAAGACTTTCTATATGTACTCAATACAGAATACATCAGGGTGACTAGCTTCTACATCTCCCAACTGAAGAACCCTTCTTATTGTCTATTCATCCACTCTCAGTCTTCGATTCTTCACATTAGCCACAATAACTTGATCATCTTCTTCTATTTGTGCGGAGTTCCAGAAATCAGTTATGTGTGATTTATGAATCACAGGCTCTGCTGATAAGGCATAGAATAGCCTGGATCTTCTTAGATATCGGATAATGTCTTGACACCCTTCTAAGACAGGGTCGTCAGGGTTTAAGAAAGCATACACATTGTGCTCTCTTGCAAATTGATTATCCATTTGTTCATAAGAATAAGGAAGATTTCGTTAGAATCACATTATTGATATGAGAATACGAACAATTGTGAGATTGTACGAGAATCAAACGGTCCGTTATTGAACATTACGACATTTTTTACCTTGAACACAGTGAATTGAGAGCAAAAATATATGTTGTTTAATGTTTAATTCGGTAATTTTTGAATGTTATAGAAGGGGAAAAAGTTTGTTGAGTGCGTGTTTTTCTAGGTTTGAAAAAGTGAACTGAAAAACCGCATAATCTGTATGGCTTGTAGAGTCTTCCTTTCTTGATTTCTCCCTTCTCGAAGTCACCATCATACCCTATCAGAAGAAAGACTTTCTCTATGTACTCATTATCGAATACATCAGGGTGACCAGCTTCTACATCTCCCAACTCAAGAACACTTCTTATTGTCTGTTCATCCATTCTCAGTCTTCAATTCTTCACATCAGCCACAATAACTTGATCATCTTCTTCTATTTGTGCAGAGTTCCAAAAATCAATTTTGTGCGATTTATGAATCAGAGGCTCTGTTGATAAGGCATAGAACAGCCTGGATCTTCTTAGATATCGGATAATGTCTTGACAGCCTTCTAAGACAAGGTCGTCAGGGTTTAAGAAAGCACACACATTGTGCTCTCTTGCAAATTGATTATTTATTTTTTCATAAGAATAAAGAAGATTTCGTTAGAATCACATTATTGATATGAGAATACGAACAGTTGTGAGATTGTACAAGAATCAAACGGTTCGTTATTGAATATTACGACATGTTTTACCTTGAACACAGTGATTTGAGAGCAGAAATATATGTTTGTTTGATGTTTTAATTTGGTAATTTTTGAATGTTATAGAAGGGGAAAAAGTTTGTTGAGTGCGTGTTTTTCTAGGTTTGAAAAAGTTAACTGAAAAACCGAATAATGTGTTTTGAAGTCAAAGAACATCATATATACTTTCTCAGACACATTCATTTTATTTATTTAATGAAGTGGGACCCTCAACACTTTCTGTTCTAAGTTCTTCCACAGAGCATCTACGAATTCCATAAATCATCTGCGGATGTCTTAACAACTTCTACTGATGAAGTATAACTTAAATTTTCATAGGTTACCAAACTATGAAATTAAATTATATTTGTTGATCTTTGCTCATCCGTAGTTTACTAATCTACGGATAGACATTTAAATTTTCCATACACTATAGTTTCTGCTGATGCTTAAGACCGCACTATAGCATCTGCAGATGTTTATAGAACACGTGAAGAAAATCTTATTTTGTTGTATGGTCCAAGTCCACTGCTTAGAACCATTTATTGCTATTGGACCTTGTTGACTTTGTATTCATAACAATTGAGTACAAGAAAGCTCAAATAATTTAAAAGGAAACTTCATGTATCCAAGAGCTAAGTTGGTGCTCAGGTTCCAATTCCTTCAAACTATTAATGAAATAGACAAAGCTGCTGATTGATAAACTTATCTTCATGAATTCTTGTTAGGAGGACCGTGTACTGGACGGAGTACTAACTGATTCACGTGTATACCGCATCAAATAGTGCGGTATCCTATTTGATTGGCGATCCAATCAGTGAGAACGTTACCCGATCGATATAAGATTAATCTAAAAGTTAAGAACGAATAGGAATCGATCAAGAATGATCTATGAACTTGGACTGGCTTTCTTGGCCATTCTAGACAGCTAGGGTACGTGTATGAGTCGAATTCTTCAAAGAGTTTCATTTTTCCACGCATTAAGTGGTATTTATAGGTTAGGGTTACTCATTCGTGCGACTGAACCATTAGCATGGTTCAATCGTGCGACTGAGTCATGCGGTTGATCCATTCGCATGACTGAGTGTTTAGTCATACGACTGAGTCAATCTCATGTCACAATTGTGCGACTGATCCAGTCTCCTGGTTCAGTCATGTGACTGGTTCATTAGCATGAGGTTGTCCATGTGTATGGTCCATTAGCATGGCCATTCACATGAGAACTTCATATGACTAAGTTTGAATATGTTTCATAATCATTACTTGACTTAGATCTATTCAAACATAGAATAGTGGCCACTTGTATAGAGTGTAGACATCGTCAGAAGACAAGTTAGTTAGCCACATCGGGTCAAATACCCTGATAGTTTCCATATTTCCATTTCTATTAAGAACTATGACTGCCTCACTCGTTCGCCAGTCATTGTACCACCACTTAAAGTGTGGAGTGAAGTCCTGAGGCATTTCCCTTAGAGGGATTCTCGACATTGTGTGCGGAGGACTCCACTTCAGCATAATCTTTGGCTTCCCAGTAATGGCATCAACTTCAGATCTTCTGCTATACCTCGTTGGTTGTTGAGGCTTGAAGTTGACCCACCTGGTGTGGTACTCTCTCTTCAAAGCAGCTTCAAACCAGCCTGACATCTTTCGAGGGTCAGCATGTAACAGCTTCAACTTGGCCAGTTGGTTAAGCTCAAAACCGGGTAGAGTCTTCAGATTGTGTGGGAATCTGAAGTACTCTATGCCCTTTTCTCTCTTCACGACACATACATTCAGATCCTCAAAATAAGCCTATGCGATGATCTTGCCTGACACCTTTAAGTGTTTCTTGACTTTGTACAACTTGGCATAGACATTTGGCTTTTGTGCATTGCGCATGGCTCGAATCTCAGCAAAACATGCCGCCCATTCAGCCTTTTTGATGTTGACATCTACGTCTGAGGCTTGGGCTTGATCTTTCTTCTTCTCCGAATCCTGCTCCATCTTATCCAATGTTTCAAAAGTATCACTAACAAGGGTGTCACCCAGATTGGGGACTACATTTCCCTCGTTGTCAGCATACTCTGGATAATGTTGTGCGGTGACATCTTCAATCTCAATCTCATCCACATCGTTAAGCTCATCGTCACTATCCATGTCCACAGTGGGAGCATCCTTCACAAGATCATCAGGATTCAGTCGGAACATCTCAGCCAGTTGCTCATCAGTAAGGTCATGAATTATTTCTCCTTCTTCAGGAGTGTAACTCACAGACCTCCTGACGATCCCTTGCAGATCAAGTATCATTATGAGTTGTGACTTGATATACTGAAGGGGAGCAACATCATACTCATCTTGCTGAGATGTGTGATCTGCTTGATTTAAACATATAAACACATTATGCATCAGTAAATAATCAAGACATTAAACATTAAATATATATACATTGACATTCAAACACATAAGTTTAATACAATATTCAAATTACATATGATTTAAATCACACAAAACTCTATGCATTACTTTTGTCTTGGATCATGTGTTCTTTTGCTGTCAGGGCTAATGTCGAGGCACCTGGATCTTGAGTCTTTTTGGTCCGCCTCTCATTAGCTTCCTGTGCACCCGAAGCAGATGACTCTCCTCCCCCTTCAGAGTCTCCTCCATCCTCATCATCATCTTCATCATCATCATCATCATCATCATCATCATCACTATCATCACCATCATCACCGTCTCCCTCTCTGATCTTCAGAGGCTCATCCTTGTGCCCTTAAGTTTGAGTAGGATGGTCCTCTTAGCATCCTCCAACTCCTCAATATTCTTGGTAGATAACACATTTTGCTCCTTGAGTTGGGAAATCTTTTGACTTTGAGCAGCCATTTGCTGAGCCTGCTCCTCAATCTGCTGCGCCTGCTGAGATATCTTCTATGATTGTGCAGCAGTATGCACTACTAACTGTCGGAGCTGAGCAGTCTTCTCGTCATCAGCTGCTAACAGCTTTAGCACCATATGGTTTAGTGCTAAAGCTGTTCCTCTACCCCACTGGGAGGTACAGATGATCTTGATGGAAAGGATGAGTATTATGATGGTCCTGCTTGGTGGCTAGAGGTGGTGGTGGTGGCTGTGGTGTATATGGGAGGTGGTATGTGTGTGGGTGGTGATGGGTAAGCTGAAGTGGTGGTGGATGTGATGTGGGGAAGTGGTGGAGTAGCCGAGGTAGTGGAAGTGTGTGTTGTGGCAGTAGTGGTGACAGGTGGAATGGTGGAAGTGGTGATGGAGGGAGAGGTGGTAGATGTAGTGGGTGGTGTGGTAGAGGTGATGGCTGTGATGGTGGTGATAAAGATCATCCTCTTCTTCTTCGTCTTCATCCCATGTGGCTGAGCCATCCTTTTCCTCCTCTTGCCTCTGGAGGTGGATGCTCCCCCTGGGATGCTGCTAGGCTGACCTAGTGAGTAGCTGGGGTCAGTTGCTTTCTCCCCAGATGCACTAGGGCGTCTTCCAACCTCTCACTGTCAGAGGGTGTAGTCTGACACAGGTTGCTTTTGTTTAGCACACCTGAATTTATGTCCCCAGAGTACTTAATCCAGAGGAAGCATCCTCTCACTGTCAGAGGGTGTAGTCTGGTTGGGTGATCAGCATCTTCACCCAAATCCAATACCCGTCTAATATTTGCAGCAGTCACCTCTATGTCTTGCTCAATATAATACTCCTGATGCAGTAGGGATTATGAGATTGATCCACTGACGCACCCTCCCAAAAGGCCT
Source organism: Flaveria trinervia (assembly GCA_025506515.1). Classification (NCBI taxonomy): domain Eukaryota; kingdom Viridiplantae; phylum Streptophyta; class Magnoliopsida; order Asterales; family Asteraceae; genus Flaveria; species Flaveria trinervia. The sequence goes on from CM046445.1 coordinate 13,865,828, forward strand.
GCTGGATAGACCTGTAGGGAGTGCAGGGTGTAGATATGGCTCGGTGTATACGTGATCTCTTCAGGAAAGCTATGATGCCAGCAAACTCGGCTGCCTTCCGAGTGGTGGCGTCCAGATGAGCACAAATATTGTGCTTTGTGTTGATGGTCCACCTTTCAGCCATCAATCTGTAACACAAGAAGAATACAAGTTAGATCATCACACAACAGAAGCCATTTCAAATTAACCTGTTTGAGATCAGTCTGTTCAATCATGTGATTGAATCATACGACTGGGTTCAGTCGTTTGAACTAACATGCGACTGAATACAATCGGGTGACTTATCTTGCGACTGAGTTCAATCGGGCGACTGAGCCAGCGATTAGTTCAGTCGGCCAACTGAGCTCATACGCATTGTTCATTCGGCCGACTGAGTCATTCGTCCAGCTCAGTTGTGCGATTGTAGTTCATCCGGGTGTCCAGTCGCATGACGGACTGTCTGTTCTATTGAGATTCAAATTTTGACCAAATCTTAAAATTAGACATCGTGTTTTGGTTCAATAGACTCAAAATAACCCTACTTAGCACCTAATAACCTTGATTTCAACATTTTACTTAGTTTTATTAGGTTATTTGTCCGATTTAACTCTCGGTTCTTGTTAGGGCTGAATATCGTAATTTTGGAATCAAATCGACTGAAATTTGGTTAGATAGCACCGCATTGTACTTGTGTAAACACCAGAAGGCGTCATAATATCAAATTTGAAGTCAAGAAAGGTCAGAGGAAATTTTGGCAGAGTAACGACTCAAAGTGTTATTTTAGGGCGATTGAGGGGTGGTGAGTATGTGGGATCGACAATGACCTTATTTATACTGACTCTGGTTTCAATCGGGCGACTGGATCCATTTGCTCTTTTCATTCGGGCGATTGGATCTCAGTCGTGTGATTGGTTCAGTCGATCACTTTCAGTCAGGCGATTGGGTTTCAGTTGGACGACTGACTCATTCGGACAATTCCATTCGGGCGATTGGCTCAACCTTGTAAGCCATTCGTGTGAATGGTTCACACTCATGCTCCATTCGGTTGTCTAGTGCATAAGTATGGTCCAATCGGACGACTGGTCCATACTCATGGTCCAGTTGTGCGAATGGATCATACTCATGGTTTTGACTTTATGACCATTTGACATTTAACCCCATTTGACTATTGATTGAACATTTTGAGCAGTCGATCATCTTAGACATGATCATTTTAACTTTGAAAAGTTTTGATCACCTCAGTCGTGATCTTTTTAAGAAACATTTTGTCTCCTCAGACGTGACCCATTTAACATTTGAAAACACATTTGGTCACCTCAAACATGACCCTTTTAAGTGATTAAATCCCATATTGAATTCCACGACCTAGTCCGACTTATAACTCTAAATTGACTAAATGTTAAAACAAAACAAAAGAAACTAATATTAAAAGACAAAACTAAAGATTTTTTTGTGATTTATGTGAGGTGGAAATCCTAAGATAGAAATCTAACAGATTTACTTCTTGAACAGGCAGCTTTTAGTTATTTTGACCATAGGAGGAAACGATTCATTATGGAACCATACAAGTAATCAAATTATTCAGGACGTGTTACTAAAATAATTTGATGCTGGATTCTTGTGTTCATTGAGAGTCATTTACGGATTAAGGAAATGATACTAGTACTATGAGACGCACACATTGATTTGGACTTTCAAGAATTGCAGCCATGATGATTGTCAGTATACTTGTCCACTTAAATCCATACATAGACTTTTGACACACATTGGTTATATATTAGGTTAGTTTATTTCAACAAGTATTTGTGGATCCCACGCTTATATGGTAATCAACATTCCTCGGGAGATTTTTGAGCGGTCTATGGGTATTTTGACAAGAAGAAACTATTCTTAGAGCTTTCAAAGAGAAGCCAAGCCTCAGGTCAGTACCACCGCGCGACAAAGAGGCGGAAAACAACAGTGAATTCTAGAATATATAGGTTATGTTTATCCTCAGGTCAGTATCACCACACAACAGAGAGGCACATAACCTATCTTCTTCTTTGAGCAATTTATTTTGTTGCACAGATCGCACCAACAACTTAGGTTATCAGTTTGATTGCTTTTTGCATTTTCCATCATGTGCTTTGCCATATTTTGGTCATCCACACACATTTGTGGCATTTATTTTGCTCGTCACCCCTTATTGGAACTCTATTGATTGTGTTAACTAGAGATAAATGATAACCCATAGCTTGTTGAACAACTTAGTTTGATCTTGAGATCACCAACAAGGTGTACTTATCTATTGTGTTGAATCTACCGACACATCATCTAATGGTCTAGCAACCTCTAGGTCTACTTTCTCCATGTTACCTTAGTAGTAGCTAGTTTTACTATCATTTTTGCTTTTATTTTTGCTTAGACTTCTCAGACTTATACTTTGAATTTTGCATCTAATTTAATTTATATCTTATAAAATCCCAAATACTTTGTTCATGTGTACTATCATTTTCCATAGTTGTTGAATCGATCTCTCGGATACGATCTGATTTCTATTAGCTTGCATGTCCTCCTCCCTCGTTTTTTAATACTAACTTAACCTATTCTCCCTCTAAAATTCTAAAACCGTAAACAATTTGCGTTTTTTAGGATTTTAAAAGGCGAAGAATTGAAATCAATAAATTATGTAAAATAAACTAGAATAAAAGAAAATGGACTTGACGCATCGGACTAGACCTGTTCATCTTCTGGAATTACATCACTTTCCTTTTTAATGTCGTTGACCTCTAACAAATATAGAAAACGTGGTTTATCAAAGGCTTTTGTATAGAGGCCAGTGCGTTGAAAATTCGTATTTATTTTAACAACATCGATTAGATTCTTTTCAAAACAATCACGTATAAAGTGATATTTTATGCCGATGTGTTTGGTCTTAGGATATTGGACAGGATTTTTAGTAATGACTATTGCAGTAGAATTATCAACAAATATAGGGGTGTTAGAAAATTTCAAACCGTAGTCCCGCATCTGCTGTTGAATCCAGATGATTTGAGAACAGCAGCTTGCCGCAGCAACATATTTAGCTTCACAAGTTGACAACGCAACTGATGTCTGCTTCTTACACTGCCACGTGACTAATCTTCTCCCAAAGAATTGACAACCTGCTAAGGTGGATTTGTAGTTCATCTTGCAGCCGCCATAATCCGAGTCACTGTACCCAGTTATCTCGAAGTCATCGTCATGAGGATACCACAACCCAAGTGTTGGTGTACCCTTCAGATAATGGAATATCCTTTTGAATCCAATAAGATGGTTGACTTTTGGTGTTGCCTGATATCTTGAACAAAGACATGTTGCATACATAATATCAGGTCTTGAGGTAGTGAGGTACATGAGGGATCCAATCATTCCTCGGTAGATGGTGGCATCAACCAGATCACCATTCTTGTCGGGTGCTACATCATGATTTGTAGCAAGTGGAGTCGCAGCTACGGAAGCATCCTCCATGTCAAACCGACTGAGAATATCCCCTACATACTTGGTCTAATGTAGAAATATCCCCTTTGGTGTTTGATCCACCTGTAACCCGAGAAAGAACTTCATCTCTCCCATGGCACTTATTTCAAATTATGCCTTCATTAGTGCTTCAAATTCTTTACATAATTCTTCATTCTTGGAACCGAAGATTATGTCATCAACATAAATTTGAACCAGCAACAGATCACTATCCTTTTCTTTGATGAACAATGTACAGTCAATTACAACTCTGTGAAATCCGTGTTTCACAAGGTGAGTTGAGAGTTTTTCATACCATGCTCTCGGGGCTTGGTGAAGCCCGTACAGAGCCTTATCCCATTTGTAAACTCTGTCCCGATAATATGGATCCTCAAATCCTTCGGGTTGATTGACATACAATGTTTCCCAGATTTCACCATGAAGAAATGCACTCTTTATATCCAATTGATAAACTTTAATCTTCATGTAAGAGGCATAGGCTAGGAAGATACGGATGGCTTCCATTCTCGCCACAAGTGAAAATACTTCATTGTAATCAATTCCCTCGACTTGTCGAAATCCTTGAACTACAAGTCGAGCCTTGTTCCTGATGATGACACCTTGGTCATCTTTCTTACATTTCAAGACCCACTTGGTGCCAATGACTTTAGCACCTTTAGGTCTATCTACCAGTGTCAATACACCTAACTTCTTGAACTAAAGAAATTCTTCTTGCATGGCACTCACCCATGCCTCATAATTTAGGGCTTCACTGACGTATTTTGGCTCGAATTGAGACACAAAACAGCAATATGCACCGTCGTGAAGATACCCTTTTTCATTACCGAGGCATAATCAGCTGAATACAACTGATTTACTGTCTGAACTCCTGATTTGACATCCCCAATAACATTGTCCAAAGGATGATAGACATTTAGGCGTGATCCAGGAGTGGTGGGAACAACTACCTCAGAATCAAGATTATGAACGTTTGGTTCCGTATATAAGGCAGTAGGAGTGTGAGGTTCCAAAGACTCAAGGCATCAACGTTAGATGCTTGTGGACTTGCTATAGTAGGAACCTGTGGCTCCTGAGTGTCCTGATCATTTTCCACGCTTCATCGTCAGAGGAAGAGTTACTTACCTCGAGTGCTCCCCCTGAGTGGGTAGGTGATTCACCTTGTGAGCCAGATGATGTTGATTCCTGTGATGGTGTGTTTAAGACATCATATATCATTTTGGCTGCTAGCTTATCATCAGACGAGGAGAGAGGAATGTTGAAGGACTTGAAGAATCCATCATAGTCGAAAAAGAAGGCGGGTCCTTTTCCAGCAGGAGGAGTGGTGTATCTTGAACATCAACGTTACACCACACATCTACTTGCCCCGTTGAGTTGTTCTAAACTCTCTTATTCGGTATGTTATATCCTAAAAATACACCCTCTTCAGCCTTCTCGCTAAACTTTCCTTCATGAGTTTTCTTCAGCAATGTACATGGTGCTCCAAACGGTTCGAGATACTCCAGATTAGGTTTGCGTCATTGAAGTAACTTGTAACACGTCTTGCCACGACGTGTTACTACCAGAACTCGATTTAACGTGTAACACACATTGGCCACTGCCTCATTCCAAAATTGGATAGGCAGTTTCGAGTCTGCTAGCATTGTGCGTGCTGTCTCTATTAAGCGGCGATTCTTTCTCTCAGCAACTCCGTTCATCTGAGGAGTGTAGCCGAAAGTGAACTAGTACACGATTCCCTTTTATTTGCAAAAAGCCTCCATCCATTGGTTCTTGAACTCGGTTCCGTTGTCTGAGCGTACTTGTCTTACCTTCAGCTTGTAGAGAGACTCCAGTGTAGTTACAAATTCTTTGAATGACTTAAATGTTTCTGATTTTGATTTCAGAAACATCACCCAAGAGAATCTTGTGTAGTCATCTGTAACTACATAGCAGTACAAGTCTCCTGTGATGCTTCTTGTACCGACTGGACCAAACAGATCCATATGAAGAAGCTCAAGAGGCAGTTCTAAGGAATTAACTTTCTTTGCCATATGAGACTTCTTTGTCTGTTTGCCTTTCTTGCAGGCGACACAAAAATCCGGTAGATAGAAGTTCTTGACATTGACTCCTCACACTAGATCATTCTGGATCAAGTGGTTTATCTTTCGTGGATTGATGTGCCCCATTCTCCTATGCCAGGAGATAGAATCCTTCTCAGTAGCTTTGGACAAGAAGCACTGAACTTGATGATCCGTTGTGGAGGCCTTCGATAGATCCAAGATGTGAAGGTCATTATATCTTGAGGCTGACATTAATACTTGTTCCTCCGGAAACACATAGTCCTTTTTCAGGACATAGTACTTCTTATTGTCAAAAACAACCTTAAATCCTTTGTCACATATTTGGGAAACAGAAAGCAGATTATTCTGATGTTTTTGAACATAGTTTACCTTGTCAAACTTAACGTTCTAGTTCCCTACTTCCCCTTGAGTTGTGATGTACCCTCCTTTGTTCCCAGCAAAAGAAACATGACCTCCGTTGATTTGTTTGAAGTTTGATAGGAGTGCTCGGTTTCCAGTCATGTGCCTTGATGCTCTGCAATCTATAATCCAAGTGTTTGTTTCAGCACTATAGCGAACACCCTGCACATATAATTGAAAACATTAGTTAAGGTGAGGGACCCAAGCCTTAACCGGCTTGGGTGTCCCAGAGGCATCACACATCATTAATTCTACCCATTGTCCATTAGAGGGTGAGGGAAGATCATTAGTCTTATTGTTCTCATTACCAGACAGAGACTTTTCTTTCCATAAGCCAGCTTTATGTAATGCCTGTTTGTGATAACAGACGATTGGCTAATAGGTTGAACTTTAGGTTCACTGACTCTTTTTGGTGGAGTCATGGAGCTTCTTTTGGAAGAGCTTGCTTTAGTGTCATAAAGGTCAATATTTTTCTTTGGTGTCTGATAATAAGGGCAATAAGACGCTATGTGCCCATATTTTCCACAATTGTAGCATGATCTGCTTTCAACTTGACGATTTACCTGTTTCTGTGGAGAAGTATGTGACACACGAGTGAGTTTATTCTGTTTGGGTCTTGACACTTCTTGTTTAGATGTTTTATCTTTTTAACAAAATTAATTGTTTGGACATTGTTAATGTCTTTTCCCTTTTGTTTATTTGGACTTAGACATGAAGCATGTGATTGGTTAATTTGTTTGGTATTTTTTGGTTCAGAAATAGACTTTGTTAAACCAGACTTTCTTTTAACCTTTTCAAATTGTTCATCTAGATTAACACAACACATTTTACCTTTTGATTTTGAAGTGACATCCTTTTTTTAGTGACATATTCATTTGATTTACATGTGGAATCTAGATCACTTACAAGAGGAGTGAACACCACATGATCCTTGATTGGGTTATTATTTATTGATTTACTTTTGGCATTCATCAAGGTCTCATGTGGTGGTGGTACCACTTTATATCCCAAACCCTCTCCATTGTTGCGCTCTCTCACTAAGTGTTGGACAATGTGAGAAGAACTTGTCCAACTATGCAGTTTTTGTTTTAATGAATTTACTTCTACTTCCAAAACTGCCTTTTGTTTCTTAGTGTCTTCTAGGGAGTTTAGATAGAACTTAATGTCATTAGCTTGGTTAAAGGCTGCAACTTCAGTTTCCCTAAGTTGTTAATTCAAGAGTTCTATCTTTTCTTTATAGCTGTGCTTATTTTGTTTTAAGACTCTATTGGCTTCAGTGCACAGTTGTAAGTCCTTTACTAAGTTATCATTATGGTCTAATAACCTAGAAAATTTCATATCAATGCTTTCCCTAAATTTATTACAATTAGAGCAAGCATGATTATTGAAAAGTTGAGTAGTGGTACTTACCTGAGAAGCTGTGGTTGAATCTGCCATCAAAGCAGTGTCTGACTTTTCTGGTTCTGGTGATTCTAGACTTGTTGAACTTGTCCCTTTTTCAGGCTGGTGATCAACTACTATTGCAGATTCTTCAACATTTGACATCGCAAGCTTCACTACAATATCACCTTTGCTTGCTGAGTCGTCATCTAGATCCTCAATACTAGCAATGTTGGATTCTCCCGGAGACACAAACCGAAAGCTCCAATCTTGTCCTTCATCATCATGAGCTGTTAAGGCTTTAGGATCCTTGCTCGATGAAGTAGGACTGCTTGTGGGCTTATCCTGACGAGTGAAAGATGAGAATGGATTCCTATTTCCCGTCTTCTTGGGCTTCACACATTCACGTTTGAAGTGCCTCTTTTCCCCACAGTTGAAGCAGGTAACTTTGGTTTTGTCAAAACCAAAAGTTGTGTCCTTAGTGGCAGTCAGATTCTGTCTGGTCTTCTTGACAAATTTCTTAGCTCTCCGAGCAGCACTTGCTAAGGCCCACATGATGTCCAGTCTTTCTGACTCTGTCTCGTCTACCTGCTCGTAGTCCTCATCTGCCAGATGACAGTTCCCAATTTTCCCAGCAACTAGCCTGTCATAGGAGTGGACAATAGCTACTAAGAGATCCATGTGCTCCTTTGCTACATCTACTGTCACATTCCTGAGATTCTCGATCTTCAGTTTTGTAGCATTTGCTTCAGGTGCTATGTATTGGGTACCAGACGACCCTGACGTGTTAGATCCTGAAGTAGTAGCTTGTGATGGACTAGTTGAACTCGACACAAACGTTGTTTGAAGTGGTGCTCCATACGTTTTGGCTTGTGGGGTTGAGTTGTACAGTGCCGGACTCTGATCATATGTTGACTTTTGGGCCATGTACTTCATCCTCAACTTTTCCTCCTGCAGTTTCAGAATGAAGTCGTTGATGTCTAACTTTGCTAGCATATCATTCTGTCTAAGGTTGGAAACAAACGAACTCCACTTCTCGGGCAACCTATCTGCAAAGTTTGAAACTTCTTCTTCCATAGATGTAGTGACTCCATGAGTGTGCAGCTCATTCATCAGGTGGTAGAATCGATCAATGACATCGTCCAAGCTCTCCTTTCCCATTGACGAGAAGTTGTCAAACTCCTTCTTCAACGCTTTAGCCTTCAGAGCTTTTAATGATGCATTTCCCTCATACCTCTTTTCCAATGCATCCCACAACTTCTTAGCTTGCTTATTCTCAAAAAATTGATGGAAGATGTCCTTAGGAATTGACTAAGTCAGCAACGCATATACTTTCTTCTCTGCATTGTATTTTACCTTTTGTCCGTCAGTCATACCGCTTAAGGTGAGTTTGACTCCATCTGCACCTACAGGCATGCTATATCCTGTCTCTATCGACTCCCACAGATTGGGATCTACTCCATTTAGGTAAATCTCAAACCTTTGCTTCCATTTTGGATAATCATCTAACGTTATTAGCTTAGGGGGCTTGTTATGATTTCCCACTTCATTTTCTAGAAGCAATAAATTTTGAATCCTAGAATCCATTCCTGCGGTGAACGCTGAATATTGATCCTCCATTACTATCAACTTTAAACTTTGAAACAAACTGTTTAACTTGTGCGAATGAAGGTATGCGATTTAACACTTCGTGCGATTGAACAATGCGGTTGACTCAGACGTGCGAATGAGCAAATGCGGATGGCTCAGTCGTGCGAATGGACATGTGCAGATGAACAATGCGAATGGGCAATTCAGTCGTATGAATGGATGTACGAATGAGTCCAATCGTGCCTATGAGGGATACGTATGAATTCAGTCGTGCGATTGAGTCAATCATGCGACTGAAGTTGCTGAAACTTGAGAATTCGAAAGTTTAAGGTTTTTTGACGCAAAAACACGAATTTCTCAAGAACCCTAATTGCCGTATGCCGGAAAAACGTTAACTTTACGATCTGGAGACGTCCAAAAGAACGTTTGACACAAAAAGATTGCGTTTTTAGTGAAAAACACAAATTTTATATCAAAATTGATTGAATCATACGTAAATCAAGAGCCTTGGCTGTGATACCACTTGTTAGGAGGACTGGATGGAGTACTAACTGATTCACGTGTATACCGAATAAAATAGTGCGGAATCCTATTTGATTGGCTATCCAATTAGTGAGAACGTTAACCCGATCGATATAAGATTAATCTAAACGTTAAGAACGAATATGAATCGATCAAGAACGATCTATGAACTTGGACTGGCTTTCTTGGGCGTTCTAGATGGCTAGGGTACGCGTATGATTCGAATTCTTCAAAGTGTTTCGTTTTTCCACGAATTAAGTGGTATTTATAGGTTAGGGTTACTCATTCGTGCGACAGAACCATTAGCATTGTTCAGTCGTGCGACTGAGTCATGCGGTTGATCCATTCGCACGACTGAGTGTTCAGACGTGCGACTGAGTCAATCTCATGTCACAATTGTGCGACTGATCCAGTCTCCTGGTTCAGTCGTGCGACTGGTTCATTAGCATGAGGTTGTCCATGCGTATGGTCCATTAGCATGGGCCATTCGCATGAGAACTTCATATGACTAAGTTTGAATATGTTTCATAATCATTACTTGACTTAGATCTATTCAAACAACCACAAACCTATATATTTGGTTCAATAAGCGTTAACACACAATAATCAATGAAATATTAAACATTATAAGCATAAACCACACATTGTATTTCATTTAAACCATCCAGTTACATATATGTAAGACATGAAAGACTTTTTACATTAAGCTCATAAACTAGGTACATATGCATCTACAATTCTACTCCCCCTAAATTTGTGATTAATGATGATAGTATGCATTATCATAAATTTCTAAGAAGAATATCATGAGTGTTATTTAACTGTATGATGATGCACAGACATATATACACATAGAATGGGATCATACTATAATACTAAGCCTCTTCCTAAAGAGTAATTTTGTTGAATTGATACCTGAACATAGTTCTGATTGCAAGTATATTGTCCACTTAATCCATGCAAGAGCTAATGTATCAACTAGGCATGTGTTTATCATGTTTTCATATTGATTGGGAAATAAGTGTTATGGGCTTTACATTCAATTCACGAAGATTTTATCCTCCCTTTGCAAGTCAAACCATCACTTTTTCACACTTAATAACTATGTACTTTAAGTTATAAGTTCTATCTTAAGATGCATTTGACATCTCATTAATGCATTGATATAAAAGCTCTACATAAATGTATAATTGATCACATAGGATTCTTTTGAGATCTTAGATATGATCATCATCAGGTCACCAGGTCTTTACTCACGTAAAACAGAGGTGCCTTTAACCCAGGTCTTTGTTTACACAAAACAGAGGGATGCTGAGGATCATGATCTTTTCACCTTTGATAATTGATAACAGTATGATGATCATACACCCAGGTCTTTGTTTACACAAAACAGAGGATGAATATTTTGCAAAGATAGATATTATAAAGTGTCAGTACATAGTGTGCTTAGATGAGTGATTTGATCACATCAGAATAAGACTCACTTTGTATCATCAAGATGAAGTTTCCCATAAACAATCACTTTGAATTATGTTTGGCATGCACTAAGTGTAGTTTTCACTCAAGATGAACCTACTCACATATCAAGAAACATGCTTAAATATAATGATATTTAAGAATTCAGGAATAGGCAGAGATATAATGTACTATCATTTCCCAAGCATATGTTATGCTGAAGCAGCATTACACACAGTATTTGGTTTGTTCAAATTGATTAATCTAAGTTAATCATGCCCAGAGACTCAATTAGAAAATTAAATCTAACTGAATCAAAGGCTTTAGTGAATAAATCAGCAAGATGATTTGTTGTATCCACTTTGACTAACTTAATTAACACATTTTCTAAGCAACCTCTCAGAAAATGATATCTTATTTCAATATGTTTTGTTTTACTATGTTGCATAGGATTAGCAGTTATAAACATAGTAGCAGAATTGTCTATGTAAATTGAAGTTTGAAGGAAGTTGTAACCATAGTCAAGCAATTGGTTTTGCAACCAAAGGACTTGAGAACAACCAGCTGAAGCAGCTATGTACTCAGCCTTAGTTATGGATACAGAGACATTGGTTGTTTCTTGCACTGCCTATGAACTGACATCCACCAGTTGTGGATTTTCTGTTACTATTACAACCACCAAAGTCACTGTCTGAGTATGAGTAGAGTGTAAAGTCACCATCCTTTAGATGCCAAAGACCAAGTCCTGGTTTTCCTTTGAGATATCGGAAAATCCTTTTCATAGCATTCAGATGAGACTCCTTTGGATCAAATTGGTACGTAGCACACACACACACACACAACAAACGTAATGTCAGGTCTACTGGCAGATAGATACATAAGTGACCTTATCATTGATTTATATAATTTTTTATCAATAGATTTTCCTGAAGGATCAGGTACAATCTTATCAATTATTGATGCTGGTGTTTTGCATGAGGATACATCAGCAAGATTGTATTTCTTCAAAATTTGATGTATGTATTTTTCTTTATTGATGAATATCCCATCTTAATTTTGATGAACTTAAAGACCAAGAAAAAAAGTCAATTCACCCATTAAACTCATCTGAAATTCAGATTTCATCAACTCTTCAAAATTTACACACAATCTCTTATTGGTTGATCCAAATATAATGTCATCAACATATATTTGAACAACTAAGAGATCTTGATGTTCTTGTTTGAGAAAGAGTGTTTGATCAATGGTTCCTCTTTTGTAGCCATGCTTGAGCAAGAAAACTGATAATGTTTCATACCACTTTCTTGGTGCTTGGTGAAGACCATACAAGGCTTTATCTAGCTTGTATACCATATGTGGATAATGTGGATCTTCAAAACCAGGGGGTTATGACCCATAGACTTCCTTATCAATCTTCCCATATAGGAATGCACATTTGACATACATCTGGTACACAGTGAACTTCTTATATGATGCATAAGCTAGGAACACTCTTATGGCTTCAATTCTTGCAACTGGTGCAAAAACATCATCATAGTCTACTCCCTCTTCTTGTGTGTATCCTTGTGCAATCAACCTTGCCTTATTTCTTACAATGATCCCTCTATCATCAAGTTTGTTTTTGTATAGCCACCTTGTACCAATAGGATGTTGGCCTCCTGGTAAATCAACAAGAGACAATACTTTTTGCTTTCTAAATTGTTGAAGCTCTTCTTGCATAGCTTCAATCCAGCTATCGTCCTTTAAAGCAGCAGTGATGTTTGGAGGAACCACCTGAGAAAGAAAACAACTGAAAAGACAAATGTTGGCAGTACCACTTTGACTTCTTGTAGTTCTCTTTGTAAGATCTCCAATGATGTTGTTGACTGGATGAGTCTTATTGATTCTTGTTGATGGAGTTGATTCAACTAGAATATATGATTCCAGGTTAGTCATATCTATTGGTGCAGACTGATCCAAACCACATTAAGAGTGTAGGAAGTAGTCAAACTGTTCAACATGGGGTGTTGAATGATCTTTAGTGGCTTGATTATCAGTAGCATTATGATTGTCTTCTACAGGAGCTGTAGTGGCTTCTCCAGAATCAGTTTGCTCTTCTGTAGGAGTTACAGGAACTTCTTCAAAATCATTTATCTCTTCTGTAGGAGTTACAGGAACTTCTCCGAAATCATTTATCTCTTCCGTAGGAGTTACAACAGCTTCTCCGGATGATAAGTGATCATTTCCACATACAGTGTCAGTATCTGCTGCTGAAGAGTTTCCACCTAAGGATGTGTGTATCCTTGGAGGATCAACAGATAATGTTATTTCATTCATATGAGGTGGAACAAATGGATAACATACTTCATCAGATCCTGCATTGTTCAAATAATCATAGTTAAATGATTCAGTCAGAGCATCTATGTCAAACAGCCATGATGAAGCTTTAACAGATTTAGTGAATACAGATTCATCAAAGGATACATTAGAAGTTTCTTCCACAATGTTATGTTATGGAATACAGATCCTATAAGATTTACATGTTGAAGAATATCCAACAAAGAAACCATCATATGCTTTTTCTGAAAATTTTCCCAGTGACTCTTTTATGTTTAAAACAAATACATGACATCCAAAAACTCTAAGATATCCTATGTATGGTTTTCTTTTAAACAAGAGTTCAGAAGGAGTTTTTTATGCTCTTTGACAATTAATGTTTTGTTTTGTACATTGCATGCAGTATTCACTGCCTCAGCCCAAAATGTGATGGGCAATTATGAGTCAGCTAGCATTGTTCTGGCTGCTTCAGTGAGAGTTCTGTTTCTTCTTTTAGCCACTCCATTTTGTTATGGAGTTCTTGGTGCACTGAATTGCCTTGCAATGCCTTTGCTCCTACAAAATGAATCCAGTTCAAAATTGAAAAATTCAATACCATTATCACTCCTATAACTTTTAACTTTTGTATCAAGTTGATTCTCAATCTTGATCACAAAGTCCATTAATGTTTCTGATGTTTCACTCTTTTGTTTTAAGAAAAAGACCCATGTAAATCTTGTGAAATCATCAACTATCACCAAACAGTATTGCCTTTTTCCAATGCTCATCACATTGGTAGGACCAAACAGATCCATGTGAAGCAATTTGAGTGGTGTAGTATTAGTATTGATAATTTTGGATTTATGTGACACCCTATGTTGTTTTCCTTTGTTACAAGAAGAATAATGAGTTGAGCAATGAAACTCTTTCTTTGGTAAACCAATGACTAGGTCATTTGTCACTAATTTGTTCATGTTCTTCATGTTAGAGTGGACAAGCCTTCTTTGCCACAATTGAGATACATCTTCTGATAACTTAGATAGAAGGCATGTTTCATGTTTTGTGAGTGAGGGGTTGTTCATGTCCAAAATATAAGTGTTTCTTTTTCTTGATGCTTTGAGAAGGATCCAATCATCTGGAACAGAAAAACCTGGCTTAAGAATGTAATAGTTAGCATTATCAAACAATGTGGTATAATTTTGATCACAAATTTAAGATACACTAAGTAAATTATACTGTAAATTTTCACAATAATTTACTTTCTCAAACTTGAGTACACCATTTGTTACCATTCCTTCACCAACAATTTTACCTCCCTTTTTATCCCCACCAAATGCCACATAAGAAGCATTTTTATGTTTGAAATCATGGAGAAGTGAGCAGTTTCCTGTCATATGCCTAGAACAACCACTGTCAACATACCATTTATTGTCAGCTCTCTAATATTGTTCCAGCATTTAGAAATAAATCAGTTAGAATTGACAACCCAAGCCTTAATGATCTTGGGTTTGCTAGTTGTTGGACCCTAAAGGATTATGCATACCAATTCAATGGGTGATTTGATGGTTGCTTTGCAGGAATCCCATAAGTCCAAGAAGAAATGCAGATGAAGATCCTGCACAAGAAAAAACCAAGTATGATTTTCCGCATTTGTCAATGCGGAAGACATAAAACAAATACGGACAAGTATTTGTTCTTCCGCATTGAAAAATGCGGAAGACCAATTAGTAATGCAGACAAGATTTTGCTCATCCGCATTCGCCAATGTGGATGACCAGACAAATGCGTAGAAGTATTTGTTCATGCGCATTAACCAATGCGGATGACCAACATACTAATGCGGATGATCAAGTGAAGAAATGTTGATGAAGTCCACTCATCCGCATTTGCCAATGCGGATGAACAAGCAAAGATGCGGATCAAGACTTAGACTAGATTATGATGTAATAGGTCAGGGATAGTTTAGTCATTTTGTAAAAGGCATCTTGTCTGCCTATAAATAGAATAGATAACATCGTACATGAGGTGACAAAATTTAGACAATCAGAATATTTCTATTCTCTAGGTGTATTAATACTTTTCTTGCTAAACCCTAGCAGTCTTTGTAATCAATCACCTTTATTAATATATACAAAAGCATTTATGAGTATTTCTTCTACATTGAATGTTTCTTGATTGTTTGATTCCACCATTCAATCATTAACTCGGTTACTATATTCGATCCTTAGTGAGAATCTCAATCTCACTAACCCAGTCAATTGGTATCAGAGCGTTGGCTCTCGGTTCTTGTTCAGATCTACCCAAGACCTGAATAGAATTCGATTGATCTGGTGATTGAGTTGCTAATAGAGTTCCATCATCTCTAATTAGTAAACAACAGAAAATACTCCTATCAACAAGTTCTTACCGAAACATTCACATAAACCAGTTACTATTCAAGTGATTTCTGTCAAGAACTTAGCTGAAACCAACAACAAGAAACACACTAAAGTAACAGATCTGATTCTGAAATCTGTTGGACTATTTGGGCAAGTTGGACTAATCAATCTTAAAATTCATCTAATCAGTAATTAAAATAAGTCAAAAACTACCTGTTAAAATGGATTCTAACAGTTTCTCGGAACTTGGTCATACACCTAAACCTCCTATACTTAAACACAAATCTGAGTTTAAACAGTGGAAAATCAGGTTTAGGAATTACATCACAGCTGTAGATCCTGATTTCTGGACCTCAATATGCAAGGGGCCACACATCCCTATCACTATGTCTACAGATCAAGCTGCAATCTACAAAACTGCAAGGATACCTATTGAAGATCTAACTCTTGATGATGAAGACTATAAGAAAATCAGGATTGATCTGAAAGCTTACTCTATCCTAACTCAAGCACTCAAGATGGATGTTCTAAAAAGATTGGAGAAGTATGGTACTACAAAACCTGTGTGGGATGCACTAAAAATTATGTGTGAAGGAAGCAGTGAGGTAGCAGAAATTAACAAGGATAAGCTTGTTAATCAGTATGAAACATTTCATCATACCAAGGGGGAGTCCATATCCAAACAACTGCACAAATTTGTACAGTTGGTAAATGACTTAGAAATCATGGGAGTCACTTACAAGATCAAGGAATTAAACATGAAAATGCTACACAGCCTCCCTGAAAGCTGGAAACAGAATGTAACAATGCTGAAAAATACTCTTGATCTCGAGAGTACTACTTTGGATATCATGATAACCCAAATAGAAGGATTAGAACTTGATGAAAGATGCAGAAATCTTGGTGGACCAAGAGTGATTGAGGCCTATAAATTTCCATCAGAGTCTCATTCTGTGGAAAATGCCTTCATCACTAAGGAGGATGATTTCATCTCATCAAGAGATCAACTGAACAAAATCATTACAACTCCACCAACCAATCATCCATCAACATCATCCCAAGCATCTAGAGTCACTGCTTCTCCTGCAACCACTCTTGAAGACACAAGATCAGAAGAACAAAAGGCAACTTACAATGCCTCTATTGCAAGCTTTAAAGCATACTTAGGAGGAAGACCCACTTCTGCTTATCTGATCCAAGAAGATCTGGAGGAAATGGATCCAGATGATGTGGAAGAAAAGGATCTACAATGGCAATGGCCATGAATGCCATGCGAGCAAAGAAATTCTTTAGAAAAGGCAGAAAGCTCAATCTTAATGAGAATACAAAACTTGGATATGATAAATCCAAAGTAAAATGCTTCAATTGTGGTATGGCTGGCCACTTCTCCAGAGAATGCAATGCCCCTAAGAGAAACAACTTTCAAAGAAATTCTCAAGGCTAGTCATCATCACAATCCAACTCAAGCTTTCACTCCAACAATCAACAGTAGTAGTATCATCATCCACAATAACACCAACCATATCAAAATCCACCTCAACTGACAAACCAAGCTCATCGAAGCAATCAGTCATCTGCCAATGCTCTCGTGATAAAGCAAGACGGGGTATGTGACTGGAGCATGTATGCAGAGGAATTCAAGCCTGAATTTCAAAATCTTGCACTTATGGCTCACATCAACGATGGTCCATCTCCAATGCCGAGTGAAGTAAAATCTAACCTTTATAGTGAAAAATGTATTACTGAATTGCAAGGTTATAGAGAGCATAACCATAAACTGGCAGATAAAATTAAAGAAGAAAAGGTGAAGTCAGAGATGATGAAAAGAGAGATAAAAGGCTTTGAAATCAAAATTAAATCTCTTATCTCTGACATTGACAAACTGCATGGTGAAAAGTACACTCTTGCAGGTGAGAATGAGCTACTTACTGAAAAGTTAGCTCAATCTAAGGCTGAACATACACTTACTAAAGTGAAACTTGAAAAGTTTCAAATGCCTTCAGTCAAGCTGCAAGAAATGCTTGAATCTCAAAAGGATCCAGAGGACATGTCGAGGATTAGGTATAATTTATGTCCTCCACCATACATTAACAACTACACTGTCATGCCTGAATCTATCTCACTCAATGAGGAAATTGAAACAAAAACTATGGAACCAAAATCTACAGTAAAACAAGTGACCAATCCTCAAAACAAACCTGATGTTTATATTGAAACAAATGAGGATAAAATCAAGTTAGGTCACCCAATCAAAATCAAAGAGTGCTCAGACAAGGCAGTGAGTGTCATGAAACCCTCAAGCCCCGTAAAAGCAATTGTTCCATTCATAAAATTCATACATTCAGTTTTAAAAGGTAAACAGAAGTATGTGAAGTTAGTGAAACCCACTACTAAAAGTAGTTCTGATAATGAGATCATGTCTCCAAACAATTCAAGCAAAGCAGAAAAGGTTTCACTAAGATAGAAACAAAAAGAATCACTGAGTTTAACACATAAAATGCTATAAGACCCTCAATCTTCAAAACTAAGACAGGGAGTTGGGTTTGATATTTGCAACAAAGAACACATTGAATAGTTTGAGAAAGAGGTGAGAAATGGCTTGAAGAAACAAAAACAACCCAGAAAATCAAACAAATGTAGTGTTGTGAAGCAAACTACAAAAAAGGCTGATTTTGATTCATCCCCTAAGCAACAGAAAGTGGCTCAGCAGCAAATGAGAAAATCAGCTGAGACACACAAATCAAAATCTGATTCAAGCAACAAACAAATGTATTATGACATTTATGATATGTTCAATCACAAGACAGAAAAGTGCTTTTATAATCAATACTGCTCTATCTGTGATATGAACAACCACTCAACTAAAAATTTCTATTTCAACAAATATTGTTCAGTTTGTGATATTAACAATCACAATACATCTGATTGTTACTTTAATAAGAAGGGATTGAGAATTCCCCAAAACAAACCCATCTCAACAACATCATCAGGCAAAACTCAAGTCAGGAGTCATTTGCATAACAATCAATCTAGAACATCTAGATTACTAAATGACATGAGTAAAACAAAAGAAACATGGATAAGTCAAAGGAACAACCATTTCATCAATCAAAAGTCTGACTTTTCAAAACCCAAAATGTTCTTTGAAAATCTAAAACAATTTAAATTTCTTCAAAAGAACAGAGATCAAAGGTTTCACTACTCATCTGACTCTTCTGATGATGTTGATGAGAAGACTCAAGTAAGATATCATAAGGAATCTTCCAGGTCACCTCTGAATAGATCATAATTTAGAGGAAAGTACCAAGAAGTCACCATAATAGATAGGAACGGGAAACCCAAGACCACCATGGCTTGGGTTCCATATTCTAACTAGTTCTTTTATGCTTGCAGGGTCATCCATATAGGTCTAACAGCTTATGGTACGTGGACAGCGGATGCTCCCGACACATGACTGGGGATCGTTCCCTCCTTTATGACTTCAAGCACATACAAGGAACTACGATGGCATTTGGTGGAGATTCATAAGGTGGTGGAATTATAGGTGAAGGATCTGCGACAAACGGGATGCTGAGCTTTGACAGAGTGAACTACTGTGAACAACTAAACTTCAATATGCTAAGTGTGTCTCAGATCTATGACAAGAAATATTCAACTCACTTTACAGACACTCATTGCTACATTCTGAAACCTGGATTTCAAATCTTTGAAGAATGGGTTATCCTAAAGACCCCGAGGAAGAATAACACTTATGTTTTAAACCTGTGTTCTCCATCACCTAAAGAAGAGACATGTCTTTTGTCAAAAGCATCATTTGATGGGCCACAGCTTTGGCACAGACGTTTGGAGCACACCAACTTTAAAAACATGAACAGATTGGTCAAAGGAAACCATATCATTGGTCTTCCACAAATAGAATTTCACCTTGTTGATCACTGTTTAGCATGCCTCAAAGGAAAATAACACAAATCTTCACATAAATCCAAGCTGGGTAACACAAACAATACTCCATTGAAGCTTCTTCATATGGATCTGTTTGGACCAACTCATCTCATGAGTATTGGAAAGAAACATTATTGTTTGGTGATCATTGATGACTTTTCACGATTCACATGGGTGTTCTTCTTACTTCATAAAAATGAGGCATCCCAAATAATTCAAAACTTTATCACACAAATTGAAAATCAACTTGATGTTAAGGTCAAAACAATCAGAAGTGCTAATGGAACTGAATTAAAAAATGAAGACATGAGTTCTTTTTGTACAACCAAAGGCATTGCTCATCAATTCAGTGCAGCTAGAACTCCTCAACAAAATAGGATAGCTGAAAGGAGAAATAGAACACTGATTGAAGTAGCAAGAACAATGCTAGCCGATGCTAAGCTGCCAATCACCTTTTAGGAAGAGGCAGCTAACATATCGTGCTTTGTACAAAACCAAACTCTAATTGTAAAAGAAAGTAACATGATTCCATATGAATTGTTTTTTCATAGAAAACCATTCATTGGATTTCTTAAATCATTTGGTAGTCCTGTTTCAATATTAAACACCCAAGACTATCTGGGGAAGTTTTCATCTAAGTCTGATGAAGGATTCTTTGTAGGTTATTCTTCTTTTTCAAAGGCTTATAGAGTGTTTAATCCTAGATTAAACATTATTGATGAGTCAACAAATTTTCAATTCAAGGAACATTCGTTTCCTAAATCTACAAATGGTCCTGACTGGCTGTTTGATATTGACTCTTTTACAAAATCATTTGATCAATTTCACTTGTTTGATGTAGGAAATCTCTATTCAGGTGACACTACATCAACTATAGAAAGAAGAAATGACTTTCCATTAATTCCTCATACATCTGCTGAATACATGAATGAAGATGTTCCTCTCCAAGCTGATCCTATCAGACAGCCATCACAAAATCAAAGTGTTTCAACTGAAGGAGGTCCAAGCTTGTTACCATCACACTCAGATGACCATTCAACTGAGATCAGAAATCAAAAACAAGCCACTCCTCCATCTGAAACACAAAGAACATCAAATGATGAAAGTGATCACAGCGCTGCTGAAGTTGAAGTGGGAGCTAAAACGGAGTCTGACAACCTACATAGTTCAACAACAGTACAAGATGAACGTGCCTCTGACTATAATGAACTGAATGTCTCTAATCTTGATGTAACTATTGCTGGTGACTCCATTCCAACCACCAGAATACACAAGAATCATCCAGTTGAAACCATTATTGGTGATCTTAATAAGAGGGTGACAAGAAGCAAGTCTAGTATTGCAAACATCTGTTTGTTCTCATGCTTCTCTATCAAACAGTACCCAAAAAATATCAAAGAGGCTCTTCAAGACAATAGTTGGATTGAAGCAATGTAGGAAGAATTGCTCCAATTCAAGAAGCAAGAAGTATGGCAACTGGTAGATCTTCCTGAAGGACAATATCCTATCGGTACCAGATGGCTGTACAGAAACAAGGCTGATGATAGATGGATCATCATTAGAAACAATGCAAGATTAGTAGTGCAGAGATACACTCAAGAAGAAGGAATCGACTATGACGAAGTGTTTGCACCTGTTGCTAGATTAGAAGCAATCAGAATCTTTCTAGCATATTCTGCATCCATGAAATTTAATGTTTATCAAATGGATGTGAAGTGTGCCTTCTTGTATGGAAATATTGCTGAAGAGGTCTATGTGAGTCAACCACCAGGATTTGAAGATCCACATTTCCCTCACATAGTCTATAAGCTTGACAAAGCTATGTATGGTCTTCACCAAGCTCCAAGAAAGTGGTATGAAACTCTGTCATCTTTTCTCCTTGAACATGGATACGAAAGAGGTGTTTGTGTGTGTGCCAGATATCAAGCTGATCCAAAAGAATCACATGTAAATGCAATCAAGAAGATATTCAGATATCGGAAGGGCAAACCAGCTCTTGGAATATAGTATCCAAAGGAAGAAGACTTCAATCTTTATGCCTTTACAGATAGCAATTATGGAGGATGCAACTTCAATAGAAAATCCACCTCTGGCGGTTGTTAATTTCTTGGTCCCAGACTGGTCTCTTGGTAATGCAAGAAGTAGACAAACGTGTCTGTATCAATAGCAGAAGCTGAGTATATTGCAGTATCAGCTTGTTGCTCTCAAGTTCTCTGGATTCAAAACAAGATGCTTGATTATGGTTATAACTTCTTGCACACACCAATTCACATTGACAACACTATAGCAGTTTTCATAACCAATAATCCAGTTCAGCACTCAAAAACAAAACATATTGAAATTAGATATCATTTTTGAGAAACTATGCTGAAAAAGGGTTAATCAAATTGATTCAAGTACCCACTGAAAATCAATTAGCTGATTTGTTTACTAAGGCATTTGAACCTGATAGGTTTGAATTCCTGGTTCAGTCAATTGGCATGATTAACCTTCGGTAAAAATAATTCAAAACTTCAAAAACAAGTCAAAAATACTAGAACAACACAAAAAAGTCAATTTTATGAAGAATAGAATATCATTTGGGAAATGATATAATTATAGTCGTTATATCATTCACTGTGCTTAACTTCAAAAATTGCAAGACTGTCATGACTTACCATATATGTTGGTAGGCTCAACTTGGAAGAGAAGATACATGCAGTGATGAAATAAAACTCTTATTCAATAGTGAAACACTCATCACAAAGTATAGGTTTGTATTGCCTTATCTGAGTGCATGTGTGTGTAGTAACCTAAACACACTAGGTAATGATGCTTTATTAATCTCTTTCACCCACATCAAGTTTCATCTTAGTTTTGCTGAGCAAAGACCTGATTAAACAAGCACATAGTGCAGATGTAGTGATCCAAAAGATTCCTAATAAGGAACACATCCAAATTGGATGAATCTACAAAAGCAATACATTCCAAGTGAATGAACAAAAGAATCCTATCATGGATCACCTTCTAAAGTGAAGTGAAAAGAATCCCAATGTGGATCATTATGAAAAGGATCAAAGTAAAAGAATCCCAATGAGAATCAATGAAAATGAGATCTCATAACTTAAGTAACCTGGTAAGGAAAGTTGTGAAAAAGTTCTACCATGCATTGTATAAAGATGGTTGATAATTCCATGCTTGTGTGTGTGAGGTAATATTGAATAATTAAATCAACCAAAAACATGATAAATATCATTTGCATCAAAATATCAACTGGGTATGAGTTTAAGAGGACAAACATACCTTCAATCATTAAGTTCATAAACATGTCCATTTTATCATAAAGGATGCAATGTGCAATGTAAGATTGATATGATCCCAACAAAAGATATACTTCTCTTCATTATCAATAATCAATGTATATAATTGTCAAAAAGTTTTTAAATTTTTAAAGTTCTTATCCAGATGTGGATATAAACTTTAGGGGGAGTAAATTAAAATTTTTGATTAAATCTTTATAGATTGTTACTATCTTAAATTACTTTTTTTAAAACATTAAAAACAAAAGAAAAAGAAAATGCATGTGTTGTTGCAGAAGTTATACTATAGTATCTCAACCTATGCAGATTCTTGTAACCATGAAAAGTCCAAGACTAGTCAAACAATGGGAAACTTGTATCACTTCTGATGTATAATTCAATCCAAGCAAGAATTGACAACTTCAAAAGCAAACAACTTCATAAGAAAAATCAATCAATGACATCTCTTCATAACATAAAAAATCAAAAACAGTCACATTAACTTATGATTAAGTTCAAACGTTAATACAGGTAAGTGCATTGGTTAATGCAGGTGAAGCTAACCCATGCTTATAACCAATGAGGGTAGCTTTTTATTTCCAAGTGAAACTAATGCGGACAATGATTGTACTCTACCGCATTAGTGTGTTACAAGTATACATGAAATTTTGAAGTGTTAAAACCTATGCGGAACAAAAATTGTTCTACCGCATTTGTCAATGCCGATAAAATAATTTTCAAGTGTTCAACCGTATTTGTCAATGCGGATAAACTTTTAAGTGTCCAACCGCATTTGTCAAATACGGATGAAATTTACACTTCCGCATTTGTTTTACTCATCCGCATTTGTTGATACATATCTTCAATGCTCATGTATCTTCAAGCATAAATAATTAAGTGATTAATCTCCTGTCAATGAATGATGATCAAGTAAATGTGGATTTTATTCTATCGTATTTGCTACAGTGAGCAAATGCTGACAGTCAGATCTTCTGCATTTGCTACAGTGAGCAAATGTTGACAAATTTTATTCAAACGCATTTGCTACAGTGAGCAATGCTGAATAAGTTTTGTCAACCACATTTGTTATAGTGAACAAATGCTGATGAACTTAGTTCTTTTGCATTTGCAACAGTGCACAAATGCGCATAGAAGAAAGCAGAAGTAACAAAACTTCCGCGTTTGCTACAGTATATAAATGCGGATGCCCAAAATCACAAGTTAACTCTTCCACATTTGTAACAGTAAACAAATGCGGATTGTAAAGTTATTGAATTTTCACTTCTTCATTTACAACAGTAAACAAATGCGGATGATCCAAAGACTTAAAATTTACTCTTCCGCATTTGCTACAGTGTTTTAAAATGTGACCGCATTTGCTTTGAAACTTGTGAAATTTTGTAAAAGCCATTATTTGACTATTTAAAGGAATTTCAAAGGGTCATTTAATACTTTTCAAATCTGAGAGACTACATAGTGAGACGAGCGCAAAAACACAGTAAACCTTCTTTGATCATCTTCATCATCAACAACCAAAGAATTCAGCGTGTTCAAATCAACCTGTTATTATACTCGATTCCAAACAACAGTAGCATTGATACAAATGTGAAATTTTCATAAATTTTTCATGACCTAACTTTCTGACTGTTAAACCAAAAGTGATTGAAGAACCAAATGATAATGAAGAACACACAAAATCCAATTTATTCAAGATATGTTATACATTTTCAACATCAATAAACATGCAAACTAAGAGAAATTTTAACCATCATGAAAAACCTTCATAGTTGTGTTCATCACAAGAACAGAGTTTGATGAAAAACGAAAATGTGTAACGAATCAAGAAGTAACATCTAATAAATAGTTTATCTGAACTTGAAAAAAACAAATAAAATGTGATTGTTCTGCAACAAATTCACCATTTGATGTGACAATAATGAAACAATGACTTCAAACGTTCATCTTTGACCTGTAAAAGTCAAACTGATCAATTATGCACATGCTTTCTCATCAAAACTAACACATATGTCTCTTATGCAGATTAAATGGCAAATCTTTCATGGAGCAAACTCCATAATTTCAGTGGTTATTTAAACCCTGATGTGCCAGAAGCTGAGGGACTTAGAGATATTATCAGATTCATCTCTACACCAAGGGTAGCTTATGCTATCACTCTTAGACCCACTATCTATGAGAACCTCATAAGGTCTTTCTGGAATTCAGCTGAAGTGATTTGCAGGACCGGTGAAGGGGGTCAATTACAACACAACAACACAAAGAGGAGATTAACCAAACTTAATCAAACAGTAAGACTGGATTAACCACAATAAGACACTAAGAACACAAGTAATATAAGAGACAGAACAAGAGAACACAAGTGTATGGTTTTCAAGAATGCAGTATATTGCTTTCTCTATGTTCTATTACAAGTGATACAAATCATAATAGAAAGATACAAGAACATGAGATACTTATACTACATCCTACAGCCGGCTATACTTTGAAAGCCAGCCGGATACAATTGACTAGACACAAACAAAATCAATTGTAGAGTCAAAAGGCAGATTGCCTTTTGACTAGTGACTATGACATGCCATAGCTCACATCCTTATCTATTACAAAAAGGATAAAGTACATGAAGTAGAAAGTTACAGACTCAAGACCTCAATGTACAGTTACCAAAAGCATGGACCTTTTCACCAACTCATGTAAGTTGGTGACCTTACAGAGATGCAACGGAAAGGTGTCCAGCTTTATGGAAAAGTACATCAGATAAAGCATGTGTCAAAAGTCTTCGGAAGAAATCTATCTTCATAAGTTGAAGCTTCATAAGACTTTGTATCTGAGGCTTCGGAAGACTTCATATTTGGCTTTGGAAGATATTGGTCTTGGCTTCGGAAGATTTCACACTTAGAATATTTCAGTTGCATGTGTGAAACTTCCTAAGCATTCTTCTTCAATGCACTTGTGCAGCATGCAGGACAGACTTTGGATGTTTAGGTTACATCAGCCTCTTCATTAATCTCTACAAACTCCCCTTAGGCTGATGCTACCAAAACATGTAGTAGACTTCAGATATCAACAGTCCTCATTAGGTTGATCACCATTCCTTTCTTCATAAGATGATCAAGATCCTTCAGACTGTCAAAATGTCTTCTTATATCATAGAGATCATGTAGAGGCAACTGAAACATATCTTTCCATGTGTAAATGTCTTCAGTGACTTGATCTCTAATGACATGCCATCTTTCTGGATTTGTGGTGTATGTCAAAGACAAGATGGGTCTTCCTGATGCTAGAGGAGCTATCTGAATCGGAGTTGATATAGCATCCTCTAGCTGCACATCCTTAGGATGTTCTGACTCATCCTTGGGTTTAGAAGAGGGTGCAGTCTTCTTCTTCTTTGGCTTTGGTTTAGAAGCCATCCTCTTCATTCTTTTTACAGGTTTAAACTGAGAAGACTGGCCTGCAGTACCAGATTGATCTTTATTGTCTTTCTCAGTTGGGACTTCCTCTCTCTCAGGCTCAGAAGGAGAGGGAGGTTGACCCTGCTGTGGATCAGAAGATAAAGCTTGTTGAGTTTCAGCAGGAGGTCTAGGTTATGTTGTTTCTGATTGTTCAACCTTAACCTCCACTTCAGGTGGGGCTTGACTTGGAGTGGAGTGTAATTCAATAAGCTCTCCACTTTTGATATTCTGCTTGATCACCCTAATATGATCATCCATAGTGGATAGAGACATGGGGCCAAGTCTCCTTCCGGAGAATCTATATAGCTTCAAGAAGCTCATCATCCTCTGCCTGTCAGCAGACTTCTTCATGCTCTTTTGGATGATGGCTCTTGATTTTGCAGCTTCTTCCCTTAGCTTTTTCTTAGTTGTCTTTCTGTCCTTGACTATCTCAAGTTCAAGTTATTTTAAGTACTCAAACTCAACATAGTCATAGGACAAGGGAAGAAGAGCTTCTGCCTGATAGAGGCCTGTGGCACTCAAGTAGTTGATCATCTTGATCCTATCTTCTTCTTTATCTACTTGAGGTTCTTGTTGAACCACATCCTCTTGCGCAGGACTTTCTTGAACTGAGGAGAGGGTAGGCACATGTTTGTACAATCTTTTCTTTCTTCTATCTTCTTTTATATGTACTAGAAGCTCTGCATCTTCTGCCTCCTTCTTCTCCCTTGACCTTTCTAGGTCAATCAGTTCATTCAACTCATCTAAGGGGAGAGAAATGACAGTGTCTATGTCATAGTTCATTGTCTACAGATAATTTATCTTGACTGCCCTTAACTAATCATTCTGAGTATCTGGTCTGGGGGCAACCCTGATAACAGACTCCATGAGTCTTGAAGACTCAACAGAGGAACTTTCTCCCCTCAGCCTCCTTTTCCTCTCTCTCTCTCCTCCTCCTCAATCTCCTCAGATGTCATCTTTCTTTTCCCTTTGTCACTCACAGACATTTGTGACTCAGGGTGGAGAGAGCTTTGGTCTTCATTGCTTGATGCAGCTTCTGAGCTCTGGCCAGAGAGAGGTTGGGAAGCACCTTCACCAGCAGGTGTCTTGGAAGGAATGTGAATCTCTACAGCAGTTGATGATGATGAGATAGGGCTCTCAGGTTATGCCACTGGGACTTCAGTCAAGGTTTCCCCTATGAAACTAATCTTAGGGTCTGCCTCAACGTCTAGTTGATCGATGGCATTGCATGATTGCCTAAGTCTCCTTCTGAAGCTGAACTCTGCAGTGATCCTGTCTTAGAGTCTTTGAGCCACCCTGTCAGCTTGTCTTGATTTGCTTGGATTGACGAGTGGCATGTTGACTAGATCCAGACCTTCATAGTAGTTCAAATTCTAAAAATTTAAGACTTTTTGATGTCCTTGAACTCTTATGATGATTAGTGCTTTCCTGATGCTGTCATACCTCCACCCAATCATGTGATTGGAAGATGGTGAAGATGACATAGCCCTTGGTATCCCATCCTCAAATAGACTCTATATGAAGGAGTCTGTGTAGTCGACATCAATGTCAATTTGAGGAGGTTACTGAGAATGCACAATTGCAAGTGAGGATGATGAGTCCTCAATGTCCACTCTCTTTGAAGTACTCCCAGGTTCTGTAGCTGTAATGACTTTATTTGGAAGAATTAATAATGATCATACTCAAAGCATCACTGAAGATTCTGTAAGAAGATGTTTGCATTTTGGTGATGATGATGATGCACCACTAGAGCTAGATGAGGATGACATAACCATCTTCTTTGCTGAGATTGGGTATGAAGGGGGATTTGAAGCTAAGCAGATTGTAAAATGATTAGTTGATTTGCACTGGAGATTTCTAATCCACCTCTTTTAGCACTGCTTATCTAGAAGAAAAACAAGGTGGAATGATATTCCAATCACCACTTCATCAACAATTTGTGCTTTCTACAAAAACAGACCATTCAACATGTCTACATATGTATTTAATGGCCTGGTTTCAAACATACAAGAGGGGAGAAGATACAAGTTCTTGATGTATCCAGTATTTATTCAATGTATGATAAATGAAGCATTCCCAAATCTTGCTATTGAGGGACCAGTGCTTGATATTCCTCATTATGGTGCAAAATCAAACAAGTACATTAAGAAGAGGGATCCCATAAACTTTTACAATGGAGCTCACTCACCTCTTCTTCCTTGGATGCTTCAATAGATCAATCCAGAAGAACAAGGAGAAGAACAAGATGCTCAAGATCACAATGATGAACAAGCTGCTGGTGCTGATAGGCAAAGGTCAGTATAACCCCATGATAGTGTAGGGGGTGATTCTCATACTGAACCTGAAATTCATGACTATGCATCTCCATTTGTGCCTTTACCACAACCATCTCCACAACCGTCTCCAAAACCTTCTCCACAACCATCTCCACAACCATCTCCACAACCATCACCACAACCATAACCACAACCATCACCAATATCACCACCTCATCCCTGACCAATATCACCACCTCATCACTCACCAATGTCACCACCTCAACCATTGCCCACCCATGATATTCCATCTAAGTTTGGAGACTCAACAAGCACATCTAAAGCTTCCAAATCATCATTGGATAAGGAGGATCATCATGCTTATTGATACATGTGTACCTAGTTTAGGAGCTTAATGTACAATGTCTTTCATGTCTTACATATATGTAATTGATTGGATATGAATGGAATGAAATTTGTGGTTGATGTTTATAATATTTATTATTTCATTGTTTATTGTGGGATAACGCTTAGTGAACTAACTATATAGATTTATGGTTGTTTACATAATTCATAGTCTATAATGATTGAGAAACATGTTTAAAGTTAATCGTGTGAAGTTCTCATGCGAATAGACCATGCTAATGGACCATATGCATGAATATTTCATGCTAATGAACCAGTCGCACGACTGAACCAGGGGACTGAACCAGGAGACTGGATCAGTCGCACGATTGTGACATGAGATTGACTTAGTCGTATGACTAGATATTTAGTCGTGCGAATGGATCAACCGCATGCTTCAGTCGCACGAATGGAAAACCCTAACCTATAAATACCACTTAATTCGTGGAAAAACATAACAATTCGAATCCCTATGCACATAATCGTACCCTAGCCGTCCAGAGACCCAAGAAGACCTGTTCCAAGTTCGTAGATCGTAGTTAATTATCTTACAATCGTTCTTAACATTTTGATTCATTCTTAGATCGATTATACTTGCGTTCTCACTGATTGGATCGCCAATCAAATAGGATTCCACACTATTTGGTTTGGTATACACGTAAATCAGTTAGTACTCCGTCCCTAAACGGTCCTAACAAGTGGTATCAAAGCTTTGGCTCTTGATTTGCGTGTGATTCAATCGATTTTGATATAAAAATTGTGTTTTTCACTCAAAAACTTAATCTTTTTGTGTCAAACAGTGTTTTCAACATCTCCAGGTCAAAAAGTTAACGTTTTTCGGCATACGACAATTAGGGTTCGTGAGAAATTCGTGCGTTCAAAACCTTCGTTTTTGCAAAAATAGCAGCCTTCAGTCGCACGACTGAATCCATTCGCACCTCCCATACGCAGGATTGAACTCAGTCTCCTTGTTCATTCGTACGCCTGACGAGCTTCATTCACATAGACTCCAAGTGCACTCCCCTTACGCATGACTGAATCCAATCGCACGGTTGAATTCATCAGCACTCTTCATTCGCACGATTGACTCATTCGCATAAGTTCAATCGCACGAGTGGTCCATTCGCACAAGTGAAGTATTTGATTACAAAAGTTTAAAGTTAACGAGATGGAAGAACAATACTCCGCGTTCACTGCTGGTAGAGACACACGGATCTAGAACCTCTTGCTTCTGGAGAATGAGACTGGGAATCATAACAAACCACCTAAGCTAATAACGTTAGAAGATTACCAACAATGGAAGCAACGTTTCAGGATCTACCTCAATGGAGTTGATCCCAACTTTTGGGAATCATTTGAAACAGGATATGACATGATAGTTGGTGCTGATGGTATAAAATTGACCTTGGGAAGGATGACTGATAGCCAGAAGGCGAAATATAATATAGAGAAGAAGGTTTATGCCTTGTTAACTCAGTCTATTCTAGAGGATACATTCCATCAATTTTCTGAGAATAAACAGGCAAAGAAACTCTGGATAGCCCTGGAAAAACACTATGACGCAATGCTTCGTTAAAAGCTCTAAAAGCAAAAGCTTTGAAGAAGGAGTTTGAGAACTTCACTTCAATGGGTAAAGAAAGTTTGGATGATGTAATCGATAGGTTCTATCATTTCATGAGTGAGCTGTATATTCATGGAGTCACAACGTTGATGGAAGACAAGGTATCCAGCTTGGCGGATGGCTTACCAGAGAAGTGGGATTCGTTTGTATCTAATTTGAGACAAAACAGTATATTGGGAAAATTAGAAATAAACGATTTCATCCTGAAATTGAGAGAGGATGAACTTAGAATGAAAGGAACATATGACCAAAATCCTTCACTCTACAACGCCTCTTCCACAACAGCCAGTTTAGGAGCACCCCTTCAGACAGCATTTGTCTCAAGTTCAACTGCTCCTTCACCAACCATAGCTTCAGGGTCTGACATGTCTGGGACATCAAGTACCCATTATATTGCACCTGAGGCTAATGCTACCAAGTTAAAGACTGACAACCTCAAGAATATCACTGTGGAAGTGGCTAAAGAACACATGGATCTATTGGCAGCTGATGTTCACTCGTATGACGGTTTGGTTGCAGGAAAGATTGTTAACTGCCATCTAGCAGATGAAGATTATGAACAGGTCGACGAGAACGAGCTTAAAAGAATGGACATGATGTGGGCGTGGCAAGTGTTGTGCGGAGAGTTAAAAAGTTTGTTAAGAAGACAGGACAGAACTTGATAGTCACTAAAGACACTACTTTTGGTTTCGATAAGTTGAAAGTTACCTGTTTCAACTGCGGAGAGAAGGGACACTTTAAACGTGAGTGTGTAAAGCCCAAGAAGACAGGTAATGGCAACATGTTCTCGACTTTTAACCGTCAAGACAAACCAACAGGTGGAGCTACCTTGTCTAGTATGGAGACAAAGGCCTTGACTGCTCAAGGTGATGAAGGACAAGATTGGACCTTCAAATTTGTCCCTCTGGGAGAATCTAACATTGCAAATGTTGAGGTGTTGGATGATGATATGGAATGTGAAGAGGATATCACGGTCGAACTAGCAATGTCAGAAACTAAACATACTGCAAAAGTGGTCAAACCCCTGATTGAAGAAGATACCAAAACGACATGTTCAGAATCTCCAGCAGCTGAAGACTCAACCTTTGCACTGATGGCGGATGTATTTGAGTCTTCACAGGTAAGTACTAAAGACCAACAGTTTGACAACCATGCTTGTTATGAATGCAATAAATTTAGGGAAAGTATAGATTTGAAATTTGCTAGGTTATTAGATCACAACAATAGCTTAGTAAGGACTTGCAACTATGCACAGAAGCAAATCGCATTTTAAAACTAAATGAGCACACTTACAAAGAGAAAATAGAACTGTGAAATAAACAACTAAGGGAAACCAAAGTTGTGGCTTTTAACCAAGCTAATGATATTAAGTTCTATTTAAACTCCCTTGAGGAAACTAAAAAGGAAAAAGCAGTTTTGAAGTCGAAGTAAATTCATTAAAACAAAAACTGCACAGTTAGGCTAGTTCTTCTCACATAATTAAAAACCTAGTGAAGGAACAAAATAATAGGGAGGGATTAGGTTACAAAGTGGTTCCACCACCACATGAGATTTTGTTAAATACTAAATGTCGACTAGTAAATAACAATCCTATTAAGGATCATGTGGTAACCACTCCTCTAGTTAGTGATCCAGATTCCACGAGTCAAACGGTGGAATCTATCACTAAACTACAGGAGGACACTTTGAAATCTAAGGGTAAAATGCCTATAGTTAATTTGGATGAGCAATTTGAGAAGGTTAAGGTAAAGTCAGGTTCAACCACGTCTAATACTGAACCAAAAAGACCAAACAAGTTAACCTTACACGCGCTTCATGTCTAAGTCCAAATAACAAAAAGGTAAAGATCTTAAAAGGATCAAACAATTAATTTTGTTAAAGAAGATAAAACATCTAAACAAGAAGTGACAAAACCTAACAAGTCCAAAGTCACACCGTCTCACACACTTCCCCACAGAGACGTCTTTCCCAACATGTTGAAAGTCGATCATGCTATAATTATGGAAAGAGAGGACATATTGCTTCTAATTGTCCTCAGTATCAGACACCAAGAAAGAAAGTTGAACTTCATGATACTAAACAGATTTCTTCTAAAAGGAGTCAAGGATTTTGACAAGTCGAGGGAATTGATAACAACGAAGTGTTTGCACCTGTGGCAAGAATGGAAGCCATTCGTATCTTCCTAGCCCATGCATCGTATATGAAGATTAAAGTGTATCAGCTTGATGTGAAGAGTGCATTCCTTCATGGTGAAATCCGAGAGACAGTGTATGTCAGTCAACCCGAGGGATTTGAGGATCTGTATCATTGGGACAGAGTTTACAAGCTATACAATGCTCTATACGGGCTTCATCAAGCCCCTAGAGCATGGTATAAGAAGCTCTCGACTCATATTGTGAAACACGGGTTTCGAAGAGGAGTGATTGATTGTACATTGTTTATCAAAGAAAAGGATGGTGATTTACTGCTTGTACAGATCTATGTTGATGACATAATCTTTGGGTCCAAAAACAAAGAATTGTGTAAAGAATTTGAAGCAGCAATGAAGGCAGAATTTGAGATGAGTGCCATGGGAGAAAAGAAGTTCTTTCTCGAGTTACAGGTGGATTAGACACCTAAGGGAATTTTCCTACATCAAACCAAGTATGTAGGCGATATTCTCAGTCAGTTCGATATGGAGAATGTTTCGGCAGCTGGGACCCCACTTGCTACAAACCACGATGTGGCACCCGACGAAAGTGGCGATATGGTTAATGCCACCATGTACCGAGGAATGATCGGATCTCTCATGTACCTCACCGCCTCACGACCGGATATCATGTACACGACGTGTCTATGCTCCAGATATCAGGCGAAACTGAAGGTCAACCATCTTATTAGAGTTAAAAGGATATTTCTTTATCTGAAGGGTACCCCAACACTCGGGTTGTGGTATCCTCATGATGATAATTTCGAGCTTATGGCGTATAGTGACTCGGATTACGACGGTTGTAAAATGAACTACAAGTCAACATCAGCGGGATGCCAATTCTTTGGGGGAAGATTAGTCACCTGGCAGTGTAAGAAGCAGACCTTGGTTGCTCTGTCACCTGTGAAGCTGAATATGTTGCTGCTGCAAGTTGCTGTTCACAGATCATTTGGATTCAACAGCAAATGCGGGATTACGGTTTGCAATTCTCTAACACTCCTATTTATGTTGATAATTCTGCTGCTATAGCCGTAACTAAAAATCCGGTCCAACATCCCAAAACCAAACACATAAGAATTAAATATCACTTTATACGTGATTGTTTTGAAAAGCATTTGATCGATGTTATTAAAATAAATACGGGTTTTCAACGTGCTGATCTCTACACAAAAGCCTTTGATAAACCACATTTTCTATATCTGTTAGAGGTCAACGGCGTTAAAAAAAGTGACGTGATTTCCGACGATGACAGTACTTAGTCCGACAAGTAGATTTCATTTTTACTTTTAATTTTTTATTTTCTTTTGTTTTATTTTATTTCTTCGCCTATTAAAATTATAAACGCAAAAATATTTTTGGTTTTAGAATTTTAGGGGGAGAATAGGTTAAGTTAATATTAAATTTAGTTGTTTTAATTTCAGTACAAAAAAAACGAGGGAGGAGGACAGTCTAGCTAAGAGAAATGAGATCGTATCTGTGATACTGATTCAATTACTATGGAAAATGATAGTACACAGGAATGAATAATTTGGGATTTTAAAAGAATGAAATTGTTTAAAATGCAAAATTTGAAGTACAAGTCTAAGAAGTCTAAGCACCATCAAAGGAAAAATGATAGTTAAACTAGCGACTATTAAGGTAACACAGAGAAAGTAGACCTAAAAGTTGCTAGACCACTAGATGATGTGTTAGTAGATTCAACAGATAAGTAGACCTTGTTGGTGATTTCAAGTTCAAACTAAATTATTCAACAAGTTGTGGGTTAACATCTTATCTATGGTTAACACAATCAACAAAGTTCCAATAAGGGGTGACGAGCAAAATAAACGCCACAAATGTGTGCGGATGACCATAAATGAGCAAAGCATATGAAAAGTGCAAAAAACAATCAAGCAAATAACCTATCTTGTGGTGCAATCTGTGCAAAAAAAAAATAATTGCTCAAACAAGAAGATAGGTTGTGTGCCTCTCGGTGGCACTGACCTGAGGATAAACATAATCTAAATATTTTAGAATTCATTATTGTTTGCACCTCTCTGCTGTGCGGTGGCACTGACCTGAGGCTTAGCATCTCCTTGAAAGCTCTAGAATAGTTTCTTCTTGAATACTACCCGTAGACCGCTGAAATATCTCCTAAGGAACATTGATTACCATATAAGTGTGGGATCCACAAATGCCTCTTGAAAAAATTAAACCTTAAACCATCACCAATCTGTGTCAAAAGTCTGTATATGGATTTAGGAGGACAAATATACTGACAATCATCATGGCTACAACTCTGAAAGTCAAAACCACGGTGTGCATCTTGTGGCACTAGTATGATTTCCTAGACTTGTTAATGACTCTCGATGAAAACAAGAATCTAGCATCAAAAGGTTTTGATAACATGTCCCGAATGATTTGAGTTACTTGTATGATTCCATAATGAATCGTTCTAGTTATGGTCAAAATAACTTGAAGTTGTACTGTTCGAAAAATAAATCTGTTAGATATCTATCTTAGGATTTCCACCTCACATAAAATTACAAAAATATGTTTTAGTTTTGTCTTTTAGTTCTAGTTGTTTCATTTGTTTAATTTTTTTGTCAGTTTAGTTGTTAAACGTCAAACTACACATTGGAATTCTGTCTGGGATTTAATCACTAAAAAGGGTCACGTCTGAGGTAAACAAACGGGTTTTTCAAATGTTAAAAGGATCACGTCTTAGGTGATCAAAAGTTTTCTAAGTAAAAATGGTCATGTCTATGATGATCGAATGCTCGAAATGTTTTATCAAGTGTCAAAAATGGTTAAGTGTCAAATGGTCATAAAGTCAAAATCATAAGTATGAGCCATTCGCATGACTGGACCATGAGTATGGACCAGCCATACGATTGGACCATACGTATGAGTCCAATCACACTACTAACCCACACGTATTGACCAGACATGTGATTGGTCCATAAGCATGTGTAAATTCACACGATTGGTTCGCAAGAAGACCAATCGCATGAATGGAGCTGACCGAATGAGACAGTCGCATGACCGACTATACCAGTCGCACGACTGACACTCAGTCGCACGAATCAAGAGAGCGCGATAGGTTCAGTCGCACGACTGAAAGAAACCCTAGTATAAAAGGAGGGGGAGTCGGTCACAGACTCCTATTCACCCCCAAATCGCACCTAAATTGCACGAAGTACCGTTACGCTACCTGATTTTCTTGTGACTATCCTATACTATTGATTGTTGTGAACTAACGATTTATAGATATTATACAAGTAATGTGTGATGTAATCCACTCAAATTTCCATCAAATCATGCCCTAAATCGACGGAATTGAGCCCTAAACTTAACCGAGACTTAGTTTGTATATGAAATCCGTAAAACTAAGTATATTGTTCAAATTAAGGTTATTAGGTGTTATGTCGGTCATTTGCGAGTCAAATGAACCAAACCATGACGTCTAACATCAAGCTTTGCTCAAAATTTGAATTTAAATAGAAAATAGTCTGTCTTGCGAATGGACACCCTGATGAACTTCAATCGCACGACTGAGCTGGGCGAATGGCCAAATCGCACGACTGAACTATGCGTATGAGTTCAGTCATACGACTAGTGTAAACGCATGGGATAGCATATGACTAAGCCCAGTCCCATGCTCAGTCGCACGTATGAGCTTAATCACACGACTAGATCTCAGTCGCACAGTTCATTCACATGGTAGAACAGAAGATTTCAAGTCCAATGAATCAAATTGTTACTCATTGACACTCACTAACATTTATTTACATTGTGTAACAGATGGCTAGTCATTGGACTTTGAGCATAAAGCATAACCTTTGTGCTCATCTCGATCTGACCTCCCAGAATGCGGCTGATTTCTCTAGTATCATTACATTCTTACGGAGATCGAGGATCTTCCGTGCAATATCGATTATGTGCACTCCGTACCGTTCAGTTCAGCAGGCTTTCTGGGAAAGCATTGTGGTCGATAGATACTTAGAGCCCCACTGTATCATGAGCTCTATTTTTGGTCGGCTATAGAGATCACCGTGGAAGATCTCAGGACAGTCTTGGAGTTGGGGGATGATACTTGGCTGTCGTACACGGCTACACCCACTGACCGTGTGAGGCTATTTTCTACGGGCCAAGTACTCGGGGGATATCAACGCAGGTGTGCTCAACAAGAGCAACCTGTGCCCCCAATTTAAGTACTTGGCCTATGTGCTGCTTAAGTGCATTTCCTCAAGGAAGGAGGCTTCGATGAGCATATTGTGCTCCTTGCTGATGATGATAGCGGTGATGATGGAGATGCTGGCCACACCCAATCTAGGGCCACTACTACTAATATGACATCTACATCATCCACTCAAGGAGGAGCAGACTGTGGGATTCCATCAGGACTTCCAACCTGATAAACAGGTGGAGTCGAATAAGAAGCCATTGACTCGAACGGTGGGCAGCAAGGTGGTTGCCACTGAGCGAGGGATTCGGGCGGTCGGTGGACGCCCGGTGAGTCTGGGGAGACTACTGCTGATCCTACCTCTACCCCAGGCCAGCCCAGCATCCCAGGGGAGCATCCTCCTTGAAGGATTCGAGGAAAAAGAGGATGGCTCAGCCCCACGGGATGAAGCCCAAGAGACGAAGGTACACGTTGATCACTACCTCTTCCCTCACTACCACCTCAACTACCACCACCACTACCTCTCCCACCACCACTACTACCTCTCCACCCATCGTTACCACCACACCTCCACCCACCACTACTATCACTACACCCCCACCATTACCACCACACCTCCACCTTCCACTACTACAGCCACCCCTCCACCATCTACACCTATGCCACCACCCATCTACACTACATCCACCACCACTATCATCACCCACAGAGTTGGGACCTCATCTCAGGTCCCACTGACTTTTGGATCTTCTTTCCCCACAGCTGGGTTAGAGGAGCAGCTGGCCAATCTTAATTGGATTGTGCTTAAGCTACTGGCTTTTGATGAGCAATGAGCTACTCAGCTCAATCAGCTGATGGAGCTCACCGTCTCCCAAGGACGGGAGATAGCTGAGCTTCGTGAGCAGCAGACCTCGTCCGTATAGAGGATACATGATCTTGAGGTGCAGAACAAGAAGTTAATGCTGTGGCTCAAAGGCTCTAAAGATGAGCCTCTCAAGATCACAGAGGGAGATGATGATGGCAGTGATGACGATGATGATGAGGATGATGAGGATGATGATGAGGATGAGACAGAAGAAGGAGGTGATGCTGGTGCAGGAGAGAAGGAAGGAGGATATGATGAGGAAGGAGATGATGCGTTGCATCGGCTACCACACAACCAGAGAAAGGCGCTCCAAGAAGGCACAGGATCAGGGAGCCTCGTTCTCAGCCCCGCCTGCAGAAAGCACATGATTCAGGATAATAGTAATGTCTAGATGTTTTTGTAATTTTAAATCTTGTGTAATTGAATCATGTATTAAACTTATGTACTTAATATTTATATTTATTTGCTATTTAACTGTCTTGATTATTGACAAATGATTGTTGTGTTAAATGTTTAAATCAAGCAGATCAACCATCTCAGCAAGACGAGTATGATGTTGCTCCCTTACAGCAAATCAAATCTCAATTTATAATGATGCTTGATTTGCAAGGGATTGTCAGGAGGTCTGTGAGTTATACTCCTGAAGAAGGAGAAATTATTTATGACCTTACTGATGAGCAACTTGCGGAGATGTTCCGGCTAAATCCGGATGAAATTGTCGAGGATGCCCCTACCGTTGATGTGGCTAGTGACGACGAGCTTAATGATGTGGACGAAATAGAGATTGAAGACATCATAGCCCAACATTATCTAGAGTATGCTGACAGAGAGGGAAATGTAGTCCCTAATCTGGGTGACACTCTTGTCAGTGATACATTTGAAAAACTGGATCAGATGGAGCAAGAGTCAGAGAAGAATAAGGATCAAGCCCAAGCCTCAGACGTCGATGTCAACATCAAAAAGGCTGAATGGGTGTTTGTTTGCAGAGATCCGAGCCTAACGCACTGCTCCAAAGCTGAGTACCTACACCAAGCTCTACAAAGTGAAGAAGCATTTAAAGGTGTTAGGAAAGATTATAGCGTGGGCATATTTTGAGGATCTAAATGTCTATGCTGTCAAGAGGGAGAAGGGAATAGAGTACTTCAGATTCCCACATGATCTGAAGACTCTCCCTAGTTTTGAGCTCAACCAGCTGGCCAAACTGTAGTTGCTATATGCTAACCCAAAGAAAATGTCAGGCTGGTTTGAGGTTGCATTGAGAAAAGAGTACCACACCAGGTGGTTAACTTCAGACCTCAACAACCGACGAGTACATCAGAAGGTCTGAAGTTGATACCATTAGTAAAAGCCAAAGATACTACTGAAGTGGAGTCCTCCGCGCACAATATGAAGAATCCCTCTAAGGGAAATGCCACAGGACTTACTCCACACTTTATGTGGTGGTACTAAGATTGGAGAACAAGTGAAGCTGTTATAGTCTTGCAAAAAGAGGGCCAAATATGTGGCTAACTAACTAGTCTGCTGATGATGTATACACATTGTACAAGTGGCCATTGTTTTATGATTCACAAGAAATTGTATAAGCCCTCTAGTTTCAAAATGTTATAAGGCCCTGTTTCGTATTTGAGATACATACCGAAGCTACAAGAGAGGAGAAGTACAAGAAGTTTGAAGAACTGATGAAGAATGTTAGACAATGATGTGAACTAGGTCCAAGGGGGAGTTTGTTAATACATGTGTACCAAGTTTAGGAGCTTAATGTAAAATGTCTTTCATGTCTTACATATATGTAATTGATTGGTATGAATGGAATGAAATGTGTGGTTGATGTTTATAATGTTTAATATTTCATTGTTTATTGTGTGATAACGCTTAGTGAACTAACTATATAGGTTTGTGGTTGTTTACATATTCTTAGTCTATAATGATTGAGAAACATGTTTAAACTTAATCGTATGAAGTGGTCATGCGAATGGACCAGCTAATGGACCATAGGCATGAATACTTCATGCTAATGAACTAGTCGCATGACTGAACCAGGAGACTGGACCAGTCGCATGATTGAGACATGAGATTGACTCAGTCGCACGACTAGATATTCAGTCGTGCGAATGGATCAACCGCATGCTTCAATCGCACGACAGAACCATGTTAATGGTTCAGTCACACGAATGGAAAACCCTAACCTATAAATACCACTTAATTCGTGGAAAAAAGTAACAATTCGAATCCCTACGCACACAATCGTACCCTAGCCGTGCAGAGACCCAAGAAGACCTTTTCCAAGTTCATAGATCGTAGTTAATCATCTTACAATCGTTCTTAATGTTTTGATTCATTCTTAGATCAATTATACTTGCGTTCTCAGTGATTGGATCACCAATCAAATAGGATTCCACACTATTTGGTTTGGTATATACGTAAATCAGTTAGTACTCCGTACCTAAACGGTCCTAACAATGCTCAAATGCCTATAAAAGAAGTTACTTCTAAGACTGCTCCCTTAGAGAGTTTTGCTGAATCTAATGTAATAGACAGGTGAAAAAGATGAGTTAATCTCTGAGCTCTTACAAAAAATTGAAAGCATGGAAAGAATACTAAATAGGAGGGCTAGAATCATTGATGATAGGATTCTAGATCTTGATGAGAAGGAGCATGAGTTAAAAGAGCTTAAAGAAAAACATGAAGCTAAAAAGAGGGAGAAAGAGAAAGGGATTGAAAACTTAAAAGCTGCACTTAACCATTCAAGAGAAGAAGTAAGTGGCCATGTTAATACACTTGCAATTCAAACTACAGCTATGAAGAGCAAGAAGATATGATTGAAGAACAAGCTGAGATCATCTCCAATCTCCAAAGTTAATTGATAGCCAAAATAAAAGAATCTCTAAACTTGAGATGTTAATTGAAATTCAAGATGTGCTGAGGCTAAAGAAAGTAAAAGGATGAAGAAAGAATAATGACTGATGAGAAACAATCCTCTACTGATAATGTTGAAAAAGATGAAGATACAAGCAAAACAAAGAATGAAGAATCAAGTATGGAAATTATGGTTTATTCTGGGCAATCAAATGCTACTCAAACTGAGAAAGCTGAATTTGAAGAGTTAATCAGTGCTTTGGATAGCTTTACTTTTGAAGAATTCCTAATAGATGAAGAATTTTGGGATTTTGTTGCAGACCAGAGGACCAACACTAAACCCATTATGGTCATTCCTTAATCTCCAGTTCTATTGGAGAAAGAGTTGAGCATGAAAATGGTACCTGCTATGTCATTATCAGAAGAACAAAAGGATATGATTAAAAAGTTTTGTGAGAAAGAAAAAGAAAGAGAAGAAAAAGAGGCTGATGATCAGAAAAATACAAAAAGAGGCTAAAAATTTTCCTGAGGAATTGAAACAATCTGAACCCTCTTTTGGTCCTCCACTTCAAACTTATACCAGAAAGAGGAAATACTTATCTGAAAAGGCAAAAGGGAAGAGAACAATAATTGAAGAGAACATGTGAAAAGAGTAAAAAGGATGATCCAAGAAGCTTGGCAGCCATAGCTGAATTCCTAGATGAGCATGAAAAGGTTGAGGATCAATTAAAGAAACAGCTGCATTTATTGATCTGGAGGAAAGGGAAATAGAAGGAGGATATGATTCTGAGAAGGCTGTAGATGTGGACAGTCCTGTGCTTAAGAAATTTTGTTGATGAAATGGTGTTAAAGGCTCAAACTGATGACCTTATGATAAAGGCTATGTTTTTTATCATCACGGTATGATGCAGATTAAGTATTCAATATGACCTATAAAGGCATGAAAGCAAGAAGAAGGTCAATAAACTGCTGGATCCCATGGTTGAAACAGAATATGAGAAGTTAATAGCACCCAAAGCTCAAAAGCCAAAGCTGTCAATCATGAAGAAGCAATCTCAAGCTCATGAACCTTTACATCCTGATCCCTATGCAATGATTGATAAGGAATGAAGGATTACCTAACCAGTCAAGGATTCACCAAAAGAAAAGTAGGAAACATGAAAAATAATTCACTGAGAGCTGCCATACTCAGACTGATAAATGAAAAAAAGAAAAGTTAAAGAGGTTAGATGAAGAAGTACTTAATCAAAAGCCAAGATCAAGAGTCTCTGCACAAGACATGCAACTTACACATAAAGATCAAGACTATCTGGCACCTGTTTTGCACAAATATCCAAAGTGGTTTGTTGAACCCTCCTAACTAAAACTTCAGGAATGGTTGACCACTCTTGAGATGATAAGAGGTGTAGATACTCCAAAAGGCAAAATAGATCTGAAAATTACGTGGAAGTATATAGTTCATGGAACATGTTCATGGTTAAAAGAATCTCTGGTCTAGTGCAATTCTTTATAGAATACTCTGCTCTGGTAAATGCACTTGAGATTCAAGACCTAAAAGAGCTGGCTAATCTGGAGTTGATCAACCATAATGCCATGTTTAGAGGATATGAATTTGAAGGTATACTTAAAATGTTCAAGAGAACCAACAACTTTAATTCATAAAGGCAATATGTATGAGAAAAGGAAAACTTTCAAGAACCCTCTGGAGATGAAACAAATAAACTAGCTGAAGAAGTAGTGTTTCCAGAACTCAAAATGAAACCGATTAAATCATTATAAAAATGGTGGTTGGTACACATTCCTCACACCAATCTCAAATGTTTATTATGATGAGAAGACCTATGAATTGATGATTGAGAGGAAGGGAGGTGAAGGAGCTGAAATCAGATTGTTTAGTGCTATGAGTAAGACTACTAGATCAATCATATATTCACTACATATACAGAAGAAACTTCAGAGAGATATCAAAAAAATGGGTCAAGAGATCTACATTTCTTTCTAAAGTTTATCAAAATATTAAAAATGGCTTATGATCAGATCAGTGCAAAGAGGGAGAAAAGCAAGAAGAAGAAGACACCTCTATAGTTAGGCAACATTGTCAAACTCAAAGTTGATGTACATGGCTCTGTTTTGATTCACAGGGATGGTTATCTACAGTGTCTATTTGGGAACCAATCTCACTTAAGAAACTACCTCTTGAAGCCATTCACAATATGAGCAGCAGGGATAAAATGTCAGATGCTCAAGACTTTGTCATTATGATCAAGGCAATTCTGAATCCAGCTCATGCAGCACCTTCTTCGCCATCACAAGACCCAGCAAAATCATCATAACCTCAATCACCACCTAAACATTGAAGAACATAGTCAATGCGGAATACATAAAACAAATACAGACAAGTATTTGTTCTCCGTATTGACAAATACGGAAGACCAATTAGTAATGCGGACAAGATTTTGCTCATCCGCATTTGCCAATGCAGATGACCAGACAAATGCGCAGAAGTATTTGTTCATCCGCATTAACCAATGCGGATGACCAACATACTAATGCGGATGATCAAGTGAAGAAATGCTGATCAAGTCCACTCATCCGCATTTGCCAATGCGAATGAACAAGTAAAGATGTGGAGCAAGACTTAGACTAGATTCTGATATAATAGGTCAGGGATAGTTTAGTCATTTTGTAAAAGGCATCTTGTCTGCCTATAAATAGAATAGATAACCTCGTACATGATGTGACAGAATTTAGACAATCAAATATTTGTATTCTCTAGGTGTATTATTACTTTTCTTGCTAAACCCTAGCAGTCTTTGTAATCAATCACCTTTATTAATATATACAAAAGCATTTATGAGTATTTCTTCTGCATTGAATGTTTTTTGATTGTTTGATTCCGCCATTCAATCATTAACTCAGTCACTATATTCGATCCTTAGTGAGAATCTCAATTTCACTAACCCAGTCACCAGTAGTGTCTAAAATAGTTACTCTTTCATGAATAAGTCTTGAAGTTTCAGTTTTAGTTTTGTTTGATTCATTCTAATTTGTTTTAGATAAGGATAATTCTGTTGAAGGGGATGTTGATGAACTAGGTTCTTGTTTGTTGATGAACTAAGTTCTTGTTTTCTAATTTCTTCTGAATTCAGCTTATATATGTTCATTTGAGGCTTTGGTTTTGATAATGAAACTTTATGATTAAAAGTCTCATAATC
The DNA here is from genome assembly GCA_025506515.1 of Flaveria trinervia. NCBI lineage: Eukaryota > Viridiplantae > Streptophyta > Magnoliopsida > Asterales > Asteraceae > Flaveria > Flaveria trinervia. Next base: position 13,909,677 of record CM046445.1, read on the forward strand.
TTTTGTTTTTTAATAAGGTATATGAATTCCCTTTTCAAAATTATCAAAGATACATCATCATCCTTTGTTTCCTTATTAGTCAAATCTACCCTTTTATGAGGTGTTTTTGATTGCTGGAAACTTGATCTTTTCTTTGAAGGATAAGCACTTGAGGATGTCTTATCCTTTGATTTTGACTTTGATTTTGTTCGGACTTCTTTAGTTTTGAACCCTTTTCAGAGTCAGTAGATTGAGTGTCTGATTCAAATTTATCTGATTCTTTCTTCTTTGTGCCTTTTTTTCTTGTTCTTTTTGTTAAAATAACATTCCTAAGTGGAATGGTTATTTTTGTTGGAAATAGCACAATGTTTGTTGAAGTAGCAGTGAGCAGTCATGTGATTGTTCCATTGAAAATAGAACAGTAGCTACAGAAGTAACAATCTTTAGTATTATGGTTTTTCATGTCATACCATTTGTAATACATCTCAACTGATTCTTTCTTAGAATCATTTATTTTCTTATGGTTTTCCAACTTTTGAGGCTTTTCATCCTTCTTTTGCTTTGAATTAGATTCTTTCTTTTCCACTTTATGCAACTTTTGTTTATTTGGTGCTGAATTCCTCTTTCATAGATCATCTACTGAATCAGCATTAAGTTCTACTGAAGACATTTTCTTCTTCCGCAGATCTGGTACTGAAGAGTGGTTCTTCTTCCGCTGATGATCGACTGATACCTTTTTCTTTTCTTTTTCCACTGATGACTTGTGTCTTTCCTCGGTAGAGGCACACTTTGCATTTCCTTCATTGGAAGAATTTTGTTGCTGAGATAGCTCTTGAAGACCTTCATTAGTTGAGCTATTCTCTTGCAGATTGTCTTTAGCATGTTTCTTTGTTTAGGAGGATATGGCAGCTTTGTTTCTCAATATTCTTACCCTTCATCATGTTCATCAGAATCATCCAAGTCATCCCACTCATCAATGTCAAATTCTGAATTTATTTGATTATTCTTTTCTGATTCAGAAGACTCAGTTTCATTCACCTCAGATTGATTATCTTGTTTGGTTGATTAGAGCTAGTTTCTATATTGGTTCTTGGCACAAAATGTTTTGACAAATTATTTGTCATTGATTCAGGCAAAGGAACATAGTTATCGTTAACAGGATGTGCTACAACATTATAACCCAACCCAGACCTGTTATTTGATTCAATATGAGAATTTGGTAATTTCTCATATTGCTGAGATGAGAGCTAAAACTTCTAAAGTTTCACTTCAGTTGATGCATGATCAACCATGGATTTGGTTAAGGAAGTGGTCAGATGCTCAACTTGTGCTTTCAAACTGTAATTTTTCAGAAACAATTTTGTCTAAATCCTTTTATAAAGACTTTATTTTAATTTGATATAACTTATGTTCTCTTACATGTGATGCATTCAAAATCATTGTTTCTTTAACTTTATTAGCTAATTATTGAGCATGGACTTTATATCTTTCTACTTCCAACACATATTGATGAACATAACCTGTCTCTTACCTCACTTGCCATGGGTGGAACTTTGTTTTCCATGTGAGCCATTAGAGCTTGATTTTCTTCTAACACTTCCTTCACATACAAACTCCAGTCACAGGTTCCATCTTGAAGAATGATCAGCCCAGATTCTTTTGAGCTGCTGGTTCCTGCTGGTGTATTGGTGGCTAGTGGGGAGAGTTGGTCAATTGTGGCTGTCTGAAGAATCTTTGATTTGATGGAGGTTGGTTAGCCTGATGATTCTGATGTTGTGCTGAATCAGAATTTTGTTGATTGCATTCTCTTGAAAAGTGTCCATAGAGATTGCACTTGAAGCATCTAACCTTTGACTTATCAACTCCAATTTATGATGATTTACTTGTAGCAGCCAAATTTTTGTTTCTTCTTAGATATTGTTTGGCTCTATAGGCAATCATTGTCATTTTCCATGAAGATCCATCTCCTCCACTATCCAGAGGCAGTTCTTCTAAATCTTGTTGACATATGTTGCAGTGAGCAATGAACTTCCTATAAGCTTGAAAGCTTGAACTGAAAGCTGCAAAAGCTGCTTTTTGTTCTTCAGAGTCTAGAATGACAGTGATAGACTCTGATTGATTATTAGTTGATGGTTTTTTCTGATGATTATCTCTTTGATCATGTGTTCTTTCTTTCTCTTTTCTTGACTTACTTTGAGTAAATTTCTTAGGAGGTTTTGAAGCATAGAAACTTACTTCCTCTTCATCTTCACTCAAAGTACAAGAGTTATCACCATCATTACTGGATATGAAAGCACTTCCAACACTTATTGTTTCTTTGAAGTGATATGGTTATACATGAGTTCTTACACTCTTGTTTCTTGATTTCTCATCCATTTCAAGTGCCTCAACTTTAGCCACTAGAGTATCTAGTCCGACTGCTTTGAGATCTATTATGTTCTTGAACATGGATACAGTTTGCTTTCACTTTCTGGTAAAGTGTGGAGCATTTTCCTTGTTCAGTTTCTCATTATGTATTTCAACTCCAAATGTTCATTTCTGTAACAAGTTGCATAAACTTATGGAGTTGTTGAGGAATTGATTCACCCTCAATATATGGAATGTTTCATATTGTGAACGCAGGGTGTCCTTCCTAATGCTTTGGATTTCATCACTCCCTTCATAGAGTGTATGAAGAATCTTCCACAAGGAATTTGTTGTTTTATAATTTTCACATCTGATCAATATTTCTTCTGGTAAAGCCATACTAAGCAAGTTGTATGCTTTGATATCAACTTTAACCTTATTAATATCATTAGGTGATAAATCTTTAGTGCTTATGGGTTGATTATTATCATTACAATTTGGCCTAAGGGTGGGTGGAATATAAGGACCTTCTGTTATGGATACCCATAAGACAGAATCTGTGTAGTTTACATGATTTCTGAACTTGATTTTCCAGAATTTGAAATCTGCTTTTGTTCCAACTTGGCGGTTGGTAAGATGATCCACCAAAGTTGCTCATAATTAGTTAAGATCTAAGATGTGAACTAATGAATTTGTTATGTGATATGAACAAGCTGTTGATTTGATCAATAACTAAGATCTGCTATTCAATTGATTTGAATATAGATCCAAGTTAAACGACAGATTAATATCACACACTCTTTTCCTTAAAAACAATAGATTCAATAATAAAAACTGATAAATTTAAAGATTCAAGAACAATTAAACCAACTAACACTAATAGATCAATTGATCTAAATCAATGAGCACTTGGCTCTGATACCACCTGTGAATCCAAGGATCGCAATCAGGAATTATAAGCGTTAGTTGATGTCAATTCAATGTTTGCGGAATCAACGTTGGATTGGTTTAATTGTTCGTATTAAATGATTATCAATATCAATAAATATTCAAGAACACGATTGATGAAACACCAACTATGATGTGTTTAAATCAACTGTATTTCATTAAAACGCGTCAATGATTACAAATAACTAATGACCGATATTGAAAAAAGATTGTGTTGAATGATGTGACGGCTGCTAGGGTTTGATTGTGTGATGTTTTGTCATATTGTTGTTGCTGTTAAAGTCGTCCTTTGATTCGAAACCTAGGATCTATATATATAGACAATGATGTTTCTGTTAAGGAAACACTGGATCTCTTGGATTTGAATTGTTTATGTTAAGGAATCTCTGGATTTCTTAGGATTCGCATAACTGACTTGTTGACTTGTAACACTTGTATTGGTTGAATACAAGTGTTTGGACTCTGCAGGAGCATTGTCTTCTGTAGATGATTGATCTTCCGAAGCAAATGTTCTTCCGCAACAAACTATTTCTCCCGAAGCAAATGTTCTTCCGCAAGAATCTTGTTCTTCCGCAACAAACTGTTTCTTCAGAAGCAAATGTTCTTCCGCAAGAATCTTGTTCTTCCGCAACAAACTATTTCTTCCGAAGCAAATGTTCTTCCGCATGAATCTTGTTCTTCCGTAGCAAACTGTTTCTTCCGAAGCGAATGTTTTTCCGCAAAAATCTTGTTCTTCCGTAGAAAACTGTTTCTTACGAGGCAAACTATTCTTCTGCAGGAATCTTGACTTGGAATTCTCACTTTACTCCAGTTGATGGTTCATCCGGAGATGATCTTCGGATGTTTGTTACTTGTAAGAAACATATCTATGGACGAACAAAATGTTCATCCGTAGTTGTTTCTTACACTTAGTCAATTTCACAAATTGATTAAGTATATTGTTTGTACATGCAAACATACATAAATCAACACACATATATGTGTGGGTTAACCTATACATTTAATGCAAACACAATAATGAATTATAACTATTCATTACAGATATTAATTCAAGTACTAAGCCTATACAAAACGAACTAGATCTACTGATCCTAGACCTAACACTAAAAGTGTCAAAATAGTCCTTGACATATTGTTGATGAAAACCTTTCGCAACGAGACGCACTTTGTACTTGTCGATAGTTCCGTTAGGCTTTCGTTTTATTCTGAAAACCCATTTACAGCCGATTGGGTTTTGACCAGTGTGTGGAACAAGATCCCACGTGTGATTTTGAATAAGATCATTATACTCTAAGTCCATTGCACATCTCCATTCAAGATCTTTCATGGCTTGAAGATGAGATGTGGGTTCAATAGTAAAAGGTATAGGATGAAGGGTTGTCGAGTTGATGAAACTGGGGTTGGGTTTTCTTTGGCGATGGGAAAGTAAGGAAGATGGGGCTGAGGTTGTGGATGTGGAGTGTAAGGTAAGGGATGGTATGTTAGAAGAAAAGGAAGATGTATCTTGAGCTGAATGACTTGGAGAGGATGTTGGTGATTCAGGAATGGAAGGTGATGTAGGACTGATGTTGGAGTTTTGTGTTAGTTGAGTGTGTGTCTTAGATGAGGGTTGGGGAGAAGATAATTATGAAGAGTGAGATAAGGAAGGTGGGGTCTGCATGGTGGAAGGAGAGAGAGGAGGTGGCAAGGAATGTTGGTAGCAGAAGTATGAGTGGGTATTGGAGAAAGTGGGTTTTGATGTGGAGCTAGTAAATTCGAGTCGGGACCACAAGATATGTCGGTAGAGTCACGAGGGGAATCTTGAGGAATTTTTGGTTTTTTAAGTGTAGAAAAGTTTCTACTGTTGGTAAAGCGGAGGTGCATGAGGTTTTGTGTTGAAAAGGAAAAATGTTTTTAATGAATTCAACGTGCCTACAGTGGTATAATTTCTCAGTGAGTGGATCAAAACATTTGTATGCAAATTTAAAGCAGAATAACCAAGAAAAATGCATTGTTTGGATGGGGTTTGAAGTTTAGATTTATTGTATGGACAAAGCCATGAGTAACATAGGCAACCGAAGGGTTTTAGCTTTGTATATATGGGGTGTGTGTTAAACAACATATCAAATGGAGATTTGTGGTCAAGGATCGGAGTTGGAAGTCGATTTATTAAATAAGTGGCGGTTTGAAACGCATGGGACCAAATTTTTTGGGGAAGTTGAGCGTAGTGAAGTAGCGCAAGGCCAGTCTCGACAACATGATGATGGCGTCACTGGGCTACACCATTTTGCTTGGGTGTGTGAGGTGGTTTCGTGTAATGAGAGATGCCTGGGAGGTATGGTAGGGTGTAAGACCTACATATTCACCACCATTGTCCGTGAATAAGGAGACACGAGGCGTATTCAAAAAAATTTCAACCAACGTTTTGAATTGAGGGAAGAGAATGGACACGTCAAATTTGCATTTAATGGGATAAAGCCATATATGTTTGGAATAAAAATCAACAAATATAACATAATACTTATACCCATCAACTAAAGTTTCGACTGGTCCCCAAACATCAGAATAGATAAGTTGTAAAGGTTTGTTTGCAACAAATGAATTTTGGCCAAATGAAAGTTTATGGCTTTTATTCAAGGAACAAGAAATACAATGGAAAGACTTGTTTGACATTTTATTACAGTTAAGTCCTTATTTGGTAATTAAAGAATTAAAAACTTTGAACGAGGGATGTCCAAGTGTGTGGTGCCACGCGAGTAGAGAACCTGTTGTTGCTGCATTGACCTGGTGAGGTGATTTTCATGGTCCATCGTAAACATCATTGATGTTCACTCCCTACATGAGATGCCACCGTGCTTAGGTCCTTAACCAAAAAATAAGATCGAAAAAATTCAACGGAAACACGGTTAGTTCTGCATATTTTGGCAACAGAGATAAGATTGTTATGTAAGTGAGGGACGAATAAAACATTAGTTAACAAAAGTGGACGTGCATTTGTGTGAATCTTGGTTTGACCAACATGTGTAATAGGAAGAGTTTTACCGTCACCTAAGACAACTAGTTTTATACCCGTCCGGTGGCCGGGTACTACAACGCAATATGACATCATATACAGGCGTGTTTTTAACAGAGACTATCATGAATTGATAGCATGACAACAAAAACGAAACAACAATAAACACAACGGATGTAAGTCACGGTTAAACAAATAAAACATACCAATATAGTTTTGGAGATTTAACGGAAAAGACGCATAACAGAGGTAAGATGATTACATAGCAATATGTATCGGAAGTTTCATAAAAACAATAGTCTTAGCTATGCAATAAATTGTTTTGGCTTCTTAATATTCCGCTTAGGCCTTGTATTTTCATGCGGTGGAGTTGAGTTGTCCTCAATGCATGTCGAGCCAGTAACTATTGCTTCATCACAAGTAATGTGTAGTGTAGGTCTAGCCGAAACCACATCTTCTTCATGATCTGCACTTGTCTGAAGATTTGACAAACACTTCATAGCATAAAATGCACAACAAATTATTATATCAAAGACAATTTTTAAGAAAAAACTACCGATGATGTCTTGGTTATAGTCGATGACAACTGTGAAATCCGTGGGCCCCATAAAGCCTCGTCTGCCATCTCCCATTCATCAGATGTGATCCGACTAAGAAATTCGCTGCCCTCATCAACCTCGTCACTTTCAGAATCATCTTGTTTGATATTGATACCCGGACCACCGGCAGATGTGATTTTCTCTCTACCAACCAATTCTAATTTTTCACCGATGTATTTTGACACCGTAAAACGGCGAATATAATGAGGTTCCAAATTGTATTTATCAATTTTGATCCTAAGAACGACACTTCTAGCACATAAAGCGTCAAAGAAATAATTCTGTATCCAAACGGATCATCAGCACCCTGCATCAAAGGAAAAAACAGTACTAAAAATCACACACACAATAACACTTGAAAAAAACCCACAAAAAAACTCTTAAGAGAACATGAGTTTCTAAATCTGCCTAGGCAATATACATATGATATTAACATAATTAAGTTATATTAAAAAAATACCTCAGATAAACACTAACAACTAAATCATCTGCAGTATATGAAGAAGAGCAATAGCGGCATCATCAAAAAGAACACACGTCATCTCCTCATCCTTATCAACAACGCGTGCAGCCACCTTGTAACTGTGCCAATGTTAGGCTCACAAAGGGGGGTCAAAAATAAAAAGCAATATAAAACTTACGCATGACGTGGGTTAACGACTTTTTTATCGCAAAGGGGAACAATGATACCCAGAATCAACTTTCTCGGCCTTTTTACGACAAGTAGAACATTGAACATACTTCCAATCATTAAAGAAGTCAACGTCGATTATAGTCACCGCAATATTATACATTGTTCCCTGTAATAAAACACAATAATAAAATGCTACAAGTGAGTCACAAACAATGATTAAACAACAATTGTTTACAAACAAAAATAAAAATAAAAATACCTCCGCCACTCCTTTTTGAAGACAACTATAGACATCTGCAACACAACTAACATGGGAGTCTACTTTTTGGGTGCATTTTCACCGATTGTAACAGCGGATGACATACTAGAAAAAAAAATACATGAGTTGGGTCAAAAAAAACATAATAAATGTTATATGTCATAAATGAATTTGAATGTAAAGACAACTTTACATGTTCTTGTAGGCTTCACAAACATCGAGCGGCAGGTAATATAAAAATGGGTTGCCACCGTCGATGTCAACATGGAGCACCTAATAAAATAATCAAATAAATTATAAAAAGAGGTATACTAAGAAACATGAGTGGAAATTTTTTTATAATTTGAATAACATACCTCCAAACAATCCAACCTTGCAAGAGGTTAAAATGACAACAATTGAATTATTGCCATATCCACGAATGTCATCATCACTATACTTAAGCGCAGCTTGTCCCAATAAAGAAACTTTGAGTTCATCACCGCTAGACATAGTTGATTAAGATCTTAAAAAAGTAACCGGATAAAGATAGATCATTAGTAAAGGAAAAAAGTAAAAAAAGCTCACGAATCATTAGCCAAGACAATTTGACGCAGTTCCCGGTTACATGACTGAAAAGACCTAAATTCATTATCCACTGAGCCCCAATGTCGAAGAACATCGATAACATCTACATTTATCAAACAATTAGAGACGAACGCGTAAACTGAAAGAAACAATAAAAATACTAAACCTGTTAGGTATGTAAAATCGTTAGCACGGGTTCGAAGAATGCTAAACGGGGCAAAGTCCAAAAATGTAGCGTCGAAACAAAGATGGATGAACCGTTGAGGGTATGATTGATGTAACATGGGTAAACCGAATAAAGCTCTCCCGTCGTAAGGGTCGATATGATGAATCGTATGGAAGAACAACAAATCGATGTATCCTATATACGCATCCATCCTCCAAACGCTTATTGAAAAGATGCATCAGTTGGTAAGGAATTTTTGCATGAATTGAACAGTCCTAAAACATAACATAGAAATATTAAAAATTAGATATTGTTTTTAAGGATTAGCAAAATAACAGACAACGATCGCTTACACGTTCATCAGCAAATATCAAATCAAACGACAACTTGCGGTTCGTAGTTGGATTGTATGTCGTCCAAGAACGTGAGACCCTTACAGTGACTTGCCACTTGTCGGTAACATTAGGCCTCAAATCAGAGATGTAACGGTAAGCCATCGCACAAAAAGCGAACCTGCAAATGTGAAAGAATAATGAATATATATACACATAGTTACATGCACGATAAATTATATACATGGTATTACATGTCACAATAAACATATATAAAAGCATTAATTAGGACACAAGAAAAAATGATGCCTATGTGTTTTAAAAAAAATCAAATATAAAATGCTACCTTTTAAAGGAATAATAATATAAAGTATCTGAATACATGAATGTGTTAAACACCGACCCCACGAATACATTTGTTGACATGAGAGGTAAGTTGTAAAATACTCTTTGTAAACGACGTTCCTTGTTAGATGGTTATCACACTTGCCATTATTATCAACGTAAAACCGCAGGCCATCACGAGATGTAACACGAGACGCAACAACATAGAGCTGGCCATGAGTAAAAACAGGCTTAACCAAGTAAGCACAAACATGATTAAACGTCTGCCCTTGACTTTTGTTGATTGTCATGGCAAAGCAAACTTTAATAGGAAATTGTCTCCTTTTGAAGTGAAATGGCCAGCATGTGGTGGTTGGAGTCATATCAATTCTTCCAATAAAAGCTTTTTCTCCAACATGTGTGCCTGTAATAATTATTGCCTCAATGACTCGCCGACTTATTTGAGTGACCACTAGCCGAGTCCCATTGCATAATCCTTTTCTTAAATTCAAGTTACGTAGCAAAATAATTGGTGCACCAACCTTCAACTGTAACACATGATTGGGAACCCCAGAAAAATGTAAAGTATTGAGGAACTCAGTAGGGTACATAGTTTGCATTTCCTCAAAGTTGTTTGTACTTGGACATATGGAATCAGCACTTAACAGCTCGTTAATTTCACTGGGCAACTTATTAAGAACGTGCAGATTGATCTTATCAACCTCATCATTAGTGGATGACAAAATACAACGCTTCTTTAAAAAAGCAATATTGTTCAATCTCTCTGCAATGTTAGGAAAAGTATTAGACACGACGGCCTCAATAGGATCATCCGCAATAGGGATCAAAAGATCACGCGGTATGCTGATCCATGTGGCCTCATCTTCGCATGCTAATGAGATCGTGGGCAATCGCCCGGCCCCCATGTCTAAAATCCACTTATTAAACTCTTGTTGTTCAATAAGATCAGCGCCACTAATACCGGGCGATGCAAGCGCATATTACAAGTTAGACAAAACACCTTGCATGCACCCCAAATTATGGATGATCTGTTGACAGCTGAGGCAACGATCTCACTACGAGGAGCATGGGGGATCACCGGAAGAATTTGACGAAAATCTCCTCCAAGAACAACCACTTTTCCTCCAAAAACTCGATTTTCAGCCCCACGATTATTATGCTTGCATATATCTCTAAACGTGCGATCAACAGCTTCAAAAGCATGTCGGTGTTGCAGTGGCGCCTCATCCCATATGATGAGTGAAGAAGCAACAACTAACTCTGCTAGATCAGACCCCACATCGATTGTACAACACGAATCCTTATCAAGATCAAATGGTATCCTAAACCTAGAATGTGCGGTTCGTCCACCGGGGAGTAATAAAGAAGCAATCCCAGATGAGGCAACGGACAAGACAATCTGCCCATGCGCACGAATACAAGCAATAAGCGTCTTCCACAAGTACGTTTTCCCCGTCCCCCCACTACCAAACACAAACACAACACCACCGTCCCATTATCAACACAACCAACAATGTAATCATAAACTTCCTTCTGCTGGATATTTAACCCACCATGTAGGTTAGTAAAAATTATCCTTTCCTCTTGAATGATGTAAGTACGCTCAGCTGCTATCAATCGATTACGTGTAACATTCACCAAGCAACTATCAATTTGAGGAAGATTAGGAAAGTCCACCAAAGATCTATTGTTACCTACTACAATCTTTTCTATCTCAATCAACGTATAATTAAGAAGTTCAACATCTGTGAAAACTATGTCTTCATTCTGTAGAACTCGTCGTTGATTGTAAGTAACATCTTCTGATAAGAAAGGTAGGCAATCAGAAAATAATCATGCTTGATCACTAATAGTACAAAACAACAGAATCGACACAAAAAGTTCACGGAGCTGGTTCCCTAACCGCCAATGAGAAGCTTCACGTATACACTCAACCCACTCAACATCATCTCCTAGTAATCCTAACGCCTTGCATGCCGACATATATGATTGATGCTCAACCCCGTCAACTGTACGAATATCATTAAAGCATAAGGGGCCACGTACAACATTCAATAACATACGAAGATAATATGTCTCACCCATAGAAGGACTCACGTAATAAATTCGTCCAATAGCAAACCCATTTTTGCATGGCCGCCATGCTCTATCCTTTTCATGCCATGTAAATTTTGTTGGATACTCGGCATACGTTAAAAGACGACCTTCCGGATACAATTCATTAGCATGCATCCATTCGGTAAATTTTGACATGGCGGTCGTAGTCCGTGCAGCAACATTAGCAAGCTGGTCGTTATCATGAAAATAGAACCTGTTACACCCTTCTTCGTGGAAGGGTAGCCTTTCAACAGAAACAGAACGATACTGCATGTCAAATCCAAATAACTTCCAACATGATTCTGATGAAGAAATATACCTACAGTTTATATATTCTTCGATCTCATTTTCATTATGCAATAAGGATGCAAAAGTCGTTCGATTTTGACCATTCTCTAAAATGGCAGTAGCACGATCTGGACCCTTGTTTAGGTAACTAAATAGGTACTTCACCAGCATACCTTGGTTACACCATTCCACATTAATATGGAAGGCGTATTTTACCAGCAAATCACGATTATAAGGAACAACAAATCTGTTATCAAGCTTAATATGTTGAGAACCAACTTTAACAACTCTTGAATTGTTAGGTCTTTTATAACATGGCCACCCATCATGCCTGATGAACGTTTCATCACAGTAATTCTTAGGGTATCCTTTAACACAACGACCGTTATGCATACAAGGACTTGAAGGATTTAAAACGCCACATGGTCCGTGCATCATATGCATACGAACAACAGCAAAACCTTCAGGGTCATCTAATTCAGATGGAAGCTCAGCAGATACATATCTATCAATACATTCTGTGGTCCAATCTTATCATCTGGCTGTAGAAAAACCAAAGCATGACAATGCGGAAGACCTCGTTTCTGAAACTCGATCGTGTAGATAACTAAACATAGGACAACACTTTAGCTAATGTACAAACATTTGAAAAATGTATTGATTACAAAACTAAAATAACAACAAACGGACCTGCTTTTGGTCGACCGAACAGGTTCTTTTTCCGTACATCATTCATAAGCTCGTTGAGTTTTATCTTAAACACACGAGCAATAAATCAGGTCGGTCAGATGCAGTTAGGCCAGGTGTTGTCGTATTAATATGGCGCTCAATTTCTGGCCATTTAGGGTTGCAAGTCATGGTGATGAACAAATCTGGACTCCCAGCCCAACGACAAATTGCCATTGCATCTTGATATTGCTGAATCATGTATCTGGGGCCCAGTAAAAGATGCAGGTAAGATGACACGCCGACCAATTGATCCACCAAATGTTTCTCCCTCTGCAATACGATCATGCAGAACATTATAGAGATCTGAACGAATCGTATTTTGATTTCTCTTATACCAGTCCAGTTCATGCTCAAGAACAGCTGAATAAGCATCGACCACATAAGTTTGAAACAGACGACCTGACCTATGTAATGTCCTTCCTTCATCTCTCCTCACATGTAAACGATAAGAATAGTATTCCCTCATAGATACATTTTTTCGAGTACTTGTTTCTGTAGAATCATGTAGAGGAATGTTTACATGAAAACCATCTTCACCATATGGAAACAATAGAGGATATTGTAACGCCATAAAACTGGGGTGAATCTCAGATATACGCTTTACAATGCCAGTGCCACGCTCTTCAATAAGGACATCCCGTGAATCTGTAGGATTACCATCACCAGGGATCAATGCCGCCACTTCAGAAGCGGTAGGTAAAGAGTACTGTCTATGTTCTGTATTCCGTGTTCCAATCAAGCGAAGTCTAACAGGATGCATTAACGTGTTGTCAAACCGTTCCTTGGCCATTCTAAATGCTTGCACTAACACGTTATAATGATCAAGCATGACCTTTAAGTCAGCCACTAAAGATCGAAGCACGCGTTCATCAGATGAGGGAGAAATGTAGCTTCGTAAAGCCGAAAAACGATTGTCGATCTCATTTTGAGTGTCGTAGATATATAATTGGGCAAACCTCGGGCGACCATCAGGATGCGTAGGTAACAAAGACCCAATTCTATGATGGTTATGTCCATTTAAAAGAAACGTGTATGGACCACGACCATCATGTAATTCAGTACTTATTCTCCCACCGGTTGAAGTGAATGCAAACATCGCGTTTAAAAGTTTGATATTTTCACGAAAGACCTTGGACTGGTGGTCACCGTGGTTGCCAAGAAGCTGAAGCAATAGTTGTGGAGGATGTTGGAGGAATGGTAGAATGACCTTTCCTTGGCCACAACACAAGGAAAACTTTGGATGCCTTGGCGAGAACGCTTTAATAGACCGTTCGGCATACCATACAAATGCCTCACAATGCACACAAACATGATCTGCATCACCGCAATCCCAATACAATGATATATGACCTACAAATGGCAATAATGAGCATACAAAATGAATGTCATGTTATTTCTTTAATAACTAAACAGATAAATGTATGAGATATACGTCGTCTGTTTTCATCCGCATACACATGGCCACGAGATGGAATGTGTTGTTGAGAAGAAGATCCTTGCATACATGCATGTGAAAGTGATGAATTTAACGGAGATGGCATAACAATGTTTGTATCGTAATGAACTCTATTATTGTCTCTTCCGCCATCTGCATAAGAGACTACATCAATCTAACGGTCTAACTGGCTTGCAAGCTGAATACGTTCATTATGTAGAATGAAAGCATGACATATGACAAAGAGACAAAGGTCCATAAGAAGTCATAAAATATGTATGAACGAACTAAAGCTAACCATAACATCGACGTTGTCTGCTACCAAGCATAGGGGTAGAAGCGGGAGGTCTTGCACGTAGACGAGGACGGCCAGGACACCTCCTACGTTCATGGAGATCACTACGGGAAGAAACATTTGTTCCTTGAGAAGGCGTGGGAGAGAGTACATCAGAGTCACATGATTCAGACTGAATGTTACGGAGAACCTCCATTATATGCTTCTGTTGTGTGGAAAACATGACACATACGTTACGTATGCTTTAAAAGACAACGTATGATGCCTTGACAATAAAAAGACAAATGTCATGGCTTATAAGGCATGACATATGTTAAATAAAAAATATAAACACATTCTACTGCTAAGGTAATTTGATAAACACATTAAATACATAGTTAGTGGTCATGATATATCCATTGCACATATGTCCTTAACCTTCTTATTATATAAATGCTAAATGGTTTTTGTTTGTATCGTGTATATAATGATGTATATTTATTAATAATACACCTATTTATTATTAATACATCTGGTAATATCTTACCACTAAGAAAGACAATAGACTGAAACCCTAAAGCTATATGTACCGTTGAACTTGTATTCTCACTATATGAGGTTTATACGTTTCTATAATAAGACCTAAAATTGTATAGCAAAAGAACCATCATAACATCATTGGGTCACATAAAATAATTCAATCACAACAAAAAAATATAATACGTTAAGATTAGCACAACCACGAAAGGTTAAATGTATAACATACCAATAATAATAAAAATAATAAAACACAAATACTGATATGAAAACAAATAACCTAATTTTCAAAATGCACATGAACTTTAAAAACAACCCATAGCCCTAATAGTGTGCGCCTCAGGCATGTCCGGTTCGTACATAATAGCGGAAAAATCGGTAGACCTCAATATATTAGCTGTAACATATCGTCAAGTATAAGTCAAACCAAATTAAATGACCAACAGGGTATGAATATAATATATATATATATATATATATATATATATATATAAGCAAAGAATATCATACTTTCCGCTAAATGAACCAACTTGACTCGAGATATGTATATAATAGATTTTTTTGACATCGCTAGATAAGTCTTGAACATATCGGTATGTCTCGTATCGTACAAAAACACCTTTATAGTGTCACCGCTGGCACAAACGATTAGCATTAGAAAACGTAAAACATATGTGGAAAATTTTAATTTGGAGAAACGTAAAGAGCACATAAGAGTGAGATGACGGCCGACTCACGTGGCATCTTGCAAATACATAACAAAATGATACCGACCCAATATTCTCTCGCCCGTGACAATTCTTCCAACAACATCTACACCAAACAGACACAATATGTATATTGTGTGTTGAAAGCATGTACTGTAGTCTATTATAAAAAATCATATATACGTATATATGTAGATATGTATTAAACAACATGAACGTACCAACAAAAAACTTTTGAGATCGCCGATCGTGGATAAGAGTTTTAATAGAGGGAACTAACGGATATAAATAAAAGCCTTTTGGAATTTCACTTATTAAAGGAATAGTCGTGTTTCTTCATCGATAACAATCTTGAAATCACCGCACACCAACTTGTAGTTTTGATGTTTTGGAAAGTCGTGATGTTTGAAACTTTCAATCTTGAACCGATGCAATATAAAAACACAGCCACCAATTTCAAGTCATTGTAAATATGCATTAAATGTCTTGGTACAAATGCAGCATTTTTTTGTCTCTAAAAATTCAAAAAATTAGTATAATCATTTCAGTTGAACATAGATTTTAGATAGAAGGAAGAAAGAGAATCTCTTACATCTTGATCAATAAAAATAATCAATAGATCAGTTTGACTAACGGCAGCCGATATAAACTCCACCCAAGCAAAGGGAACGGTGTACCAAACGCCACAATGTGTTAGTGATGAAAAAACATCAACGCTATGATTGACATCCATGCTAAACCAGACCCTTGAACGTTTAATGTGAAAAAGATATAAGTCTAATCTCATGAAATTAAAGTATTAGAAAAAATATTAAATTTATGAATATGATGATAATTAGGTTTACTTTGGCGTAAATATAAAAGCGTATCCATAAAGTGTGCATAATTCGATATTATACCATATTTGAACATCATACGGGGTTTCATGGCATAATATTAATATTATCAATATCATCGTAGAAATAAACTATATTTGTATAGAAATTGATAACCAAAAAAACAATGGTAGAAATTATCAAATATAGTAAAAAGAAAAGCACAATGTTCATTGCAACACAAAAGCAAACAACCATCAAAACTAAATGTCATTGAACAGAAGGAAGACAATGACTAAGGTAATTCAACAATAACAAACATAAGCAATAACTAATCACTTGGGTGAAACTATAGTCTCAGTATAGACCGCGCATGGAATGTCTTGAAAATACGTAAGACGACAAAATCCATCAAGGCTATTCGCATGAACATCAATTCGATACATTTCACCAATGTTGTTATCAAAAGACATGAATCATCTTCATTGACATGTATGACAAGGGATGACGGTCCCAGTGGTATGCGCATGACATTAGAAAGACAAAATATTTTCATCCACGTCTTACCTTCTAGCTTTCACAACGCAACCGAGCGGTCAACGAATGCATCAATGACACAAGCATGTAGGTCATTGCGCACACTAACCAAATCAGCAGAACTCCCTTCACTTGAAACAACGGGAAAGCGTATTTCACAAAATTCTTTCAAATCAACATTAAAGTGAATTATTATTTTCTCACCGCTCATCAAAGTTGGGTCACCATGAAATACAGTCCAGTGCACACAAATGTACCTCCAAACCAATCATAGGTCGCTCCATGATATGGTCGTTTTTTTAAGAAACGTATTGTTCCCCACGATCCAGATCTCATTGAGTATATATATATAGTCATTGTACCACGCCTACGCTTGATATGAAGAATGTTGTAATCGTTCGAAGAATCAACACAAAAACCAACAGCATCACATTCCATTTTGTAAAAACCTTGAGATTTAGAGGTTGACAAATTCTTGTACACTTGGTCAGTGGATTCCAAACAATCAGCTCAGTTGTGTCTTTGAGAACAACACACAACATACCATCCAAGCTTGCTAAAAACCAACATACGATAGGGATGAGCCGTGAACGGGATTTTAAAATAGTCAAGAGTGGAAAACCTAGGGGATTCATAACACAACGAATGAATCGAACAACAACGACGATTAATAAAAAGAATTTTTGATCCGATGAAATCCTCATATACTGACGATGAAGCTTTGCAAATAAATCTGTTGCCAGAACCAAACACCACTCTTTGCATACGACTTTGCATTGCGTAACAACCCTTGCAGGAAGTCTTGGAAGTATCTCAAACAATATTACAAGAACGAAAGGTCCGCCATGATCATCTAGCTACATTGCGTAACTTGAAGAAAGACAAAAAATTTAATTCATGGAACAAAAACATAATAATATCAAAGTACGAACGTAAATACGACATTAAAAAAACACGCGGGATGAAATATAATAATAATGCACATAAATAATAACATAAGAAGAATAAATAGTTTTATAAAAAAAAGACATGGCAGGAAAATATACACTGACTAATATAATATTACAATAATTAGAAACAAAAAGCAAGTAAAAGAGAACACGTAGTAATGCACATGATGCTAACAACGAAGGACATAAAAATATGGTTTTAAAAAGCATATAGCACTACAAAATTCCAATTACGTGACAATTAAAGTAAACGAAAAGAATAGCCATATAAGCATCAAATGAAACAAACAGACAACATGTTAATCAAGTATAATGATTGAAAAATGGATACACACCTTTGCAAAATAGACACTTTTGAAATACGGTCGTCTTTTATGTAAGTATAACACGTGAAGCCTGAACAACAGTGAAGAAGACCACAAAACAAAGTTAGAAAAGACAAAAACATCGATCTATATATGAAACATGACATAGAATGACAAAAAACATTAAACCATTATCATATTTTGTTTATTATCTTCAATGACATTACAACACAAAAAATCGTACATATAGTTATTACAATAAATGCATATAAACACCTAATATAAAATAATAACTTAATGTTTCATGATGCACACACATTAAAGATAATATAGAAAAATATACATATAAATGTTCTGAAAATATGAAAAACCTAATATATTATATTAAATGTAAGAAAAATCACAACCAGATATCTATCTACAAATCCTTGTGTTCTCACCTACGCACAAACCACCCCCCCAATCACCTAACCACAAAACCCCAAATGATTCTTTGTAAATCGACCTATTTCTAGGGTTTTCGGCCGCAAAGGCGCAAACCCATACGAGATAACTGGTGCTTCAATTGACATCGCTCGTGTACCTCCACCAACCCTCTCTCGTCGGTGGTCTCGACATCCTACAACGATGGTGTATTTCACAACAACCGCTAAACAAAGATCTGCGGGCTTGCATCCTAAGAAGCCTATAGTCTGAAACAACAGATCCGGGTAATTTTACAACAGAAGGTAATGGTTCATCGTATCTTCAAAAGATCTAAGGCTGAACATGGTTGATTTTGTCGATTTGTGAGTTTTTAACCTAATTTTGTTTCCACAGTCGACATAGTCGAGACTGCATCATGTTAGGATTATCCCCTGATTTTAGGGTTCGTCTTCGAGATCACAGATAAGTGATTTCTCTCTTATTTGTGCTAAGAAAGTATAATTTCACAATAACTATAGATCCAGGCCGGGCCTTGTAAATTCCTTGTGATGCTTGCCATTTTGTATAGTTGGTTATTTTTTAGTATTTCCATGTCCACATTGCCTGTCCAGCATTGATTTTGATAGCTAAGGGCTTAATCTGATATTTGTGTTTGTAGCGTAAACTTACACTAGGAGTTAAGATTGAGCTTTAGTTGCTAATGTTTTGTGATTCTGATATGTGATTGACGGGATCATGTATATGCAAAGGAGGATGATGATTTTTAAGTGATTGTTGAAGACATGAAAAATTGGAATTAAATAAGTGAAGTAGGACGATTATATTTAGGGAGGTTGATTTACATTTAAATCGATAGGTTGTTTTCTGTAATTCTGTTTTCAAATCTGATTATTTTGTCGGGATTACTTTGTTTAAAATTCATATTGCTTCTTGGTTATTGAAATAAGGTGGTTTGAGCAGGCAATTTCAAATGGTAATTATAAGTGACTTATTTCTGTCATAAATAATTAGAGAAACTATTTAGATAAGTAATCCCAAACAGGCAAACACCCTTAAAGTTCCTTTTATTGGTAGATGCCTTATTGCTGTAGTAAATAAGCAATCCCAAATTCCCCCTTATTCACCCTGTTTTTTTTCAATAAGTTAGCAATATTAATAAACAATATCAAGTACCCACTAAGCAACTTCAGAGTGCTTAGTGCTTATTTCACTAACAAATAATCATTAAGCAACTTAGGTTGGCAATTGAAAACACTATTAGACTGCCCAATTAAACCAAGCGAAGAAGAAACTACTTATAGTTCATGACTTTCTGAAACCAATGATTGGATGGTATGAATTAGTTATTTGTGTAGAACTTCCATTCAAAAGATCTTCAAATATGCAAGTCCTCCCTCAAAGAACAAAACAACAAATACGTGCAGCTTCATAAACGTTGATAGTTTGAGGGGTTTGATAAATATATTTGCAACTTGATATTTATTTCAGCAATAAATTCTGTAGTCTCTTTCTTTGTATGACCACTCAAGAATGAAATGATATGTCTATATGGTTGCTTCTCTAGTGAAGAACAGGTTTACTTGGGAAGCTTAATCACTAATTTCTTTGATAATAACTTAATATAGGTCCTTGTGAGATGTATAGTTCCTCTAGAATTTATCCAGAAACTTCATTTTGGTACTTGATGATGTATAAGTGGTTGTTTATTTGGTTACCACTGCTCCTGAACCTAACATGAACTTACTGCCAAAAGTTTGTTAACGAATGAACTCTTAGTGTTGTAAACAATCAGTGATTCCCTACGTGTGCCTGGCCACCATTACATAGGGTACAATATATGGCCTATATTAAGGCTCTATTAACCTTGACTATGATTGATCTTTATAAAAACATGAATGTGTTAGAGGATTAGAAGCTATGATATGGTTGTTTATTGAATATTAAGAATGTAAGCCAAAAAATACTATATAGTAAAACATTCAAATTGCTTACTAAACAACCAAAATCCAAATTGTAAGCAGGACTCTAGGTGTGCCTAATAAATAGACTAAATAACAAAAAAAACATATATTGACATGAGCATATATTGTTAGATGTTACAGGAAGAGACGCTACAACATACATACCTTATAATGGAACTCTCAAAAAGATAGAAACATTTTGAAATGAAACTTGTTTTTAGTTAGCAGCCTATATATAGCCCAGCAAAAACGGTTTTTGCTTAACCAACTCCACTATACCACTAACTCAGTGGACCCCTAAATAAAAGGATGGTGATAACTGTTTTGAAATCAGTGATATTTAGAGTTTTAATGAATCTTACTAAGATACTGGACCGAATCATTAGTATGTAGTAGACAAGGGTACAAAGCATTATATTTCATCATAAACTTGCCAATGGAAAGTTAATTAAACCACCTGCATGAGTATGCAAACATTAGTACAAAACATTTGAATAATCTATTAGTTTAGGCAATATTGTATGATGTATGTGCTTGCAACTATACTATTATTGGGTTATTATATAGTCTACATACATTTTATTTTGTTTACAATATCAAAGATATGCATATTATTATACCATAATATTGATATTGTATGAATTCTTCAAGGCTTGTCGGTGTGCAAATGAGTACTGTTATTTTTGCCATTGATGCTTATTATTTTATATGACTTTTTTTTGTGACCGGAGATGACCTAAAGTCGTACCTGCTTCCAAGATGGTTTAATGCTGCTTCCCTATTGCCACTAAATGTGATTTTTTTATAGATTTGCTTGATTTTTATGACTCTTCTCACTTTTATTCCTTTAATTTTTACAATTGCTTGATTTGTATATTTTCAAGTGATTATTATACAGAGTTTTCATGAGTTATAGTTATATGACTAATAGTAAATGTAATGTATGACTAATTATATGTTCTGTACTATCATTTATGTTAATCTGTACTTCCACAAACATACAAAATAACCGTGTAATGTATGAAAATATATTATATTTTGATGCAACGTAATGTATGACTAATTTAATGTTCTGTAGATCATTTATGTTCTGTATATGATAGCATATGTGTTATTTGTAGCACCAATTTTATAGTTAACCCATCCAAGTTTTAAAAGAGACACTCCTCAGGTCTAAAACTGAAACCCTACTATACATAAACAAATAGTATTAGATCATTACCGAGTAAATTAAAAAATTTCAAAAAACATGACAACCGTACCTTGAAAGCAAACTACTGGAGAATACAAACTACAACCCTATGTCGAAAACATACCAAATCTAAATAAATAAAACGAAAATTCAGTCATGAAACTACCGACATGACAATTTTACAGATTCATAGTCGGATTGGAATGAAAAGATGTTATATAAACGCTGCACAGCAATGACCGACCGAGTCTCGCCTGATTTGTAGAAGGTTAGGCTACTGTCCTTGTATTCCCATGACTCAAAGAACACACATGACCGTTTGTGTATCTGCCTTCACCCATGTATCGCGGGCTGAAAGCACCCAAACATCTCGTGTATCATTCACATGAACACAAACAGTGGCCACTCTTCCTTTGTGTTTAATAAGCTTCCACGAAGAGTACGAACAATAAGTATCCATTGATGGGATTGGAATAGTTTGATATTATGAGTAGAAGAATCAATTATGAGTATTTGATTATTTCTAGACCAATGTAGATACGCCTCTTGCTACAACGGCCTCGTCATGGTTACATCACCATCGGGGCCAATTGTATAGGATCTTGTAGTCTCCAAGCCCAAGCACCGAGTCAAATATCTCAAAACGATATGTCATACATGCGACAGCACCCCTTTTAACATTACTGCAAGAAAATAAAACTAAAATGTTACATTTAGCGACAATTAAACATACGACAAAGACTATGCATACCAACCCTATGACATATAAAACGTACAAATACCCAACTATAAATTTCATATGGTACAACACACGTTTGGAGGGTTGATAAATGAAAACAAACATACCTTCTTTTAGGAATAGACAAACGAAGATCTTGTAATGTAACGGAAGTGATCCCAACGTTACAAACGCGACTTTTGCGGTAGGATATTTCAATTTTGGATTTGGAATAGCCCGCATATTGTGACTTGTCGGCTTAAACAATGCATAAACAGACAGTGTTCGGACCATAGATGGGCAACCTCGACCACTAAAAACCTTGTTCTGATGCTGCATGAATATGGTCCACGGTGCCATATAACCAATATCAAGCGATCTTGAGCCTGATGAAGCCACAAAATGTATCTAGCGACGACTTAAGGAGTTTGGGCACTGAACAATGAAACCCACGAGCACGTGATTTTCTATTTTCTATCGCTCCAAGACATAAGCATCATAAGATAGTAACTCAACTTCCTTGCAAGTACATCTAATTGAACTCAGAGATTTCAACGATGTTCTTGCTAGTATTCCGAGATAATGTTCGAATCGAACAGGCGAACCATTGATGAAGGGGACCGCTGGGAGGCCTACAAAGCCCCATCTAGAATTAAAGCACGTAAATTAGTCAATAAAACTACAAAAAAAATAATCACACATGGGTTTAATTAGCATGAATGCACTCAGATGTTTTGATTTATTATTAGGGTCTGACCTTGTTAAAGTGTTATTAAGTTGTGGCATTTGAATATTAGTGGGATTGATCTATGTTGAATATCTAACATATTTACTTATTTTCTACAGTCCATGCATATTACACGCAAGATGAATGCGCTTGCCTTGACGGTAGGTGAAGAGAGACGCTTAGAAAGACAAAGGTAAATCTTTAAAATTTAATAATCTACAATTGATCGTTGAATTATAATGGCAATACAATGCTACATGCCTTGTCCTGACTATGACTTGCCTTTGGTTTTAAAATGCGCGCATAATGCGCTCATCTTGCGCGCATAATGCACTGATACGGTGTCCGGAGTGGAACGCCACATGTGTTTTAACTTCTGTCCGGAGCTGCATTTCGCAAAATGCGCTGCAATGCAAGATGTGCCAAATGCTTCCAACATTAAATTTTAAACTGGATTTGACTTTTCTCTTGAACAATCTATGTTTTTTTTTTATTTTAGGCATTTTAAGTCTGTGTTTTAACTTCTCTAAGCATTTCAAGAGACTTTTCAAGCATCTAAAAGACTATTTTTGACCTTTCTAAATCTTTTTTAAGTCTACTATCATGCTGCCAATGTATATTTTCTAATGTTTCTAAAAATTCCAGTAAAATATAATGTTTTTATGTACATATAACTTTTACTATTTTTTTATTAACAAACGCATCGCATACGTGATGCTTGCGCATCACGCATCACGATTTTCGAACCGAACGCATCGATGCGCATCACGCTATTTAAAACCAAGGACTTGTCGTTCCATGCATTTGTGCACTATCTCATTTTATTACCAAACACTTAATATAAATTGGAGTAATATAAGAATTACGTACCTCACACTCGACTTGATTCCTCATTGGCTCACACGCTTTGTATAATGGCACCACTGAAATATATTGAACATTATTTATATAAAATAATCAAATTCCATCATATGGATTCCATAAATATTTAATATTTGCATTAAATGAAATATATCCAACATGAGTCTCAATTATTTTGATAATCGCATTACGTTAGAAGCAATGCTATAGAAAAAATTATACCTTTTATCTTATTAATAAATTTTTACAACCTAAAGAAACATTCGGCTGCCATTAACAAATATAACTTTCTTCACCCTAATGTGTGTGACTACCGTGTCTTTGAAAATCTTATGAAAGTCAAAACTTTAAAGGTACCATATAGTTCCACATATATTTAATATTTCATTACACATGATGTAATGAACATTAGTGCCACGAATTCACAAATAATGTAACTATTACTATATTTATTGAATAAGTATTCCTTCCCATATTACAACTGATTGCATATCAGATATGTATTTGTTATGCAACATTATATAGGACACAATATTTAACTTTAATACAAGAACACAAAATAGAGAAACAACACAACACGATTACTAAACATAAAACACACAACACAACATAGTGAAACATCCCAATAACATGACCGACCAAATTCTACGAAAAAGGATAGTTCTAATATAACCTAAAACCTGATAAAATCCTTGCACAAACACAACATAAAGCAAACAGAATATAACCCCTAGACAGACCTAGGGCGGTTGCGACTAAAAACCAACACCTTTGGAACCCTTAGGTTTTTGTTGAAAGTTTGGAGAGAGTCTGCTGAATCACCTGAGTCATCATCAGAAGGGTCAAACTCATAGCTGTTAACATCACAGCTTTGTTCGTCGTTGTCAGGCCTTGTAGGGGTTGCATCAGGTGCGTCATCTGAACAGTCAATCTCTATAACCTCATCACACTTCCAATTTGATAGATTTTCAGCCCTTTTTTGTTTCTTTCTTGCCTGGGAATCCTGAAAAAAAATTAAAGCCAACACATAATCAAAACAAAGAGTTAGCCCATTAGAAATATAAGCAAAAAACAAAAAAAACATGAACTATTGTATATACATAAACTAAAACAAATCACCTCAACACCAAATTCACGAGAAAGCTGTGACATATAGGCCCTAAGATATTGTGTGTAGTTAAGAACCTCCAAACTCTCATCATCCATGTGCTATCATTCAACGAATGCGTCCATTAGAAGGCCAAAAAATAGAAACCATAAAGAATTTACGAAAGCTCTACAAAATAATGAGCAAACTTTGGATTTTTATTATAATAACTCACATTTTCTTCTCGAACGGGGCTTTTGCTGGATTTGTTCTCCATCTTGGAGAAGAATGGTTGAAACTTTTTTCCCCAGATACACTACTCTGCCCTTATATAGGCAGAATAGAATGCAACTGTTTGCCCCCACTAACTTTTTTCCTCCAAAATAGGAGGAAGTATGGACCAATCTGTTTGAACTGATTGTTTAAACTGCTTGTTTAAACTGCTTGTTTAAACTGCTGTTTAAAATGCTTGTTTAAACTGCTTGTTTAAACTGCTTGTTTAAACTGCTGTTTAAACTGACACATTTTCTAAGTTAGGGGGTGAATTCAACTAAAATAAGGCTGATTTAAAGGGCCATGTATCATGTTCTAACTTATTGTACGTGGATATTCATATAGTTTTTATAATATAAAAAATGGTTACAGCTGTATATAAAAAATTATTGCAATAATATGCATTTATAAAATCAATTTGAAACAAACAACAATTGTTTAAGACGATAAATGTTAAACACACATAACTATGCGACACTATTTACTATTTCACAAAACTTATAAATATAAGTCATAACTTGATATGCTGAGGTAGACACTCTCAGTACTCTTTCAGATTATTAAACAGTTGAATCACATTTTAGAGTAACTCATATTTTGTATACATTTACATGTCAAAAACTAATAGAAATTATCTCTTAATCTCATTAATTTCCTAGAAAAACATTTTTTGATAACTTTTATTAAGATTAGAGACTTAGAGATGATAATGAACGTGTTTTATCTATTAAGGTTAGGGACAAGTTTTAGGATTCTAGACATGCACTGAAATATATTTAACCATAAATATTCTTGTTTTATGTATTTTAAATTGTTTAACTTATATAATTTATTTTCTTGTGTTCTTCTCAAAGGATTTTCTGTATCTTCAATGAATTTGTAACATAGATAAGCTTTAAACTTCACAAAGATGTACTTTGTGTAAAAGCGTTCTAACTACTCTAATAAAATAAAGTTTTTAGTTGACACATGTCACAATATTAGACATCCTAAGTCTAATTTTCCCGCTTATCTCTCGTACTAAATATTACATTATTTACTAATTATATTATTTAATTCTTTTTTATATTAAAATAGTTTTTAATTAATTAAGAAAGAGTTCCTTTTAAAATATAATTTCTAAAGAAACAATATTTTGTATAACACAAGTAATTTTTTAAAACATCAATCTTTTTTAAAAATATGAAATATTTAAAATCAGTGTTTTTAGAAATTAAATTTTTTTATGAATTATAAAAATTTGAAATTCAAAGTTATAATAAGATATTTTAGAAAATGACATTTTTTTTTAAAAACGTTTTGACTTACAAGGAATTTTTATTTTTTTTTTGATAAAAATAATTTAAAAAAAGTTCAAAGAAAATAATATCATTGTTATATTACTTATAGTCCTTGTTTATATTTAATTTCAATTATATCATATTTTAAAATATCATATTATAATTAATATATCACTCTTTTCTTTCTATAGGACAAATATTTAAACTTTAATAGAAGAACAAATCTTTTTATATTAAAATAGTTTTTAATTAATTAAGAAAGAGTTCCTTTATAATATAATTACTAAAGAAACATATTTTGTATAACACAAGTAATTTTTAAAAACATCAATCTTTTTTAAAACACAAAATATTTAAAATCAGTGTTTTTAGAAATTAAATTTTTTTTGCACCATTAAAATTTGAAATTCAAAGTTATAATAAGATATTTTAGAAAATGACTTTTTAAAAACGTTTTGATTTAGAACAAATTCTTAAATTTATTTTTGATAAAAATAATTTAAAAAAGATCAAAGAAAGTAATATCATTGTTTTATTACTTATAGTCATTATTTATATGTAATTTCAATTATATCATATTTCAAAATACCATAATATAATTATTATATCACTCTTTTTCTTTCTATAGGACAAATATTAAACTTTAATAGAAGAACACGAAATAGAGAAAAACAACACACACGATTAGTAAACATAAAACATACACGACATAATAGTGAAACATCCGATAAAACATGACTGACCAAATTCTATCAAAAAAGGTAGAAGTATATATAACCTAAAACATGATAAAATCCTTGCACAAACACAACATAAAGCAAACAAAATATAACCCTAGACAGACCTAGGGTGGTTGCGGCTGAAAATCAACACCTTTGGAACCTTTAGGTTTTTGTTGAAAGTTTGAAGAGAGTTTGCTTAATCACCTAGAGTCATCATCGGAAGGGTCAAACTCATAGCTGTTAACATCACAGCTTTCTTTGTCGCTATCAGGCCTTGTAGGGGTTGCATCAGGTGTGTGATCTGAACTGTTAATCTCTACAACCTCATCCCACTTCCAATTTGATAGATTTTCAGCTCTTTTTTGTTTTTTTCTTGCCTGGGAATCCTGAAAAAAAAAATATTAAAGTCAACACACAAGAGGAACAAAGAGTTGGCCCATTAGAAATATAAGCCAAAAACAAAAGAAAACATGAACTATTATATATACATAAACTAAAACAACTCACCTCAACACCAAATTCATCAGAAAGCTGTGACACGTAGTCTCTAAGATATTGTGTGTAGCTAAGAACATCAAAACTCTCATTAAACAAATGCTTCCATTAGAAGGCCCAAAAACAGAAAACATAAAGAAATTACGAAAGCTCTACAAAATAATTAGCAATTTTTGGATTTTTTGATAATAACTCACATTTTCCTCTCGAACGGGGCTTTTGCTGGATTTGTTATCCTTTTGGAATATGAGAAAATGGTTGAATCATTTTTCCAGATACACTATTCTGTCCTTATATAGGCAGAATAAAATGCAACTACTCACCCCACTAACTATTTTTGCCAAAATGAGAGGTGTATTGACCAATCAGCTTGTGTTCGAACTGTCTGTTAAACTGCCACAGTTAATGCGTTAGTGGGCTGAATACATAAATAAGGCTGATTTAAGTCATTGGAAAAGTGATGAAAATTATGTATTATGAATTTATATAAAAACAGATGCCATGTAAATTAATTAAACATAAAACCTCTTTAATTATTTATTAATTGTGTTTATATATACGTTTTTTTGCTAAATTAGACATTATCTAATAAACTTATCTTTCAAAAACGCTTTTATTAATTGTAGTTTGTAAACGTTTATCTATAAATTATATAGTTGTTTCATTTTTTAAAAACCATTTTAAGGTAAGCTTTATATATTACTTTTATATAATTTGTTCTTAAAAGTTTATGTTATAAAAATGTCAGGCCATCAGCATCGACTGACACGAGTCTATTACGTAATATATATATCAAATTTCAAAAACATTATGAATTTTCGTATATTGTGTTAACTATTTGTACTTATAAAATATTAAGGTGCACTGTATTTTTTTATAACCATAAATATTCTTGTTTTATCTATTTTTAAATTGTTTAACTTATATAATTTTGTTTAACTTATAATCGTCTAGACTCCATTGTTGTACCACACGTTCACAACATGATGGTTGAATGAGATGATATAGAATATCTTAGATATCACTTAATTGGCCAAAAGATGAATATTAAAAATCAGTGGTGAATTTACATATATCTATATAGTGAAATAAGTTTATGTTATCGGATCTTTGACATCCGTCGGTATATGCTAGTTAAAGTTATATATGTTTATACTCGTTTGAAGGACGATCATATTTTCGTCATTGGAGACAATCTATGGTAGTCTTATTGTGTTTAAATTGTTTAACTTATACAATTAAAAGTAATTTAATAAATTAATATATGCCGAATTTTTTTCTTTTACAACTGAGAATTCTTAAATGAGGAAAAATAATAACTATTATATTGCCAATTAATGTATCACACTGACATGAATTTATTTGACTCCTACAAATGATTTTTTTTGTAACAAACAACACCTACAATTGATTACTTTAAGTAAAACACAAAATTAAATCAATAAAACATAATCAAAACAAATAACACAAACTTATATTAAAAGCTTCATATGTGATACATAAAACCTATGATCTAACCATATGGAAAATGAAGTGCTAAGCTAAGAAACTAAACATCAAAGAAAGACACACACTTATCCGCAAATACATTACACTTCCTCTTGTTTGCATTGTAGTACCACTCGATCATACCAAGGTAGCGATGTATATAATCCGAACATTGATGGATCCGCGGAAATTACATGCCATGGCCTGTACAATATCAGACCATAAGTTGTTTCTCGAAACCTTTTCATACCCACCCCTTTTATGTACTTCCATGAATAGCTTAAACAGATTGATACTTCCTTCAGGCTGTAGTCCTGCTGGAACTGGCCATTCAAGACCAGTCTTAAAAAAGGAAAAGAGCATCCAATAAACAACCTCATAAAATACAAATCTATAAGATCGGGGTCTGCCATGAAAATATCATAATTATCCAGCAACTGTAGAAACTGCATTGCATCTGCAATGATGTAATTTCTTTGGTCAATTACTTTTCACCTGTAAAGAATTCAATGAGGCAGAAAAATACCATAACAATATACACTATAATGATTTCATATTGATTTTGTATACCACAATAGAACAACATATCACAGCAAGATGATGTACAAAACTGGAATTGTTTTATGCTAATTAGACTTCTTACCGCAGGACTTTGGACGCGAGAAGAAGCTGAGAAGAATCTTTCCATTGAAACTCGTCTGCCATTTGATCTGGTTACAAAAATGCAAGAAAAAGACAACGGGTTAGTCTGCTTTTATATATTGTGATTGATCCAGGTACAAAAAATGAAAGAGCCAATATGCAGGTATGGATTGCTTTTATAGAGGACAACTTCCAGTTATAAGGATAACCGCAATCCACGTTTCAGTGCTAATCTGAGAATGGCTGCAAAAACCACCAGTAACTGCAGTGGAAACTGACACAGTGGTAGCTTCTAGAAGGTAATATAACCACTGCTGCAAAAACTGCCTATAACCTCTGTGAACCACCGTAACTCCTGAAAACCAACCTGTAACCGTCAAAACCGTCGAGTTTAAAGGGTCAGGATTTACTTTCAGCCTGATCCAATGGTCCAGATTGATATTACCAACGGTTACACTCACCGCTGGTAATATAATATATAATTTCATCGGCTTCCGTGTTCTGAGAGAACGGGCATAGGGGTTTTGTTGATGCGGTATGACTAGACACACCAGTTTCCCACATCCAAGGTGAGTTCGTAGCTGTAGAGTGAGGAAGTGGAGTTTTAATTGGAGCGTATGATGGGTTCCTTTTACTGATATATTTTTTTCTCTAAAAAAATGACCGAGTTTCCGACAATCTTGTTCTCGTGACCGGGAATGTACAGTAATAGCAATAGCATGGTTTCGGAGACGATGTTGCGGATGGGATTCGATGAGGACCATGAAGACCGGTTGGTGTTGATGATTTGCTCGAGAGTCTGCAGGAGGTCGAGCATAGGGATGAGCAGGTTGGCGTGGGTTTGATTGACCGTAGCAATGACTGAATCTGCAATATTCTCTTTGATAGTCTGTTCAAAGTCGATTATTTGTCAAATATCCGCATACGATATCAGTGTCTCCCTAACTTTTAAAGCAGCAGTAACATTGTTGTATTCATCTCCAAGTGGTTCATAATATAAACCACCATATCTCCTTAGGCATTGGGCTTTGAGCGATGGCTAATTCATCATAAATAGATTTCATGTCATGCTGAAAATCGTGATCGAACGGGATCCTTTTGGATTCTTTGCCAACCAGGATTTGAGGAGAGATGATACGCGATCGAGAAGCATGGCATAACTCGCATTTAGAGACACCCATGCTTGGCGAACCGTTTCAGCAGAGGCGATGATCGTTGAATTGCGTTGGAGTAGCTTCCAAGTACAGCGCTAATGATCGTCTAATCCTAGCGAAAACCACTTTAGGTATGCAGGATTAGGTTTGTGACATCACGGGTGACAACGGTTTTGGCGGTGGGTTAGATTGGCCGATGATATGGTGCTCGAGTTCAAGACCGATCATATCGAATCTAGAGAATGGTCATACCAAGACCGTTGTAGGCAGTTTATGATCTCTAGGCTTGAGCTCAGCACAAATTTGCCCAAACTTAGTGGAATATGATCTAGCAAGAAGAAGGAGATCATCTCATCCATCATCAAACATTATAGTAATGAGTTGATTTGTATTTTCTTACTATGTATTGTATAATCATGATGAACTACTTTGCTAAATTTATCTTGATGATGAACTAAATATCTTTATATAAACTTGGTTTAAATGATAAACTCCTGCTAGTAGTTATCATGTGTGAATATTGACATAACACCACAAAAAATAATTCTTTTTGCGACAATTTTTTTTCACTTTTAGTGATCAAATATAGTCTTCACAACCTATTTCGATGAAATTTCGTCTCCACTGTTTCGTCGCAATTTCTTCGTCGTATCAGGCCAATATTTCCGTCCCTATAAGTTTCGTCACGATAGATCAAGCTATAATGACGAATTGTCGTTGCAACAGTGTTGTCGTTAAATATATTCTTTAAAATAAAAATAAAGTGTAAATATGAAAAATATAAGTTATCGTGAAGAAATAGTGTCGCCATAGGTGACAACTATAGCGACGAAATTTAATCTCAATAGCTATTATTATTATTATTATTATTATTATTAATATTATTATTATTATTATTATTATTATTATTATTATTATTATATTACTACAGATTATAATAATAAATAAATCTATAAAATCTAGAAATACGAAATCCATAAATTGTCAAACAAACTTCATTCAATTCTAATATAATTAAACATAGGAATTGAAATATTATCATATTAGTCAAATATAATTATCCAAATAAAAACAAACAAACTAATCATATTGATCATCATATTTGATAATCTTTTTTATTAGGTTAACGGGACGAGTCTGGAAGTTGTATTTTGGTTAACTATAGTATTTTATTTGTTCTTGTAAAAGTGTATTTTGTTGTCCCAACTCCGTTATAGACTGATCTTACCTTTCAAAACGTTCTATCGCTTGTGAAATTCTCTTCATCCCTATTTACATTAGGAAACACGTCCAGAGTTACACTTATCACTATTCAACTAATGTCTCATATGTGTGAATGCTAAAAACCTAAAGCTTCTATAAGACTTAAGAACTCATCCATCAGTGTCTCATCTTCACCCGAGGTTGAGACCTATTTATTATATTGTTCACTAATTTTTTCCTGCATCAAACAATAAAATATAGCCTAATTAAATGTTTTACTAAATGATAACATTCTTAACTTTCAATGATCCAAACCCAAATGCAACATGCTTAATACATCTAACTTTTATTTTAAACAGGTCAAAACGACCCAAACCCATCTGAATATACTTAAAACATCCAATTAAAAGTTTAAACGGGTCAAAACGACCCAAACTCACCTTAATAAACTTAATGCATCAAACGTTTAGTATAAAAGAGTGAAAATATCCCAAACCCACTCTAATATACTTAAAATATCCAACTAAAGTTTAAACCGGTCAAAACGACCCAACCCACTTTAATAAACTTAATACATTAAAATTTTAGTTTAAACAGATCAAAACAACCAAAATCCACTTTAATAAAGTATATACATACAACTAAAAGTTTATACATACAACTAAAAGTTTAAACAGATCAAAACGAACCAAACCCCTTTTAATAAACTTAGTACATCAAACTTTTAGTTTAAATGGGTCAAAATGACCCAAACCCGCTTACATGACTAGCAACGTGTAGAAATCCTATGGGGATGACCATGAGGTGGGTCATTCTCCCATCTTCATTGTGTGAACTAGCAACATCTGCCATGACTACAATCAAAACAAATAGCAAACATAATCTTAACAATTAGTAAGTAATAGAATAATATATTATGAAGATATAATAAGCATAAATAATAAACATACAATTAATCAGAGTCATCACTACAATAATGTATGTCTATGAGATAATTTACTTCGTCATCATTGGAAAACATCATTTATTGTAGGTTTCTCATCTGAACTCTATGTATCTTCATCATCTTCTTCTTCATTATCAATTAAAGTTTCATCATCGACAATCAAGCCAAGAAGGTCACCACCTTCACCTAAAGTTTTCCTCATAGGCAAGAAACCTAAGTCAATAACAAGGTTACAATTATTTGATTGAGGATCTCGTAAGTCGTCGGTCACATCATGCACTTGATTCACCAACGTCATGACATGATTCAACAACCAAGTTATAATAAGATGATTGAGTGTCGTGCAATATATCTATCTCATTAACAACACCCATACTCGGATGATCCCAAAGTTTTCAATGGTAAACATCTTGCACAATACTTTAATTACCCATGGAATGAGAAGGATCTTGAAGATAGAAAACTTGTTAGCTTGTGTGGCTAAAATGTAGCGTTGATAATCGTACCATTCACTAGTAGGATACATTTCTCGGATGGTGCCGATAATAAGGATATTGTCTTTCTTAAATAATCGTCCTTTGCTAGATGTTTTGAACAATTTACAGTGAAATAGTACAACCAAGTAACCATATATACAGTTTAACTCTATGATCTCCTCTAGTTGACCATGATATGGGTACCATCTTCGCCTATCGAAACAACACCACTGTTTTGAGTAGTGCGTTGGACATCACGACTATGTACCACAAATCTAACACTGTTGACTAAGCATGTAGTGTAAGACTATACATTTAAAGGCCCATGTTCCAATGCCTTTAATTCACTATTGCATTCTAAATACATATATGATTATTATGATGTATTAGCTTTATATCTAAACCATTTTGAAAATTCTGTTTTCATATCACGTCCAGGAAATTCAGATCCAAATTCACTGTTTAAAAGTAATAAAGTTTAAATTGGTTTATTGTAATAGCTAAAAGAAAAATAAAAATATTCTAAAACTTATGATTTGTAGTCTTCAATTTCATCGTAATTATCGAGTATAAACCATTCCACTGATTTTCTAGCCTCTTCAGAAAGTGATATAATTTTGTTTTTGAAATGGGTCGACATTGTGATGAAAAACATTCAAATGCCTCTGAGGAATATCATCGTCTGCATTTCTATCTAGGCGGTTGAATTTAGTTTGCATACCCTCAAGATACACTGAGCAAAATGTCAATGCCTCATCTGCGATATAACCTTCTGCTATTAAGCCTTACAGCCTAGCTTTATTTCTAACATACGCTTTTAGCTTTTTCATATATCTATTAAAAGGATACATCCATCTCATATATATAGGTCCATCATGAATAGCTTCTTTTGCTAAATAAAAAACTAGATAAACCATTATGTCGAAATATGCCAAAGGATATTTTAATTTGCATAATATTTTGACCAATTACTTATTTGCCTTATCCATGTCTTTCAAATCTAAGATCATGCACAAATTATTTGAAAAGTGTGCAAAGATCTATGATTGGTGTTGAAACATCTGCGGGAAGTCATGTTTGGACCCCTATTGGTAGCAATCCTTGCATCAGAATGTGATAATCATGATACTTTAGGCCGACTATATTGGAATCATTATAAAGCATCTTATTTTTAAAGTTTGATCCAAAACCATCAGGCAGTCTCACTCCTCTTATAAACTTACAAAAATATTCTTGATCAGTAGGTGTGAAATAGTTAGGAGTGTGTGGTTGGTAAACCTTGTTGTTGTTCTTTGTTAGCCATAATATTTTTCAAATACCTATCTTTTCCAGGTCTTGTCTTGCTTTGGGTGTGTCTTTTGATTTTTCATTCATAAGAAAAGTACATAACAAGCTCTCATATGCATTTTCTCAACATACATAACATCAAGTTTATGTTTTAAAAGAAGAGAAGACTAATAATCTAGCTCAAAAAAAGATAATGTGTTTGGTCCAATTCAACTCTAACTCAACACACTTTCTTTTCACACCTCCATGACTTGGATTTTACCTGGAACATGAATAGAAAGGCTTTGTAGTTGTTTTAATATTTGTGCATTAGTAAATGGTTTAGGAGGATTTTTGGTCTTTTTTGCCATTAAATAATAAATCGTCTCTCCATGTATAATTCCTAGGAAAAAATCATCTATGACCAATATAATTTATCTTATTAGTTAAAAGGCACAAAGGTGTGTCTGCATTACAAGTAGGGCATGCTTTATAACCTTGACCACTCTATCCAGACAAACTACTACGAGCAAGATAATCATTTATAGTTCATAATAGTGCCACACGCATCTTAAATACAGTTTGAGTTGATGCATCTCTCACTTGGATACCGTCAGCCCACAACATTTTTAATTCATCCACTAGAGGCCTTAGGAAAACATCAATATCTTTTCTAGGTGATTTAGGATCGAGAATTAACAAAGTTAACATAAAAGATGTCTCTTTCATACATAAGCACGATGGTGTATAGTATGTTGTTAACACCACTAGTCACTATTGTAAGTCTGACACATGTT
The DNA here is from genome assembly GCA_025506515.1 of Flaveria trinervia. Classification (NCBI taxonomy): domain Eukaryota; kingdom Viridiplantae; phylum Streptophyta; class Magnoliopsida; order Asterales; family Asteraceae; genus Flaveria; species Flaveria trinervia. The sequence continues at coordinate 13,945,232 of CM046445.1, forward strand.
ACCGAATGGATTAAAGCCATCACTAGCCAAACCCAATCGGACATTCCTAGGTTCTTTGGCAAAATGAGGATACTTTTTGTTGAATTCTTGCCATGCATTTCCATCAATCGGATGACGCATCATACTATCCGTTGAGCGTCCTATATTATGCCAGGTTATATCTCTTGCTGTGAATCTAGAACTATACTTTCATCGAAGCAGAGATGTTGAAGGAAAGTAACGTAACACTTTTCTGGTACTTTCTTTCCTTTTGTGTTTTTGTCAACCCATCTACTCTCCTCACAAACATAACAGTTTTGCATCAAGATATTCTCTTTCCAAAATAAAGCATAATCATTAATACAATCATGGATAGATTCATATCCTAACCCAATCTTTCTCGGCTATTTTTAGCTTCATAGTACGAGGTTGAAATATGATTTTCTATAGGTAATGTAACTTTTAGAAAAGCTAAAAGTTGGTTATACGAACTATCCGTCTATTTGTTAATAACTTTAATATGCATCAATTTTTCTAAAAAAGTTTAGAGAAGACATCCAAGTACAATAAGGATATTACTCCGTATTGAGCTCTTTTAACAAAGAATCAAATATCGAATATAACATGTTTTCATTATTATTATCTTCATCTATATTTTCTTCATTTGTTTTTGTTCTACCATGACATCATCAAGCATAGCAAACATCTCATTAGTTGTTGTTGGAGTATGTGTCTCTCGGTCCTAAAGGGTATCTATCTCATAAGCATTAGGATATTTCTTACCATTAGAATGTAGTATATGATCGTAGAAACCCACGATCATGTATGTGAGCATAAATCGTAGGCAATTCTTGAAGTAACCGATTCGGATTGGCATAACTTTTACACGAGCAATATGCTTTGCCTTCACAATTAACATGATCTTTGGCAATATCCATAAAGCTATGAAGACCATTTAAGAACTCTAGACATCTTCAATTTCGTAATGTAATCCAACTTTTATCAATTGTCATAACTATTGCATTGTTAAGATTTGGATTGATAATCCAATCTCGCAAGCTCTAAAACACCTTTTATTTGTAAATCACAAGCATGCACATATATATAAAATAAATTATATGAATCAATGTATTTACAAACATGTACAAATACATATCATAAGTCAATAAACAAAGGTGGGGATTATTATACTTATGATTATCTTCAAAGTAGGTAGCAAAAAATAGATAAATAGGAAAGAAATAGACATTTTAAGAATGTTGGCATACCAATATTAATTGTATATGACAAAAGTTAAAAGAGACAATAAGTTACAAGTTATGTTACGAAACCTATGTTTGAAACCAAAGACCAATAGGCTTTACATGATGGAGATCGCTAACAGGCTTCAAATCTATATTTTCTTCTATCTAAATTCAAGTTATAGTAATTGATAAACTATGTGGACATGTAATTGTTTTCATCAACAAACACAAGTGTTACAAAGATGAATTCAACAAAATCTTGGGAAGAAAATAAATAGAGCCCACTAGAATATTCACCTTCTTCAAATTAATAATTACCCAAAACTAATTGATCATCTAAACAAAATTCATCCATTCAACTCATAGTAACACATCATACATGTATGTTGTTACATGAATCAACTTAAGATGGTAAATTAAGGATAAAGAAAAAAACCATGTACTTATGGTTTAATCTCAACAGGCTGCAAGAGGACGGGTTGGCCAGAATGAGGAACCGCGGGAGGACGGGCCGATGGAAAAACTTGAGACCACTAAAAGAACAACCACAGGGGAACGGGGCTGCTGGAATTGAAACCGCTTAAACTCACGAGGAACGACAGGCGGTCGGGGCTGCCAGAATTGAAACCGTAAGGAGAACTCACGAAAGTTTGCAGGGGCTGCCAGAATTTAAACCGTAAGAAGAAGCAAGAGTCGCTGGCAACGTAGGTGATTTGGCTGGGAGAAATCATAGGGGATGGGAAAATTTGGGAGTGAAACGATGAGCTACTATTTTGATTTGGGTTTTTGGTGTAGAATTAGAATTGTGAAACAAAAAAAATTATTTTTTAGCTACAGAGACTACAAATCATCTCTATAGGTTTTTATTATTATTTTTTATTTCTCTAAACATTTGCCCAATAAAAAGAGAAAATAAATCAAATTTTAATTAACCGAAACTAAAAATATCGCTATAACTTTGTCACAAAGCGCTACCTATTCCCTCCACTTTGCTAAAATGTTTAGCGACTAAATGTAGTCGCAATAAATGAAGCTTTAGAGACAATATGTTTTCGTCACTAAAAATTTAGTCGCAATACATCAATTTTCTTGTAGTGTGATGATGCGATTATGATATGTTAGCATGATTATCCTTTAATAAACTTCTGCTAGTATGTAAGGATCTTGAATAATTATTTAAACTAAATGACCATGCATGAACTGGTAAAAAAACTATTTGTTTAAATATTTGTACATGAACATTGCATGTCTTTGTGGATGGATCTTGGTATCACATTAAAGGTAACGGGTAAAGTTTAAATATGTCGGATAGATACATATGTATGCATGCTATTACATATTTTTAAGAAAGGTGTTCTAATTGCTATGCTTTGATATATATTATTGGCTAAATTTGTTTAGGAATAGTTATTGCAATACTACTACTATAACCATGATATGGATAACAAAAATTAAAGGAATGCATGCTAATGTTTATTTTATGCAACGTGAGGTGGTAAATATGTAATTGGTAATCTTTTATATGGGAGGCTAGTCTAATGTTTATCTATTAATTGCATAATATTATCACTAGTAAATTAACACATGATTTAAGGTATCCATCAAATATAACATCCCTAATAGGAGTTTTGTCTTTCCCGAAGAATTTTATGACTTAACGTCGCTAGCGGGAGCACCATCTGCTAATTGTGCCAAATTGAATATTTCTATTTTCCATACATGTTATCACATACTAGTCTGAAGGATTCTAGATCCAAGGTGGTATGATCTTTGTCCTGATTAACTTCAATTCGTAGTTTTAGTTATTAGTATTATTTACAAATTAGTCAATTAACCAAATCATCGTTTATGTCGACTAAACATGTACGGTGATCAAGCATCAGGAGCTTCTTTGTCCTTGAACGAAACTCGATTATTATCAATGCCATACTACCCTCACAAGACCTATCTAAAAATCTAAACATACGTATTTATATACTTCATTCAAATCAGTAATAGTAATTGAGTTTGTAATAATTAGTTATTAATTAACTATTTATACATAATTCTTATGTAGTTTTAGTTAATTAATTTGAAGTTCAATATGTTGACAAAATATGATATAAAAAACAATAGTATTAGTATTATCATCCTTAATTAACTAATAAAAGTTAACAATTATTAACCTCACGCGTTGCGGCAGGGGGCGTAAAACTGTTTTAAATAGTACCAATATCACATTGTTAGCTATCACCGATACTGAAAAGACTCGTATAAAATAAACAATAAAAATGAAAAAAAATAAAACTAAAGGGAATGTAGACGTAAAAACGTTGAACCATGTATGTAAAATGTAAAACGTTAATAACAATAGCAAATTCGATGTAGGACTCGCACATTGCGACACGGTCGTTAAACATGAAAAAAATTGCATAACAACGTTGAATATCGCGCACACGTTACAATTGTTAACTCTAAAAATCTAGATTGAAATGTAAAACGAAAAATTTATGATAGATAAAAATTATATGAGACTCAAGTGAAAAATTATAGAGGTTCAATTGTAAAATATATGTAAAAGTATTGTGTTTAAATAAAAGTTTAAAAGAAAGAAAAAAAACAAAAAAAAACATTGTACAACATTGATGCATCCTAATTAGTAATATTTAAATTAATAACCATGGTAATAAATAAATCAAGGCTACACTTCAAACTTGACAATTTTTAATGTTCCACCAAAGAGGCTATAAGGCTATCATGCATTTCACTATTGTGTATTTTCATACGATTTGCTCACCTTTATTCTTCGTTGAGCTCATCAAAAGTGGCATTGTCTTCTTTATAGTTTTGGCAAATCCTTGGCCCATATCCTCCATAGTCATATTATGTAAATCAAACAAGCATGAATTGCATTCCAATTTTGGTCTTATGCTCAATACATGTAGGATTGGAAGTGCCATTTCTCTTTCAACACGCCAATCATCTGTTTGATTCTCTGTCGATTAATGAGCTTTTTTTAAATACCATTGCCTGTTTGTTGAATCATAAGAAGGATGAAGCTATCTAAAATCCAAGTTTAATACCTATCTACATATGTTGATATCTTCAAGAACTGATCTGCTGTGAATGAGCATTTGCTCATATACTGATTATCTACTAATTTATTGGTACATTAGACAAGAGTGTCAGTACTGAAAAGTAGTGGTGACAACATACTTCTACAACTACGGATTCTTTTGAAGTATCAATTTCCTATTTTTTATACATATCTTTACAACCAGTAGTAATACACATTCGTGGTATGTCATAATGTGTAGATAAATGGCTGAAACATATCATTGATTATAAACCTAGAATAGATTATCATGATTCATCCTAGTGCTTAGCATTTATAGTATAAATACCTCACACTTATACAGTTTTGGGGTTAGATTGCTTTTGCCCTCTTGTTATCATCTTTTATTATTTTTTGTAATAAAAAAGTATCAAGTGAATACTTTGAAAGTACTTTTTATGTAATTATTTACTCAAAAGTATTTGTGTTCGTTAGTAGACAGTTTACTTAGATTTTGTAGTTGCTAATTGACAGTCACTAGAAAAGTCTTGTTTAATTCAAACCCGATCCAACACTATTTTTATCCGGATGTGGACCATCTAAACGACTTCACAAAAACCAAATAATCACCATAAATCGCATTGATAAGGTAATACACATGCACATACTGTGTTTCATTTGCATAAAATGAAGAATCAGGTGTTATAACGTCATTGAAAGTACGTGATTGTTCTAAAAGATTGAGATTATTATTTAAATCGAACAACTCCAAAGAATGCATGTTGTATCCAAAGATTATATGGCACATCTACTTCAGTCATCAATGTTGGATGTGGGTGTTCACTGACTGTGCTAAGTAGTTGACAAGTTGAACGCTCGATCTCAATGTGTACAATATATTCTACATACATTCCCAGAAAACCATGTACATGTTTATGCTGCTCGCTGAGTATATTTTTTGAATGTCATTCTACGTCAACATTCTCATATATTCTAACATGGACAGATGACTAATACCTTTACAATAATATTAATATTAATATTAATAATATGAATAACAATAACAATATCGAAGATGGAGTAAACCGGTGAAACCTAGTTTACCTCTTTCATTGTTTATTTGTTTAAAAATTTGTGAATTCCCTATTCATATCTCTAACTATTCGTAGAAATAGTGACCAACTCATATGAAATTGACGCTTAAATATCATATCATTGTTCATTGGCTTCTTATAATAATAGTTTTTACTGGTTGTTTGTTGGCGGCTTCACGATCGATCCCAGATAACTTGGACTCGTCTTCAACATGGACATGGACATTCAAACTCGATAAAATTTATAAATTGAGACGTTGTTAGGATCACAGTATTGAACAACTCATCACCCACGGAGGAATGAAATGATGACAAAGAAGATAATGAAAAGTACTTTTTCTAGGTAGAAGATTGAAGTTGGGAGGAGAAAGAAATGTATAAGATTTAAGGGTGGAGAACATTGTATCTAAGGTTTTAGTTTATTCAGTTATTTTGTTTTTTTAAAAGAAAAACTAACAAGTAGTTGTGGTATCTAAAAAAAAGGCAAGTGAAGGAGTACTAGATTGCTCACGCCCTTCACTCCCCTCTATTACAGGCCTATCATGCCCATGGACGAGGTGTGTCCAACGTGATGGGTTTTATTGGCACAAGGATCATGCCTCTTTACCAGACGCTAAAACACGAGTTAATAATACTTGATAGTTATCAAATTCTTTAGTATGATATCTTAAACAAATCTTTATTTTTGTTTAACAAAATAAATACTACATGATAAGAAACTTCTAACCTCAAATACAATTTGTAATTTTTTATGCATTAACATTTAATAAGAGAGGCACTCATGAATTATAAGAGTGTTTTTTCATGAGAAATTTAATAAGTGGGACCTCTGGTAAAGTCCCCAGCCGAGTAACTAAAAATAAATTCATGAACTCATGATGGATGGAGTAGACAAAGTTAGCGGCAAATAGTCAAATCTGAACTTAACCTTGTCGCTTCCTCGCGAGCAGGAAGCACATCAGTAGTGTGCGTTGCGTTTCGAATGAGTGGTCGAAAGTACACAAACCATCTGAAGTGTAATGTTTTTATAGTTTTCAATGACACTAAAACATGATCAGTTACCAATTTAACGTGTTCTTATATAACATTAAGCTCAAAATAATGGTTTGTGCCATTGTTCCGGTTAACATGCCTATCCAGATACCCTATATCATACATGAGGTTAGATATATGCCTATCCGGATACCCTATATCATACATGAGGTTAGATATAAGTAACACACCAGTGCACAATAGGAATGTGTAAAAAGTTTATACCTTTACACCCCAATTGAGTGCAAATCCTAGAGTGAGTCCCAAAGGAATACCAAAGATGTAGTAACATGCAATATTTATATAAGCAATAGCAGCTTGCCATCCTGCCCCGATTGCAACCCCTACCTTTTACACAAACTTAAAAGTTAATGAATCATTGACGGTGAAAGTTATATATGATGATAATTGGGAGTTAAATACGCGTCAGAAAGCACAGGTTGAATAATATTAATGAGGAGACAGACTGCTAGCAACGGAGTAAGAGCATAAACAGCTTGTTGAACTTGTAAAGTATTGGTAAATATGGCCGGATATTGATGACGGAAAATGGTAAGTATGATGGCCAATAAAACACCAAAGATAAATGAGAAAACCACCACCACCACCATTGAGAATTTTGCTGTTTTTGGATGGGCTGCTCCTAATTCATTTGATACCCTTACACTACATTCCACAATTACATATTATTATTAGTCTTGTTATTTGAATTTTATTATTAATAAGGTTTTAATCAAAAGGAACAAGAAAAAAGTGAAAGAAAGTAACTTTGTAAAGAGTTATTGGATATTAATAAACTCAACTTTCATCTATTGTCGGAATTAATTCTAACTCAGAAATTATTTGCAGACACTTTCAACTTTTAGGTTATTTTTCTCCACCGACCTCTTACGAATTAAGAGTTAATCCCCGTTATTTTTTGATAAAATAGGGTCAACTTTGAGCTATTTTTAACTCCGCTGCCATCCAGCCTCCATCAAATTTGTTTTTAGTTGTCTAGCATCCATCGTCATCTGAATCTACCTCCAACGAGTCAAGTGATTCACATGATCATGAGGTGTATATTGACGAGTTTCAGAGTGCAAAAGTTTCAGATTAACAGATGTAATGGTATATTTTAAACTTCTTCTTAGTTTTCTCGCTACATAACAAAAAACTAACGGTGTTAACTTTCAGTAAGTGAGAGATTGTTAGTGGAAAGTAAATTTAAAGATAAGAAGTGTTTGTAAATATTTTTTGAGTTGTAATCAATATCAATATCAATTAATAAATGAAAGGTAAAATTATCGAAATAACCTAATTATAAACTTACCTGATAGCTGCATTGAATCCAACTGCTATCATATTTGCCCACCCAAGAATGTTTGTGCTGCATAACTTCAATTTAGTATTTGAATATTTAAAGGAACACAAGTTAATAAGTTATTTGAACCCAGCGTCATTAATTCATGAAAGTAATTGAATCCTAATTAATCATTTTCGACACGGTCGAATTGAATAATTATTTAAGGTGAAGTGTCCTAATTATTATTTCAAATTTTATATACCCATATGAGATATACTTAGATTTTCACTTGTTTATCTATCATGTCAAAGAAAACAAACAAACTATGATTTGTAACAGAATAATAAAATAAATTTATTTGAAGTTTACATAAAAGAAAATAATACTAACCATATGGAGAGTGCATCAACTCCGTTCTCGGCATTCTTTAGATACCCAGCGAAAAGTATCAAGACCGAAAAATACCATATCTCCACACTGAAACAATCATATTAAATTACTTAATAGGTATTCAGGAAAAAACTTAAACAAATAAATAAAGTGTGTAGTTTTTTAATAGATTGAAGCTAGTAGTGTAAATAGTCAATTTAACTCAATTACTATAACATATTCACTACATGATATTCGCCTTTGGTGACGACTGAAATTTAATTTGCCAGAGGCTTCCCTTGACAGCCTGACTTTTCACCTTCCCCCACCATCACTTGGTGACGGCATGGTAGTAGCCCTAACCAGTTAAAACAAAAGTGACCCTATCGCGACGAAATGTTGACGCGACTACCTTATTTTTCCTAGATAAAAAGAGAGGGGTGATTGAGGTTAAATCTATAAATAAAATCATTTGAATTTAGAGTGAGAAAACTTCTCTTGAGGTCAAGAATCCGAGTCTTATCTATGACAGTTAAGATACAAATTTAAAAGTAGGTTAAATAGATCATTGTTGCATGAATTGTCGTTAATAGAAGAAAGAAAAGCAATATATAAAGAGGATAATATAATAATTACATTACCAAAGCATGATTGCTGATGCAAATGACAATTTTACAAAACCCCATAAGTTACTGAAGGCCTCCCAACTGAAACCTGACCATGCTTGGCCACAAGCTCCACTAAGAACATACACCACCTGACCCACAACGTTGAACCACCATGAAAGGTTAAGCACCATGGCTCCACCCCACATCCCCCACCCCAACTTCAAAATCAAAAGCCAGCTGAACAACGTATGAAACACAAGAGCTGCACCCGATATGTACGCAATCACCATTATCTTACTTTGCGCCTGCAAAAACTTATTGATGGGGAAGTTGGCAGCGTACGCGAAGAGCTGTGGGATCATCCACAGCGCCATCTGCCCAGCCGCGTGTGATATGGCTTCCGTTTGTCCGATCAAAAGGAGAAACGGAGTCGCGAAGATGTAAAGGAACATGAGAATGAGACTGGTGATGAATAAGATGACCCATGACCTTTGCATGTATACTCCAAGCGTATCTAACTGCCCTGCTCCGTATGCTTGTCCACATAATGTCTCCAATGCGCTCGCCATTCCGATCTATTGATTTCAAACATCATGCAATATACGACGATGAATTAGGGTACATGTTTATGACGAAATAGCTTTATGGTAAATGGTTTTGAAGTGTTTTGTGATTATTTTTCTTCAAATAGATATTGTCATAAAAAATAAGAGTTAATTTTAATTTACTTACACAAAAATAACTATTTAAAAAAAAGTTTTAATACATTAATTTTTATTTAATATTTTTATAAAAGTTTAAAAATAATTCCAGTTCAAAAGTAATATAATTTTTAATTCACAACATATAAAACATTTTAGAGATATTTAATGTTTTTTAATTTTTTAAAAGAAAATAATTATCTTAATCAAATCTTAGCAAGCAAAATCGAATTAAACTAAAAAAATAATTGCGCTAAACATGAAGATTTGCTTTACGAAAATTTACAAACGGGTACAATTCCTACATCAGACCAAAGTCGATCAAATATGCCACCCATAAACTCAAATGACGGCTGAAACTTAAACGACCATTTAAAACCAAGGGGTTGTGACGGCAAGCCTTAACCACCAAACGGCCCTTTGAAGAATCCACAAATGGCCGCTCAAAAATAAGAGCCTTCAAACAAACATTTATAGAGGCTTTAAAAGGCATGTGGTTTGAAAACAGTGTGGTATCTAATTGTCAATGGTGTGTGTATAGCACGCCCCTTTACGAAATACGAACCATAATCCCCACAGAAAAATTGCCAATGAACAAGTTCTCAATTGAGAAAGCTGCGAGATCGAGAGTTCCAACATGACCCGCGAATGTTTGAGTGATTGCTCCGAGTGAGTATTGACAAATAGTCGTGCAAATTGCAGGGCCCACGAGGTACCATAACTTCTTCGATTCGACGCCAAATTGGACAATGAAATCACCAATTCCGTTGATCAGAGGGATGTCTTCAACGTCACTAGTGAAGTGAGCATTGTTTGAGACATTGGTAAGAAGTGGGGAATCGTGTTTGCTCTCCATTCACCGATGAAGTTAAGCACTGTCTTCATGGTTTATGATCCATTTATAATGATTCGCCTGTGTTCTTATGCTCTGACGTTTCTATAATATGGATATTTTATTATTGATTTCAATATCTATTAGTCTTTCACGTTTTAACATGTTAGGTTTACACCTATATAATAGCGTTAATGTTCTAAAGTTTTGTCAAATGCTTTTTTTGTGTTTATAAACTACGTATTGATATTTAATTTATAAATAATCTTATCCTAGAAAGCATGATTCAGTGACAAGGGGTAACGCAATTTTATAGAAAAAAATTATATATATATATATATATATATATATATATATATATATATATATATATATATATATGGTCCTTATATACTTACATTCATTTTATAAATTGACACCTTTTATACGTCTCGTATAACACTATGCATGATGTACATAGGGTTGAAGACACTAAGAATGAAAAAAAATTCTAAGGGGTTGTTGGAGGACTATTCGTCCCATATAACCCTATACCTATATGACATATATAGGGTTTATAACGCGTATAGCGAATTTCGACACCGATTACAATAAAAAATTCAGTAGTCAGTCAAAGAGTTTATACGTTCCGTATAGGGTTATACGACCAACCTATATAACACGTATGATGCTATACGACTCGTATATAAATTTGGGTTGTTGATTTATTTTGTGGTGTCTAAATATCTTAACCCTATATTAAATACAAAAGTCGGTGTGTGTGAGATGTTTACACTAGCTAAAATTACAACAATTATTGCCTGGTGTACCACTCCTCAACCAGCTTGTCCCTTGCCACAAAGTACAACTTTGTTCATCATGTCTTTTTCCTTGTTGTCACCACCATCGTTAGCACCACCACCACCACAAAAGTCCGCCATGGTGACAACTTGTGTGCTCCTCACTTGCTCTTTGTCGCTTGGTATAGTCAAGGGAAACTTCCACGACGGACAATCTCTCGTTGCAACACCGAGAATTGCCATCCCGACCCTTACATTCGGCTACGGCCACTCCCGACCCATCACCCACCATTGAGGCTGAGGACCGCTACCCATGTCGGGTTTGCAGCGATTAGTATTGCCTAGAAACCCCATTTCAAATCTACATATTGTCATACCCTCAAAATCCACTAGCGGGGTTCTACTGCAAGACGCGTGACAAACCATGATCTTAGACACAGTCATATCAAATGACACTATATCCATTTTAAAATAAACGTTTGACCTTAAATTAGAGCAAAACATAGTTTTCAATGTAATCAATGCGGAAGTGTAAACGTTTGTAAATCCATAAGAAATAAATGTGAAAAACAAGGTGCCTAATGAATTGAATGTAAATGAACTTGCATTCATATGATAAATATGATGCATGAGCCTCATATATGCAACCCTAGCCTAAGAAGACATGCTAAAGTGTCAACACAAGGTTGGTGAGTTCATAGGTTTAAATAAGCAAATATGTGTGATCGTTTCCTTGGTAAAAGTAAACAAAGGTGAACCATAGGTAGCTAACCTATATATCGAAGTTCTTAGCGTTTCGAACTTAAGCTAATTGTTTGTGAGTTGTTTTGTCTTCTGCTATGTCTTATAACAAAACAATGGCAAATGTCTAGGTCAATTAAACACCCATTCGACCTCCAGTCAAGTTAGCGAGACTAACGCGGGTGGGGTTTGTCAAACCCAGTAGTACTACTCAAAATTACCTCGCTAACCCGTTATTAATGGTTTGAGTGTGTAAGGACTGCGTGATAATGTTTGCACTATAGTAACAGACGATATACCAATAATACTAAAACCAGTAAATAGAAAGAGTTTGTATGCTTCTCCCTCGAAAAGGAAAATAAGTAAAAGTGGTGCTGTGAAGACTCACCTTAAATGTGTAAGAAAACATAAAATGTAAAAGCTGGAAGATAATCATTACCTAAAAAATGTATGTCAATGAGTGTGTGTACATAATGGTCAAGATGATCTCCATTGTATCCAAACAACGTAACTGTTAGTGTATTCAAGAAATGTTTGACATGTTTAACCAAGTTGACTTTTTCTTGACCAAAGTTGACCAGACTGACCCGACAACCCATTGTTGACTCAAATATGTAAAAACATGTTTAGTCATGCTCAAATTTCCCATAATGATTCACATAAAGTTTAATGTTGTAAATCTATTTTTGGAAAGTATGACATCGTTACACATGTGCAATTCGTTTAAAGATTATAAATGATACCACAACCAACCATCTCAATTATACATGTAACACATCCAACAATCATCCAAAACATGTTACATAACCTAGAAACTTAATCATATGCCTAAAATTTCTTGAATTAAAAACACAAGAACACAAATTTCACAAATTTCATCTATAGTCCCCAAACATGCTCATATGATCATTCCAACATCAATCACATCATCATATCATGTTCTACGTATATCATTAATGCATGCATTCTTTTATTTCGTTCCTCTTTTCATTATCTTCCACTTTACGTTACCTAATACTTTTCATTCATTAACACTCAACGTAAAGCCACGGGAAAATAATCATATAACAAGGAACATATACATAAACATACAACAACACCATACGAGGCACATCATACATACATAATATACATCATACATATCATCATGCATAAGCATCAATCATACATCGTATCATCATCATACAATGCCCATCACATCTCTATGATCTCAAAAGTCAGCTTACATGAACCCCCGGGAACCTCCCAAGTCAAAGCCTATATTTCACTTTTACCCCAAAAAGTCAGAAAATATTCTAAGTGTTCATCCGCATTTCCTCTTTGTTCATCCACATTTCCTCTTTGTTCATCCGTATTTCCTATTTGTTCATCCGCACTAACCTTTGTTCATCCGAATTTGTTCATCCGCATTAACTTTTGTTCATCCACATTAACTTTTTTTCATCCGCGTTAACTCATTTGTTCATCCGCATTTTTTCATCCGCATTAACTTTTGTTCGTCTGCATTTGCTCATCCGCATGAACTTTTACTCATCCGCATTGACTGTTACCCATCCGCATTGACTTTTACTCATCCGCATTTACTGTTACTCATCCACATTGACTTTTACTCATCCACATTGACTGTTACTCATCCGTATTTGTCAATGCTCATCTGCATTTGTCAATGCTCATCTGCATTTGTCAATGCTTATCCGTATTTGTCAATGCTCATCCGCATTTGTCAATGCTCATGCGCATTTGTAACACTTAAGCAATTATTCTAAAACTTAGGCATATGAGCTACTGTTCGGACGCATGAGCAGCCTAGGGCACACTTAACAACATAATTCGGTCCCCAAACACCATCTATCATGTTCTAAGCTTAAATCTTACATTCTAAGCCTTAGAAACACAACCATAACATCATCAAACATGAACATAACCCAAAATCAAACCCCACCCGCAACATACACATATACATACACAAGGGTATGAAACCTAACTTTTATAAAAAGTTCATATATGCATTTCCAGCCTCAAAATCAGTTAAAACTTGTAAAAGAGGATTTCTAGAACTCACCTTAGCAGCCTTTTCGGGTAAGACTTCCTTCAAAGCCCGATTGCTACAAGTTCTCACCTAGAAACCCAGTAAAACACACAACCGAACACACACAACATACATAAGCACACAACCGAGGATGAAACCAGTCAAGAACATCATAAACACACGAATTCTTACCTTGAATTCGAACCTTTCCTTCTTGTTCTTCAAAGAACCAAAACTTTCTGCTTCTCTATCTTCCCTTCCTCAAAATTCCGAAAGATACAAGGTGTGTAGGAGGTGATGGGCGACCATCACCTTTTACTCACCAACTTTTCCAACTTTTGTCCTTTTTACACTTTTCACCCTTCAACTTGGGTAAAATATATTTTCTTTCTTATTCTTCACTTTATTCTTTCTTTCTTTGACTCTAAATAATCAGGTGTTACAAGTCCACCCCCTTATATAGTCTCATCCCCGAAACCTGTTATTCCTGAAACAATCATGGCTAATGCTGTCTCATCTCTTCCTCCATCTCCTACGTAGACTCAGATCCCTTCCTGTGCTTCCACTGTACACGCACAAGAGGAACCACTTTATTCCTTAACCTCTTCTCTTTACGATTAATGATCACTACTGGTTGCTCCACATAATTGAGTCATTCGTCTACCTCGAAACTAATGCAGATGAGCACTTATACGAATGGGCCCTCAGTCGCATGATTCCCCATGCGACTGGCCCTCCAATCGTACGAATGAATCCTCAGTCATGCGAATGAACATCAATCGTGCGAATGGACCTCAATCGCACCTCATTCGGCAGTATGGCCTCCATTCGGTCGCATAGCCCTAGCTGATCCAGAATGCAGTTCATCCCGAACCCAATCTGCCATTTTCGACCCCCAAGCTTATCCAAACCCATTCTAAGCCCAAATCAATTATCCTAAACTTAGGAATGCATACCACAACACCATTCAAGCACACAAAAGCTCAAAAGCAAGGCTCAAACGAATATACACATACACACACATACATAAACGGGTCAACACACACACTCTCTTCAAAACCCCGATTTTCAGATGTGTTCTAGCCTTAAAACCATTCAAAAACGTCTAAAAGAAGGGTCCTAGAACTCACACAAACGACCACAATGAGAAGAGCTTCGATTGGACCCGCTACACGACGATTTCCAAGCTTGAACCCACTCGAATCAAGCCTTGTTTCTCTCTTTTCTCCCTTTCTTCTTCTCTTCTCTTTTCTTTGCTGAATTTTGGAGATATGGGGGAGGGTGTGGGCTGCCCTCCCCTCTTATTCTCCTTCTCTTCCGAACTTTCTCGCGTTTTGGCATGTTTGGTCCCCCGACATTGGACTTTATTTCTTTTTCTTCTTTCGTCGGCTTTAAAGAAAATATCCTGGTGTTACAAGTCCACCCCCTTATATAGGTTTCATCCCCGAAACCTATTATTCCTCGAACAAAGGGGGTAATGCTGCCTCATTTCTTCTTCAGTTTCCCACGTTGACTCAGATCCCTTCCTGTGCTTCCACTGTACATGCACAAGAGGAACCACTTTATTTCTCAGCCTTTTTTCCTTTCGATTGATGATTGCCACTAGTTGCTCCACGTAATTGAGCCGTTCGTCTACTTCGATATCTTCCAATGGAACAATCATATATTCATCTGCCAAGCACTTCCTTAGATGAGATACGTGGAATCTCAGGTGAATTCCACTTAACTCATCTGGTAACTCTAATCTATAGGCCACCTCTCCTACTCGGGCAATGATTCGGAAAGGGCCTATGTATCTCGGGCTCAACTTGCCCCACTTTCGAAAACGAATGATACCCTTCCAAGGTGAGACCTTCAACATAACCGGTCACCCACTTGGAACTCAATCGGTCTGCGTCTTTTATCAACATACGACTTCTATCTGTCTTTGGCTGCCTTCATGAAGGCTTTGATCCTTTCAAGCTTCTCAGTTGTAGCCTCGATCACCTCGATGCTTCCTAACTCCTTCTGACCAATATCACCCTAATACACGGGTGTTCTGCATCTCCTACCGTATAGCATCTCATAGGGTGGCATACTAATGTTGGCACGATAGCTGTTGTTGTGTGAGAATTTAGCTAACGGTAAGTGGTCATCCCAACTTCCCCCAAAATTAATCACACATGCCCGAAGCATGTCCTCCAATGTCTGAATGGTCTTTTTTTGTCTGGAGGTAAACCGGGTGTCACGATCATAAATAATAGACACCGACACACCATGACGAGTTATAATCTCCTTGATGAACAGATCAGCCAACCTCTCCGATGAATATGTCTCGCGGATCGGTAGGAAGTGAACACTCTTAATCAAGCGGTCAATAATCACCCACATAGCATCATACCCTTTCGGAGTACGCGGCAGCTTCGTAATGAAATCCATAGTGATGTGCTCCCACTTCCATTCTAGTATAGGTTGAATCTTTCCATACGACTTTTGATGCTCGGCCTTCACTTGTAAGCAAGTAAGGCACTTATTCACATACTCTACCACATCGCACTTCATAACCGGCCACCAATAATCTTTCTTCATATCTTGGTACATATTTGTAGCACCGGGATGAATAGAGTATCTAGTCTTGTGAGCTTCATTCATGATCTTCACCCATAGATCACCAAAACGAGGAATCCACATCCTCCTGAAGCGAGTTCTAACACCAAGCGTGTTTTCACTCAATTCTGTGGCCAGACCTATCATTCTCTCAGAGTTAAGATGATTTTCTTTCAATGCCTCATCTTTAAACTATTTGACTTACTTCATCACATCGGAGGTCATGATCAACTGATATGCTTTCACCCGAATCGGCTCAGGTCTCTCTTTTTAGCTAAGGGCGTCCGCCACCACATTGGCTTTGCCCGGATGGTAATGGATCTCACAATTGTAGTCCTTTATAAGCTCTAACCATTGTTTTTGCCTCATGTTTAGATCTTTTTGCTCAAAGAAGTACTTCAAGCTCTTGTGGTCAGTGAAAATGGTGCACTTCGTCCCGTAAAGATAGTGCCTCCAAATCTTTAGTGCAAAGACCACGGCTTCTAGCTCCAAGTCATGAGTAGGATAATTGACCTCATGAACCTTTAACTGCCAGGATGCATAGGCTATAACCTTCCCTCTCTGCATTAACACGAACCCCAATCCTGAGTAGGAAGCATCAGAATAAACCACCAGATCTTCACTTCCATCGGGTAATGACAGAACAGAACCTTGAGTCGATCTTGTCTTCAATTCTTCGAATTCTCTTGAACTTGACCCCATACAAACTTCACATCTTTCCGGATCAACTTGGTTAGTAGAGAAACGATCTTGGAGAAGTCTTGAATGAATCTTCTATAGTAGCCTGCCAAACCTAAGAAACTATGAATCTCAGATAGCGTCTTTGGAGACTTCTAATGCATCACTGCCTCCACCTTTGCTGGGTCCACCATAATCCTGTCAGGATTCACCACATGACCCAAGAATTGAACTTTGCGTAACCAGAATGTGCATTTGGAGAATTTAGCATACACTTCTCCTTTCTCAACGTTTCCAAAACCTCCCGGCGTGCTCGATCTCGCTCTTCGAATAAATCAGAATATCATCAATGAACACAATCACTGATTGATCCAACATTGGCCGACACACACGGTTCATCAGATCCATAAAAGCAGCTGGCGCGTTGGTCAAACCAAATGACATAACGAGAAACTCATAGTGACAGTAATGTGTGCGAAAATTTGTTTTAGGGATGTCCTGCTCCTTCACCTTCAGTTGATGGTACCCAGATCGAAGGTCGATCCTTGAAAACCAACTGGCACCTTGAAGTTGATCGAACAAATCGTCTATTCTCAGTAAGGGGTATCGGTTCTTCACTGTCAACTTGTTCAGCTCCCGGTAGTCAATACACATTCTCATACTACCGTCTTTCTTCTTCACAAACAGGACCGAAACACCCAAAGGAGAGATACTCGGTCTAATGAACCCCTTATCAAGTAGCTCTTGCAACTGCTCCATCAACTCTTTCATCTCTGTTGGAGCCAACCGATACGATGCCTTGGCAACAGTTGGGCACCCAATATCAGTTCAATCTGAAACTCGATCTCTCTGTCAGGTGGCACTCCTGGTAAGTCTTCTGGGAACACATCTGGAAAGTCACACACAATCGGAACATCAGATAGTTGTGGTGTTGGCGTATCTACATCCTTTACATAAGCCAAGTAGGCACTACATCCACGCCTCATACACTTTCCCGCCACCACCATTGAGATCACTTTCAGGATCGTCATGACCCAATCCCCATAAATAGTTACTGAACTCCCGTTAGTAGCTGACAAGCGAATCATCTTCTTGCGACATATAATGTTCGCCTCGAAGTCCGCTAACCAATCTATCCCAAGAACCAAATCAAAACCACCCAAGGTCATCATGAACGGTCTAACCGGAAACTTACGACCTTTAAGTTCCACATCACAGTTCTCTAACATCTCGGAAATCCTAGTAGATTTACCTATGGCAGTTTCTACATCAAAGGGCGCATCAACATGTCTACTACTAACAAGCAGTTTAGCACAGAAAGCAGCATAAATAAAACTTTTACTAGCACTAGAATCGAACAACACAGAAGACAAAGTTTGGTTCACGAGAAACGTACCAGACACGACATCAGGTCCGTCCTAGCTCCTCCTGTGTCATAGTGAATGCCCTGGCGCTCGCCCTTGGTCCTTCAACTCCTGTCTTTTGCGCCCTGGTACCCTCAGCCCTTGGCTTCTTACAATCCTTACTCATGTTCACCATAGTTAAAGCACCAGACCGTATGACCGTCCCTTGCCATGTGCCCCCCTTCCCATATTTAAAGCAAAAGTTTGACCCAAACCTACACTCCCCACTATGCTCTCTCCCACACGTACCGCACTTCTTCATACCTGCCCCCGATGTGACCTCACGGTGGTCATCCACCCAGACCTTCTTCTTACCCGTCGAGGCATCACCCTGACCAAACCTCTTCCTCTGCCAGTTTCGATCACCTCCACCCTTCCTTCCACCTTCAGCCACCACCACGACAACCCTCGCATCATACAATCTCCATGCTAATTTCACCACAACCTAAACGTGCTTGGTCGGGCGGTAATCATGTGCCTGCGAATATCTGCCGACAAGCCCAGAATATACCTCTTGATATTTCCAGACAGAGTTGTCACCTGATCCAGCACCAGACGTGACATCTCGTTGAACTTTGTGGTGTACTGCTGGTGTTTCATGGTTCCCGCCTCCAGTTGCAGGAATTCTCCCTCAACCTTATCCATTTCCCGGTGAGGACAAAACTCCTCAATCACCAAATTTTTCAACTCCGACCATCTCATTCTATTGATCGCCCGACTACCCTCGGCTTGGACTATATTGTCCCACCAGCACAGAGCTGAGTCTACAAAAGAATGGGCAGCAAACTTTACCTTCTGATCCTCCTGACACTCGCTGATATTCAATACCGCTTCCATTTTTTCACCCACCTGTGAGCAGCAGAAACAGTACCGTTTCCATCAAAAGTAGGGGGCTTGCATCGCTGAAATGCCCCATAATTACAGCCTCGTGCCGCCTCCGGCACAGGCTCGTCATCTTCCTCTTCATCATCAGACAAAACCGTTTCAGGCCCTGGATGTTCCCGTTCTCCTGAGGACCTATTCCTCTCTTTCCTTTTCCCTTCCCGTACCACCTTGATAACTTCGGTCACTACAGACGGTAAGATCGTCTGCATGACCTGGTGAACTTCCTCAACCACAACTCTTTTACTTGGTTCTCAAGTTGGCACTCTCATCACCACCCTCCGGATAAGGAGTGTAAGGTTCTTCATGAACCACCTTCTCCACTCTGGGTCTTCCTCTCTTGGGTCACGGCTCAGCACCAAGCCCATCACAACCACCACCACGAGAGGCTTTCGAAGATATACCACCGTCCATTCACACACACACTGAAAGATTCAAACACCAACACGGTCATTCAAGGGAACATCTTAGTTTATGTCAAGTATAGTAAGTCCCTAATTACAGTGGCCAGTTGTGATTAGTCACTTGCTTTACTCTTCAAACCCCAAGAAATACCTGTCCTGACTACATCAGTATTTAAATCTACATACAACACATAACCACATACCACGCACACAAAATACTGGTTAACATTAAAGAAAATACCTGATGGCACGCAGCTACTCAGATTGGCATCCCTTCCCTTTCCGTCCCATTCTCAGTTTAAGTTAAGGTTTATTTTGAAAATTTACCCATTTCACTTAAACTTTGGCTCTGATACCAACTTGTAAGGCCCCGTTCCCGGGATGTTTACAGCTGGGATACTTACAGCTGGTAAATCATTATACATAAAACATATATTTTCATCATATTGCCTAAAATGTTGCAGCGGAAACATTTAAACAAAACATTTCATTTCAATATAATAGCTTTTGCAAAATAATACATCGTAATTCAATTACAAAAACCAAGTTGCATTACATCACAAAGCATTATAAATATTGATGCCATCCAAAGAGCTGAGTAGCCACCTCGTGCCATCCTCAGCAACCATTACCTGCCAACTGGAAACACATAAAAGTCAGCGTTGCCGAGTGAGTTCTAGTTTTATAATAAAACATATTTTTCTTTCATTAAAACCGTTTATTACTTGAATGTGATCATACATCATACGTACACATAGATAATAGTTATTATCTTCATCGTTTATTAACTTCCGTTCATTAATTCATTCTTACTTTTATTCGTTCGTTCATCATTACATCTTTTCCTTTCGTCAACACTATGAACTTTACCCTTCACGCTCATGATACTGGGCCTAAGCCTATCATAGACCTTCATTCACGGTGCACATCACCTTTGGCCACAGTTTCTAAGGTAAAGTTCAGGTATACCATTGTCATGTGCTATGCCCTTCATGCTCATGGAACTGGACTTAAGCTTATCATAGACCTTCATTCACGGTGCCCAGCACCTCT
Organism: Flaveria trinervia; assembly: GCA_025506515.1. Taxonomy (NCBI): domain Eukaryota; kingdom Viridiplantae; phylum Streptophyta; class Magnoliopsida; order Asterales; family Asteraceae; genus Flaveria; species Flaveria trinervia. Next base: position 13,965,965 of record CM046445.1, read on the forward strand.
GGCCACAGTACCTAAGGCAAGCACAATGGTTCCATCCAAATGGTCAATCACAAAGAAAGACTCCGATGTGCATCCTCCCGGGTAGCAAACCCGCACACTGTTCGGCTAACACCTTTTCATGGAGTGTCCCGACATACAATTCTTGCAAGAGTTGCATTAATTTCATTGTTCATTAATGCATGCATTCATCAAGTTCCTCTTACATGGACTTAGGGAAACTTCCACATCAAAACTTACATTTTCACTTTCCCCCGAAATTCAACATTAAACTATGCTTTTCCTCGGGTACAACATCCCTATTGGGCGTATGGGCACCCTTCAGTTGCGTGGCCTCAATGCGACTGAACATCATGCGAATGGACCAATGCGGATGAACACCCATGCGAATTAACACCCAATCATACGAATGGACTCATGCAGATGAACACCAATGCGAATGAACACCAATGCGGATGAACACTGATGCGAATGACCTTATGCGGATGGACTCATGCGGATGAGTCCTATGCGAATGGAACTAATGTGAATGGACCTCATGTGAATGAAACTAATGCGGATGAGCACTTTTGCGAATGGGCCCTCAGTCGCATGACTCCACGCGCGACTGGCCCTCCAGTCGTACGAATGAATCCTCAGTCATGCGAATGAACATCAATCTTGCGAATGGACCTCAATCACACCTCATTCGGACGTATGGCCTCCATTCGGTCGCATAGCCCTAGCTGATGTAGAATGCAGTTCATCCCGAACCCAATCTGCCATTTTCGACCTCCAAGCTCATCCAAACCCATTCTAAGCCCAAATCAACTATCCTAAACCTTAGAATGGATACCACAACACCATTCAAGCACACACAAGCTCAAAATCAAGGCTCAAATGAAATTATACACATACATAAACGGGTCAACACACACACTCTCTTCAAAAACCCGATTTTCAGATGTGTTCCAGCTCCAAAACCATTCAAAAACGTGTAAAAGAGGGGTCCTAGAACTCACACAAATGACCACAACGAGAAGAGCTTCGATTGAACCCGCTACACGACGATTTCCAAGCTTTAACCCACTCGAATCAAGCCTTTTTCCTCAATTTTCTTCCTTTCTTCTTCTCTTCTCTTTTCTTTGCTGAATTTTGGAGATATGGGGGAGGGTGTGGGCTGCCCTCCCCTCTTATTCTCCTTCTCTTTCGAACTTTCTCGCATTTTGGCATGTTTGGTCCCCCGACTTTGGACTTTATTTCTTTTTCTTCTTTCGTCGGCTTCAAAGAAAATATCCGGGTGTTACAATCATCATTCGTTTCATACATTTATTATCTTTCTTTTCTATCTTGGTCCTGTCATGTGCTTAACCCCCTCTAGAGCACCAAGCAATTCATCTAGGGTTAAGCAACAAGGACCCCATACATATGGTCAATCATAAAGATTTAACCCTAGTGTGCATCCTCATAGGGTATTTAACCCGCACACAGTTGAGCTGACAACCCCTAATTGGGTGTGAACCTCCATAAATTTGCTTAATCACACGGATTAAACCCTAATGTGCATCCTCATGTGGTAGCTATCCCGCACACGGTTGAGCTAACACCCCTCATTGGGTGTGAACCTCCATACATTTGCTTGCAAGCCTTTCTTACGTTCATTCATTCATTGATGCATGCATTCTTTCATTTCATTCCTCTTTTCATATCTTCCACTTTACGTTACAAAATACTTTTCATTCATTAACATTCAGCGTAAAGCCACAGGAAAATAATCATATAACAAGGAACATATACATAAACATACAACAACACCATACAAGGCACATCATACATACATAACATACATCATACATATCATCATGCATAAGCATCAATCATACATCATATCATCATCATAAAATGTCCATCACATCATCTATGACCTCAAAAGTCAACTTACATGAACCCTCGGGAACCTCCCAAATCAAAGCCCATATTTCACTTTTTCCCCAAAAAGTCAGAAAATATTCTAAGTGTTCATCCATATTTCCTCTTTATTCATCCGCATTTCCTCTTTGGTCATCCACATTAACCTCTGTTCATCCACATTTGTTCATCCGCATTAACTTTTGTTCATCCGTATTTGTTCATCCACATTAACTTTTGTTCATCTGCATTTCTTCATCCGCATTAACTTTTGTTCATCCGTATTTGTTCATCCGCATTAACTTTTATTCATCCACATGTGTTCATCCGCATTAACTTTTACTCATCCTCATTGACTGTTGCCCATCTGTATTGACTTTTACCCATCCGTATTGACTTTTACTCATCCGCATTGACTGTTACTCATCCGCATTGACTGTTACTCATCCGCATTGACTTTACTCATCCGCATTGACTGTTACTCATCCGCATTTGTCAATTAAACCATACGTGTGGCCTAATCATACGAATGGGCCCAGTCGTATTTGATATGGGTTGAGGCCTATAAATACCAGTTTCACTGTGTAGAATGGTGAAGGAGTGTGCCCGGGGCCTAGGTGCTGCCGGATGAGAGGGGAGATCATGCTCGATCTCCCCTTGCCAAGAGTCTTGATTCTTATGTTTGACGAGCTTGCAATCGTTAGGTTTTATCAATGAAACAATTATATTTTTGTTCGTTCTATTATTTGTCTCTTGGTTTTGGTTTTGGTTTCTTTCTGTCAAGAATATGCTCGGATGTCAGCCAATCCAGCGCCTTCATATAGGGAAACTGCCTTCCAGTTCTGTTGAAGAACTTCTTTGCTCTGTAGGTTAAAAGAGCCATTTGTTGGACAATGTCCACATATTCTACATCATCTGGACTGACGCACTCTAGATCATCAAAGCAGTACTGAAAATCACTAAAGTGTTCATTTCTTAAAACAAAGGCACGATTGTCTTGAAAGGGACCATGCTGAGCCTGTTGAGACCTTGGAGTCTCAAGAAATGTAATGTATGGTCTAGATGAGCAGGATGACTGTTATGTGTATGTCAGGTACTGTTGAGGTTGTGTAGGTCCAGAGCCTTTAACAACCATCAAGGTGTTGCTAGCAGGAAGACTCAGGGGTTTGCTTGTCTGATGGCCTCTCTTGCTCTCCATCTCTAAGCGGTATCCATCAAGGATGCCATAGAGTTCGGTCATGGTGAGGGTGTTCAGATTTTCTGTCCTCTTTATAGAGCCACAGTAAAACGTCCACTCATTAGGAAGAGCACTCATGAACGTTCTTGTGAGGCCTCTAAGTTCAGGAGTGATTCCCACAGACTGAAGGGAAGAAATGAGATCCATGTACCTAAAGTATTACTGGCTGAGGGCCTCTCCAACTATGTAGGTGAACTTCTCAAACTGCTGCTTCAGTGAGTCCTTCTTAGAGTCATTTGAGCTAGAGTACATTTGAGCAAGTGCATCAAATAGTTTTTTGGCTGACTTGCAATGCTCAAACCCCACCATAATGGAGTTGGGTATTGCAGTCATAAGAATAGTCATAGCATTGCTGCAAATGTCCGTCTTCTTTCGGTCCCCGTCAGAGTAGTCTTCAACAGCCTTTTCTATCATGGCCCCATTTCCACTAGGTGCAGCCACCTTGGGTTTATACAGGCCATTCACAATGGATGTCCACATTTTGCTGTCTTGATACCTGATGAAGCCCTCCATGCGTCTGCTCCATGACCTGAAGTTTTCAAGAGTGATGATGGGAGCTTTATTCATGGTTCCCATCTCTATTTTAGATTTGTTGAGGGCCAATTTTGAGTAAGTTGTAACGAGGAGTGAAAAACAGGTTGATTTGGATGGTAAGATCTCACAATCAAGAGCCTAAAATGCTTTGATACCAATTGCAAGATCGGTTTATGTCACTAAGCACTTGGTTTTTCTCTCAAACTCACTTAAACTATACTCGGATGAAGTAGAGTCTCTAAAAGTTGATAATAATATAATAAGTACAATGAACACAGAAAAATAATTTTCAAGGTACTTGCATATATTGCTTCTCAACTCAAATTGTTACAAGAGTCTTACAAGCAAATGACAGAGTTACAATGAGAAACTATATATAATACTACCTAAAATTGGATATACTTTGATACCAGCTGGAATCCTCTAACTAAAGTAAATACTACAAAGCTATAGTTTAAGTTATCTTAGATAACTCTTATCTAAGATATGGTAGTCATGACATGTCCATGACTTACATTTTTTCACCAACAGGATGTTGTGACAAAAGGACTCGACTAGATGACAAGTGAGCCATCAAGACTTTGTGTATATATATATATATATTATATATATATATATATATATTGTGTGTGTGTGTGTTGTGTGTGTGTGTGTGGTGTGTGTGTGTGTGTGTGTGTTTATATATAGGGTCTGGTTCTTTTCAGGACTATAGTTTAGATGAGAACTCAAAGAACTAATATTAGTCATTGATTGTTTTGATCAATGGTTATGATTAAACAATGTTAAAATATAAATTAATATATCATTTAATGAATATAAATTAAATAAAAGGGTATAATAGTAATATGTTACCTTTTTCTCTATCAGTTGTAGAGTAATTAATTATCTTTCATTTATTAAAGTGTTAATTTCAATTATGTACCTAAGGTTTGAAAAAAATAATTATTTTCCTTCAAAAGATTAAAAATATCAATTTACCTTTAAAAGTTTCATATGTTATTTCAATTTTACTCTAAAAGTTTTATTATTTTGGATAAAACCAAAACAACTAATGAAATTTTGATCTGAAATTGAAACAAATTATAAAAACTTTAAATATAAATTAATGTTTTTAATCTTTTAAAAAAAATATTATTTTTAACAAACCTTAAAGAGTAAAATAAAACTTAATTCGTTATTCTATCTCATCTCTAATATCTTATCTTCTCAACTCTCCTTTCTCCTCTTTCCTCTCTTGTCTCTCACCTTCTCCACTTTCTTCTCTCGTCTTACCCCTATAAACAATTATAAATATACATTAATACATAGTACAAACAATTAAAATAAAGTCTTAATAATAATTTTCTAAATAATATATAAAATGAACTTTAAGCTTAGATTACAAAAAAAATCAGAAAATAACAAGAGGTTATATACTATTTTTCACATGAACATACATGGGTAATATTTTACACTTACAGCTAACAATAAAAATTACGTATATGTATCCATTCTAAGTTCGACATTTTCAAATATGCCAATTAAACATATAATAACATAATTACATATATGTACATATAAATACGACACTTTTTACATATATGTAAATATGTTAGGTGGCATTTAGGAGGAATATTCAATATCAAATACAATCAAATAATAAATAATCATCGTTGTAGACCTTTTATAAAAACTTGTATATTCATATTAATCATCCATTTCAAACTGGTTTTATATAGATATAAGTAAATCTCAAAACTAGTGTATTACATATATGTAAATGTTTATAATGTGTAAATAATAATATTTACGGATATGTAACTATTAAAAATCATCATTTATTTACACATATTTAGATTTTTCTAAATGTGTAAAATTATTATTTACATGCATATAAAATTTTAAACTCAGATTTACATATATATAAAATTTTAAACTAAGTTGAAGGTCTATTTACATATGCAAAACATGAAGACATTCATTCTAAATAAAACATATCAATAACAATCTCAAATGGAGATAAAATAATATTAACAAAACATAAGGTATAAAAACATAAAACTAAAAACACGTAAGAATTTTCTTTCTTTGTTTATGACCAGTGTCATGCAAAAGATCCCACACCATAACAATATATGTATTACTCAAATAAATAAATTGATTCAGTTAGTTCACTTTTTTCGAATTTGCTTGTGGGTTGATTTTTTAAAGAGACTTATCACACCTACAAAATATATCACACACCTTAACACTTTTTTTTTGCTTTCAACACCAACAGATGAGTAGTAGAAGTTTATATAATATTGTTACTAAAAATCATATTACTCCTTGATTCTGTTTATTTTTTAAGCAAACCCACAAGACTTTAAAAGAAATTAAAACTTTAGATACCTAACCTCTTGTTTTTATTAGATGAAGGTTGAGAATAAACAAAATCCTTAAGTTTGCTTCTATGTATTTTAGCCTTCTTCGTCACATCGTCTCATACCTTCCAACAACAGTGAATGTATCAATGCCGATCTTCTCACACGCCACCTAACTCAATGAACATAAAGTACCCTTCAAAGGAGGTCTAATGGACACATCAAGAAGGAGAGGGCCTCCATGTTACTTGCCGGCTTCAACACCACCATTTGTTAACCCACGTCTACTAAAAAAATATGGATTTGAAGTTGTTCCCAGTGCGAGCCGCAAACAAACCACATCTACAAACTGAAGCATTCAATAGTCAAAATAGATTGTCGCCCATTATAGGGTTTGCAAAAAAGGATTATTTTTATTTTAATAGTGCACAAGTGATTAGAGATAGATATATATAGGATAAACGTTAGAGATAGAAAGAGAGACTTATAATAGGAAAGTTTATTAAGTGATTAAAATCAAATGACTTTATTACCCTTTTTTATAAAACAAATATAAGATAAAAATTATATAAATCAATGGCTGATATTGGTTCTCGCAGTTCTGATGATCTTTACGAGTTCTGAAAAGATCCTGAACCTATGTGTATATATATATGTGTGTATATATATACATATTTTATATAACAACAACAAGTTGACTATTTTTTTAAAAGATAAATAGATATATTATAAACAATAAAAACAATAATATCGACTATACCTAAGGAAGTATAATAAATAATTGGATAACTTTAAATTATTTTTAAAGGAAAATAAGAGATTTTCAGAATAAAAAGTATAAAATTATTAATTTTAAAAAGGGTTATAAGAGTAAATAATCATTTAGGACTTCATAAAATAGATCATTAAAAGGGTTAATAAGAGTAAATAATCAATTAGGACTTCATAAAATAGATCATTAAGTTAAGAAATATAATACTTTCCATGAGAAATAAACGTAGGATTAACAATGGACTGGCGATATCGATATCATTAGATGCCTAGCCAATTAAATTATATATGTTAAAGCTAGAAATAAGTTTACAGTACAGTTGTGTTATGATTCTTATTTCCTTAAGAAAAGTAATAAATTTTTATGAAAAATCGATGGATTTCTTTAAAATAATAAAAACGTTTTACCTTTAAAAATAACTAAATAAGTTGGGTGAAAAGTATTCTCATAAGCATGATTTATCAAATATTAATCGAGTCATATACATTTGGGGTCTTAATTAATCAGAGCCTAAGATATAAACCTTTTCTTTGATCGCATTCAAGGTGAGTTCTTTAGCCGCATGTTAAGTATTGTTTTATTTGAATTGTTTTGGGGGGAAAAACATGATGAATATATATATATATATATATGTATATATATATATATATATATATATATATATATATATATATATATATATATATATGTGTGTGTGTGTGTGTGTGTGTGTGTGTGTGTGTGTGTGTGTGTGTGATGGGTAAAACGGGATTAATATATGTTATGAAGGTATAAGTTGTGTCAATAGTATAAGTGTATATTGTTAAGACCCTAAATCCCCCCATTATCAATAACCTCGGGGAGGCCGTAGACTATATTGGTAGATCTATCGAGTTAAAGGGACCCACTCTAGCAACTAGTTGCATTGATGAAGCTCTAGTGAGGGAATTTATTTGTTTGGACTATTGTGGGGCAACAACGTGTTTTTTGCCTTGATTATGGACTTATTACATAAATTAATTATAGTACCTAGCTAGTTTATGTTGAGCATATTATATCCCGCTACATCATATCATTTTAAAAACAAAATGTTTATATGATTTAAAACCCTGAATTCTCACCAACTTTATGTTGACTGTTATTATCTTTCATGATTTTCAGGGTTATAGGTAAGCTCTATTCGGAATTATTGGAATGTGTGTTTGGAGGGTCAAACGTATCAGTTGTTTACAAGTAGTGATATTCTAATAAATGAAAGTCATCGTTTTGACTAACAATATGGTTGTAAATTTAATTGTCTATCACTATGATATGTTTGAGAAGCGTGTAAAGAATGATTCTTTCATAATCAACTGATAAATCGTTAGCGTTTGACTATATCCGTTAGAATAACTCCAACTTCTGTTATCATCACGTCATGTGACTTTCCGCTGTGACTTTCGGGGTGTGATATAAGTTGGTATCAAAGCCATTGATTATAAAGAACTAGAAAAAAAATTAAAATAAAGAAATCTAGACTATAACCTTTAAAATGTTTTCTTGACTACAAAGACAATTCCATATATGAGCTTTACGCTAGGTCAAAGCGTAATAGTGATATAATAAATTGTATCAATACCTTAATTGTTGAAATAATAAGCTAGTGTATTGTGTTAGATTAATAAGTATGCATGTATAAACTTCTTTTACTGTAGATGTCTAATCAGGTTAACAAAGAGGAAGTGCTAGAAATTAGTTGCAGTAAGAGGGTCCATTTGTACACGTTTACACTATGCCCTGGTATCACCCTGCCCAGCCTTCTTTTGCAGCTACTGTCACATCCCGACCAACAGTGGAATTATCAGGGCGGACGAATGCAAAACAATTATTCATAGCACACATAACTAAATAAGGTGGACTAATATTAAATACCATTTTTCATTGAACAATACTAGACAATTAAGTCATTACAATACAACAAGATATAAACAACAACATAAGATGTTTAATTAAAGTATAAGTCCAAGTCCTATATTAGCAAGAAGAGTTCCCAAGTAGCAATCCTGAAACATGTTAAAAATAAAAGGTCAACTTTGAAAGTTGGTGAGTTTCCATGGGTTAAACACACATATATGTAGATATAAAAGATTTAAAAGTAGCAATTCATGTTAATGGTTATGAATTATGCAAGTCTACAGAACACATATAGCTACAATCGAACCTTGACCAAGATTAAGATTACAAGTTTATAACGATTAACTAAGTGTACTTGGTTCCTATGATGAACAAGTCACACGTCATCAGGAGCCGACAATACATTGGCTTTAGCACTAAATAGGCTTGTCAGACCCATAGATCTATGACATCGCCAGAGTAGAAATAGTTAATGATTGTCAACGTATAATTTATCTCATATAACACTCCTAATAATATCAATAACCATGACAAAAAGGTAAAGATCAATTGCATGTGCAATACAAGTATCAAGATGTTTACAAGTGTAAGTTTATAAGGTTAACATGTTTTACCCCAAAAGTGTAAAATAAAGTAAAAAGAGGCATGGAGAATTCACATAGAAAACTCATAAGTATAATGATGGTTGTAGAGTACATAAGAAAGCTTGAATGTCAAGAGTCAAAGGTGATGTCCTAAATGATAAAAAAACAATAACTTGAGGTCAGAATTCATTACAAGAAGTTCGGACATTTAGAGAATGCTAAATAGCAAAAGGTAGATTGAAAAATGATTATTGCACCAATTTTAGATTCTGGACAGAATGTTTGGTTTGTGTTTTAATAGGTTTTAAAAATAGAAATAGGTTTCATAAAATTATAAAAATTTATAGTTGACTAGTTCAGGGTCTTTCGGGCAACTTTCATTTAGAAACATTTATATGAAATGTAAGGTCCTGTTCCCGGGACACTTACAACGGGTCGATCGTCGCACATAAAACATATATTTTTCATTAAATTAAAGAAACATTACAGCGGAAACATTAAAACAAACATTCCATTTCATTATAAAAGCTTTTGCAAAATAATACATCATTATCGAGTTACAAAATACTAGTTGCATTACATCACAAAAGCATTATAAAAATAGATGCCATCCAAAATGAGCCGAGTAGTCGCCCCGTGCCATCCTCAGCAACCTTTACCTGCCAACTGGAAACACATAAAAGTCAGCGTTGTTGAGTGAGTTCTAGTTTTATATTCAAACACACTTTATCTTTTGTTTAAAACCGTTCTTTACATTCTTTCAAATCATACTAAGCTTTAGTACATGATCACACATCATGCGTACACATAGATAATAGTTATTATCTTCATCATCCTTCGTTTTGTATATTTCGTACTTATCGTACTCTTCATATATTTATTATCTTTTCATTTCCATCTAGGTCTTGTCGTGTGCTTAACCCCCCCTCTAGAGCACCAAGCAATTCATATATGGTTAAGCAATAAGGACCCCATATCGCACGTATGGAGTAGTCACCAGGACTGACTCCCCTCTGTGTATGTGAACTCTTATGGGTTAGCCAAAATCACACGCTGTATAACACACAATAATTAGGAAATCACACGTATTGGAGCAGTCACCAAGACTGAACTCTTACTGTGTGTATGAAACCTTATGAGTTAGCCAAAATCACACGCTGTAGACACACACAGTTGAGCTAAAACCTCTCAATGAATTATGAACATCCTTTCATTTGCTTGAAAGGCTATTAATTCGTTTATTACATTCCACTTTCATTATCTTAAATCTTTTACTTTGTTAAGATAATACTTTACGTTCGATATCAAAATCACACCATGTAAGGTCATGTCATCATGCGTATTAAGGAACATAACTTACGATCATACAATCATACGTAATCATCAAATGTCATCATCACACAACACCATGCATAGGCATCAATCTTACATCATAACATACATCATACATGTCACGTCATACGTGCCTAACACATCATCTATGACTCCCAAAAGTCAACTTACTTAGCCTTTGGGAACCTCCCAAGTCAAGCCTACGTAACACTTTTCCCCCCGAAATTAGAGAATAAACTAAGTCCCTTTCGGGCGCATGAGCCCTATTTGGGCGTATGGACACTATTCAGTCGCATGGCCTTACAGTCGCATAAGAACAGTTAGGCGTATGGACACTATGGGGCGAATGGATACTTAGGTGTGTGAAAAGTCTCTAGACATATGGGCACTATGGGGCGTATGGACTCTCAGTCGCATAGCCTTCGGTCGCATAACTTTCAGGCGCATGACCTTTAGTAGCATAACTTCCATGCATATGAACCTCAGTCGCATGGCATTCAGGCGCATGGACTTCAATCGTAAAATATTCAGGCGCATGGCATTCAGTCTCATGCCTTTCAGTCGTATGAACTCCAGTCACATGCCATTCGGTCTCATGGCTCTAGTCGCATAAGCCCTAGCTGGGTGCAGAATTCAGTCTCTTCGAACCTGAACTGTAGTTTCAGTCTCCGACCCTTTTCTAATTTATTCTAAGTTTAAACCAACCATTCTAAGCCTTAAAAACACAACCATAACCTCATTCAAACATCACAATCCCAACACGAGCCCCACCCGTTCGCACACCCACACAAACACACACATGAACGGGTTCAACACCCAACACAACCAAAAACAATTTGTTATGTGTTCCAGCCCCAAAATCAGTCAAATACATGTAAAAAAAGGGTCCTAGAACTCATATTAACAACCCCTTCACGTAGAGCTTCCCACAAACATGCTTGACTTTGAATTTAGCACTAGATTTTCAAGAAACTAGAAATTTCAGCCCTTTCTCCTTTTTCTTCACCCTTAGATCCGATTGAAGATGAGTATGGGAGAGAGGAATGGGCTGCCATCCCCTTTACACCCACTCTTCCAAACTTTCCCCCTTTTTGAAAAGATTGATCCCTCCAATTGGGCTTTATTTCTTTTCTTTCTTTTACTTTCTTTCTTTGACTTCAATGAAAATAACCGTGTGTTACAGAAAAGACCCATAAATAAGTCAAAACAACAGCGCAAGACAGAAGGTGCTGAAATGCGCACTTATCTTGTGAAGGCTATTGTTGAGTCGTCCGATTGAGTTTGAAGACGTATAAACTGTCTTTGAAAAAGTAATTCAATGAACTTAGTATTGAAGTCTGAGTTTACTCAAATTTAATTTGTTATGATCATGTTATGGTCAGTTGAAATCAGATTATATTCTACCAAAATTGTAGTAAGGCACTTATATGCACTTTTAAAATTGATAAAGCATGAAATGGGTTAGAACAAATTTATTATGTTGATATATGATATAGTGGACTTGATTTGAGTTATATAAAAATATTCCAAGACTTCAGCATTGCCATCACTTAGGAAAATAATCTTGTGGAATAACCGAATGCGGCGGCATAGCCGTCCATATGCAAACAGGATTTATTGTTTACGTTAGCTTGATTTAGGAATGTTAGTGATTGCCATAAGGTTATTAAATGTTATAAGGTTAATGATGATATGATAATGAATCAAATTAAAATAGATTTAGTAGAAGAAAAAATAAAAGTAAGAACATAAAGTCATGAGAACAATTGGATGTTAAGATAACTGAAACAATATACAAATACATAATATAAGAATAATATAATATTACCTTAGTATTAAAAACTTTTTGAAATTAATTCTAAAAGGAAATTTTTGAAATTCATCATAACCAAAGGATGATGAAAGGTTTGTGTGTGAGATTTTTAGAGAATGGGCAAATGAAAAATAAGACCTAAAACTTGGTTTTATAGTTGAGGTTAGGAGGTGGTTATGAATGGTATTAATGATGAGTTATAAGTCTTTTAAAAGGGGGTTATGATTAGAATTTAAAATAAATATAAAATTAAATAATTTAAACAAATAAAATAATAATTACAAATTAAACTCTAAATTTAATTAAACAACTTTTATTATTAAATCTTTATAAACTTCATAAATCTCACAAAAAATTGTAATTTGATTATTTATTTTAAATGAATATTTTAAAATCTTTTAGATATTAATAACCTTTTAATAATTATAAAATTTATTTTATAAATAATAGGATTTAAGGTAAATTGACTACATGAAACATTTAGTGTTTTTTGAACACAAATAAAATATAATAACTAGATAATTAATTTGATTTACAAGATTGACTCAAACGTGTCGGGTTTCAGTTTATAGTTTAAAATTGGCGGATGTTACAATCTCCCATACTTTAGGAATTTCGTCCCGATGTTTAGTCACAAGAAAGCTAATTCAAAGATATGAAGAAACTTGGATTTCATTTCACGTTCGCAAATAAACTCTTGGGAACGTTTAAACTCAATGAGTTTGATTATGTGTTTTACTACGCTTAAGTTTGTTCAATTTCATGATTCAAGATTTTATAGGTTTCTTGACAAAGTGAATTAAAGTCATCAGTTTGATTTGAATTTTGGCTAATAAGCTTTTTCTTTTCAGACAATACAAGACGATTAGGAAGATTTTGTTATGAATGAAGCACAAAGCATTAGATAAATATGAGAGTTTGCTTGACGAACACGAGACAAATTTTTAAGACACTTTTGGATGCGATGTGAATTCATAGGAGCTTCTCAAAGAAACTAACTTCAACTTGGTTCTTAGATGATCAATTCTTATTTACTATGTCATTGAGGTTTCAAAGTTACATTAGTTTAAAGTTGATACGAGAATCGTGTTTCTTAAGATTAATGTTCAGTTTAGAATAAGAGTATTATTGAAATAAATTTTCAGATTAAGTGCGGTTTTGAGGGGAAGACATTCAAAAAGATTATTAATGGTCGTTATGAGAATTGGGTAATGATGTTAAAAATCCAAGAGGTAAAAATCAACGATAATACGATAACAACAAGATGTGTCAAGTGTAACGTTTGGTTTACAAACCAAGGCAAATACATTGACTTATGAAAGTATTAAGTCGACCACAACATTAATGAAGACATGCATACCTATAAGCTGACACTCATCTCAAGGGTTCCAAGGTAAGGTAAATGGTTTCATTGGTTGATTTGGATTTATATGAATACTTTTCCTAGACAGAACACGTCTAGATACTGTTGAGGTTAGGAGGGGGTTATGAATGGTGTTAATGATGAGTTATATATCTTTTAAAAGAGGGTAATGATTAGAATTTAAAATAAATATAAAATTAAATAGTTTAAATAAATAAAATAATAATCACAATTTAAACTCTAAATTTCATTGAAGAACTTTTTTTATTATATCTTTATAAACTTTATAAATCTCATAAGAACTTGTAATATGATTATTTATTTTAGTTGAATATTTTAAAGTCTTATTGATATTAATAACCTTTTAATATTTTTAAATTTATTATTTAAATTATAGAATTTAAGGTAAATTGATTAAGTGACACATTTAGTGTTTTTGGTACACAAAAAGAATAAAATAACTAGATAATGAATTTGATTTATAAGATTGAGGCAAACGGATCTGGGTTTGAGTTTATATTTTGAAAATTTGTGGATCTTGAGGTTCTGGCTGATGGTGAGCTTGGGATCAAGCTCATGATAACGATCATGTGGATACATGTGTACCTAGTTTAGGAGCTCAAATGTAAATTGTCTTTCATGTTTGATATAATTGTAATAGAACGGGTACTGAATGAAATATAATGTGTGTTATGCTTATAATGTTGAATATTTCATTGCTTATTATATAATAATGCATGGTTGAACTAACTATATAGGTTTGTGGTTGTTTACATAGTTCTTAGTCAAGAATGGTGAGAAATATGTTTAAACTTAGTCATGTGAAGTTCTTATGCAAATGGCCCATGCTAATGGACCATATGCATGAACAACTTCATGCTAATTGTTAGGATCAGTGATTTAAGTTTGATTAATTAGAGTAGATTGCAGCGGAATTCGAACAATGAATTAGACAATTTAGCAAGAACTCATTGATATTCAATGGAATAGTACACGTTATAGAGAGAGAATTCCGCAAAAGGAATATTTCATTCAAATGCTTTCGTGGTGGTTGAAAGTCACACGTTACAATTAGGTCAACATTCCTTATATAAGGAATGTGACGTCTGCTGATGTCACTTGATAGTGACATCTAACAGAATTATACAAACAACTGAAACTATGCAAACTACTGAGAATGTTCTCAACAACTGATCACATCTCAGAGAATGCTAAGTACAAGAACATAAAACTACTGCACTCAAACTACTGAAACTATAAACTACTGAAAGGTAAATTACAAGTACTGAAAAGGAAAACCATCACAACTACTGAAGTTAATAACTTCAGCTATTGTGACAACTACTGATCACTCTGGTCTTCAGTCTTTGTCTTCAGTAGAAATCTTCAGATCTTGTCTTCAGACTTTGTCTTCAGACCTTGTAATCAGCTAATGTCTTCAACTGTTGTGATCTTCTTCAGTAGTTGTAATGTCTGTGGGACTTGGAGGTTTTTCTGATAAGGCTTATTGGTTCTTTTGGTCCAACAAACTCCCCCTGAACCAATGCAGCCAAAACCTCTAAGTTTATTGATGATCCCACTTATTCTATGGCAGAAACACCTCTTGATCAGGTTCAGAGGTAATCATGTAAGCACTGGCCAGGAAAAGGTTTCTGATCTTTTGATTGTCTAAGTGTGGAAGGGAACTCTGTCTTGGGGAAACTGGACACAGAGTCTTGTCCCAACCATGAAACCTAATTCCCATTGATGAGTCTGTAAGACACTCTTGCATAGGCCTCAAGGAGAACAACTTGTTCCTCCTTGGTGAGTTCTTCTGCTTCTCCCTCAAAGAAGAACTCAGGGCCATAATATTCAGACAGATACCTTACTGTCTTCCCATTCTTCAACTCAACAGTTGTGATCTCTCTGTATGCGAATTCATCTGGATGAGAGCCTTCTAGAACAACTGGAGTTCACTCTTTTGAAGATCTTCAAGTCTCTTGTATAAAAGCCCCTTCTTGATCATTTTGTTCTCAAGTAGAGATTGAGGGGTTGTCTTTGAGTTGTGTGCTCTCTTGAATTCTTCTATAATCTCCCAGGGTGAGACTACCATAGCCAACATAATTGCAGCATTCAAAGTCTTTTTCACTTGGCCATGATATCTACTTGGTATGTTCTTCTTGTGTATTATGGAACTTACCCTGGGGTCTGGCCAAATCCTCACTCTTTCTCTTTGATGTTGGAATGTATGCCTAAGAGTGTATAGCCTTAGAGCTTGTTTCTTCATTGCTTGAATGGATGAGGACTGAGGGAAGTCCTTGTCAACCATTTTGAGAAATTGCTCATCATGATGCTTCTATTGTTCTACTTCTTCAATCTTCACTTTCACCATTGCATTTGCAAGTCAGGTGTGTCATCTGTTGACTTTTGGGCTCAGGTGTTTTAAGTTTGAGAACAACAGAGATTGGCAGATTGTCTTCATTCTCATCCTCTTCTTCTTCTTCTTCTTCTACCCTCACACCCTTCTCCTCCTTCTGGGTGTATCACTGGGTGTGGTTTGAGATGGTTTTTGGGGTAATGGAATTGGTTTATGGGTTGAGTTGTGGGTGGTTTTGGTTTAGGGATAGAATTGGCAGATTTTAGAGATGATTGCTTTGAGGGTTGTTTTTGAGTGGGAGTATGAGAAGGCTGATCTAGCAATTTAGTGGTGAGTTTGGCTTTTTGAGCTTTGCCATCTCAGTTCTCTTCCCAGCACCTGCTTCATCCAGTGCTTGATGATCAACCCTTTGTTGTAGCTTCCAGCTGAACAGATTTTCTTGGTTATTTCCAAGATACTGTCTCTCGACCAAGACTTCATCTTTATCAATGATCTTCCTAGATATTTAGCAATAAACCTGATCATAATCTCCAACCTTTCCCTATCCATCACACTATAACTAGCCCATCTTGCTTGAATTTCATTTATCTCCAGCCTTCTGATCTCAACATCTAAGGAGGCTGTGTCATGACCCTGTCTGAAGAGCTGATCTATTATTTTGTCCATAGATCTGCTGTGAGCTTCATCAGCTTCTTTGACTAGATCTTCTAAAGACTTTTCTCCATCAGACTTTGACTCAGCACTTCTCTTCCATTTGTAAGTGATCAGCTGATCTTTCTGCTCTTTGTCTGTGCTCAGCTTTTGCACTGTGATCAACTGTTTCTCTAAGATTAGTTCTTGTTCTTTCTCCAACTCCTTTTCTTTTTTGGTTCTTTCTCATCTTCTACTCTCTTCCTTTTCCTTTCTTTCACTGCCTTAGACTTAGTAGTCTCCCCCTTTTTGGGTGCATTGGGATCAGGGGCTTGAAAGGCAGAAATTGACTTGTGAACAACATCATCAAGGAGTGTTTGGAGATTTGAGGAGATCCTCTCATCAATGGATTTATATACTATCTCTGTGATGATGGGAGTGATGAGAGGTAAGGAGCTTTGAAAGGTTGCAACCATCTGCTTAGAGGAGTTCTGTCCCTGAGAGGTGGTGCCAAAAGTAGTGGCTGGTGGCTTAGTTAAGTGTATTGGCTGTGTGTTGGTGAACCTTCAAATGAAGGTGCCATCTGTGGGTTTATTGGGGCAGATGGACTTTTATCCTGAGACATTTTGGCTAGCAGTTCTTTGAGTCTGCTCACCTCAGTCTCTAGGATTGTGTTATGGGCTAAGACATCAAAGAAAAAGCCCAGGTCATCATCAGTCTTTGCTGAATCATCTGACCTCCTGATTAAATTAGGATGTACATGCCCTGAGTGTAGATCAGTATATGCATGTGCCCCTTGTTCTTGGTTCTGGGGACTTCCTGCCTCTGGACTTTGTCCTTCATTGGCAGTTGCCTCTCGTGAGGTCTTATATATCTTACCAACTTCATCCTGTTCATTTGCTGAATCAGTAGAAGTGGCAGCATGACCAGATTCTAACCTCCTCTTCTACACTTGGAGATTGAACATTAACCCCTGTGCTGTGGGTTATCAGCAGCATTTTGGTCCTCCCCCTCAATCGTTGAGGTATTCCCAGTGTTAATTGGTTTCTGGGAGGGGGTGAGGAATGCAGCTTACTCAGCACTTTAGCAACTATAAGGGTTGGGCTTTGAGGGGCGGTTGCATTTGGAGATTGGTCAGAAGCAGATTGCACCCGGGGTGAGAGATGCTCTTAATGGTAACCTTCTCAACTGAGATAGGTTCCAGTAATGTGGTATCCCCAAATTTGGTTGCAACAGGATCCTATGGAGAGGATACTGTGCGGTTTCAGCTGGTTGAGTCTCTGACATGACTGGGGGTTAGAACCAGTATGTGTTTCCTGTATTGGTGGTACAAGGGCATCCCAGGGGACTCATCTCCTGAGTAGTCTTTTTGGGCTTTTGGGGTTTAGGTTTGGTGGGGACTTTGGATCTGGAGGTGGAGGCTGTGGGTTCCCTCTGCTTGGGTTTGAGCAGCCGGGCAGTCCTTTGAGAGTAGGGTCAGAGTTATGCCTAGAGTATACCTCAGCTAAGACAGCTGGAGCAGGGACTCCAAGACCAACAAGGCCTTCAGATTTTAATTGATTTAAAATTATGGCCATCAGAAACCTGGGACATAGTAGCCATCTATTTGTCACAGGTTTCTGAGCCAGATCCTTAAGTTCCAGAAACACTATCTTAGAAAAATTTAGAGTTTGTCGTTCAAAGATAGAGTACAATACCTCTTGCCATCGTGAGGACATCTGATCCCATGAAGATGTCTTTGAAGCAAGGCAGACATTCACCATGTGGAAGATAAGTCTTTCAGCATCATGGAAGTGCTTTTTGAGAATGGTTGTAGCACTTAAGTCTCGTTCATACCCGTTGTTGATGAAAGACAAATCAATTGTGCCTTTTGGGTATTCTATAATACAGGTGGCATCATGTAAACTTAGGGTTTTGCGAATGATGTCAGGGGTGATTACCACCTGTTTCTGGTTGACCAACGACTGGAGAGTGATTTGGCTATCATTTTCACTAGTTGTTATAGAGACGTTGGTCGAGAATTGGTTTAAGGAATGGGGGTATATGGTAGGATTCAAAAGAAAGGCGGTTCTGTATTGGGAATCCACCATAAGATCGATGGCATTATCAAATTTGTTCCAAAAGGCCGATTTCGAGAGGTAGGCAACACAGTTGTGTCTGGGTTTGAGTTTCATGGTCGCCATTGTAAAGAGAAAAGGATAGAAAACGGCCAATGAAACGTTCGGCTATAAGTGCAGTATTTATATAGTTAAGAAAAGGCTGAAAAGAAACGACTGAAAGTGTTGGTGTTGTCATCAGTTGTATGAAAACAACCGAAGACTTGGTTTTAACTATCAAACATTTGAAACAACTGAAGACTTGGTTTTGGTTATCAGTAGTTATGAAACTACTGAAAACCTTGGTTTTGGCTTCAGGTGTAGGAAACAACTGAGGACTTGGTGTTAGTCATCAGTAGTTGTGAAATTACTGAAGACATGGTTTTGTCATCAGTTGTTAAGGTGAAACAGCAGTTTGTGGAAACGATTGAAGAGAAAATTCTCATCAGTAGTTTTCGTCAATTCTTAGCTTTTTAGCTATTTCATACTGTCCTCAACACTTACTCATCATACTTTTTAGCTGTTTTCAGTTGTTTCATAGGACATCAGTACTTATCTGTTTTTACTGACATCAGTAGTGATAACTACATCAGTAGTTCTAACTGCATCAGTTTCTTTTAACAGAAAGTACAGTACTTTTTAAGTAATTTAGTCTTCAGTAGTTATGAAACCAATTGAGAATAAAAATTATCAGTACGTATTTGTGACATGTATACTAATGGTCATCAGTACTTGTTTACTGAGATCATCAGTAGTTGTCACTTATTCTAGCTGCAGCATACCAAGCCTTAACACAAGGTTTTGGAAAGTTGAACTGTCCAAAGGCTTAGTAAATATATCTGCAAGCTCATCAGCACTTGGCACAAACTTTGGATCAATCAGACCTTTTTCAAAACAATCCCTAATAAAATGGTGTCTGATCTCTATATGTTTGGTCCTAGAATGCTGGACTGGATTCTTGACAATACACAGAGTTGAAGCACTATCCATTAACAATGGAGTCTTAGTCTCTGTAATGCCATAATCCAATAATTGGTTCTGAAGCCAGAGTACCTGAGATGTACAACTTGCAGCAGCAATGCACTCTGCTTCAGCATGGATGTAGCAACAGATGTTTGTTTCTTACTCTGCCAAAAAATCAAACAGTTGCCTAGGAATTGACATCCACCAGAAGTTGACTTTCTGGTTAACTTACACCCTACATAGTCACTATCAGAAAAAGCAACTAATTTGCAAGAGTGTCCAGTGGAATACCAAAGACCTAGAGATTGTGTACCTGCAGATATCTAAAGATCCTCTTGACTGCAATCAAATGAGACTCTTTAGGCAGCCTGAAATCTAGCACAAACACAAGTTGCAAACATAATATCTGGTCTAGAAGCTGTTAAGTACATCAAGGACCCAATCATACATCTGTAAAGTGTTTCATCAACTGCTTTACCTTTCTGATCTACATCCAGTTGTGTGGTGTTGCACATGGGAGTAGAACAGGGCTTACAGTTTTGTAAATCAAACTTATTCAAAAGATTTTTTGTATATTTTGACTCATGAATGAAGGTTCCATCAGCTTTTTGTTTGATTTGCAAGCCTAGAAAGAACTGTAATTCTCCCATTGCACTCATTTCAAACTTTTGTTTCATTAAACTTGTAAAATCATCACACACAACTGGGGATCAGAGGATGCAAAATTATATCATCAACATAAATTTGAACAAGTAGCTTATGCTGATCCACTTTCATAATAAACAAAGTTTTATCTATGGAGCCACTAGTGAAATTATTTTGAAGAAGAAAATTTGAAAGTGTTTCATACCAGCTGTAGGAGCTTGCTTCAACCATAAATAGCCTTATCAACTTTATACACCCAATCAGAATGTTTATTGTCCTCAAAACCTGGTGGTTGACACATATAACCTCTTCTTTTATTTTTCCATATAAAAAAAGAACTTTTGACATCCATTTGAAAAACTTTAAGATTGTGGAATGCAGCATAGGCTAAGAACAATCTAATTGCCTCCAGTCTGGCTACAGGGGCAAAGGTTTCATCATAATCAATACCTTCTTCTTGTGAAAACCCCTGTACAACCAGTCTAGCCTTGTTCTTGACAATAAGCCCATTACATCAGTTTTATTCCTAAACATCCACTTAGTGCCTATTGCACACTTACCTGGGGGTAGAGGAACCAGTTCCCACACTTGCTGCTTTTTGAACTGAAGTAGCTCAACCTGCATGGCTTCAACCCATCCATTGTCTCTTAAGCAACATGATAGTTCTTTGGCTCTAGCTGACTGATGAAGAGAGCATAGAAGCAGAAGTTGGACAATTGACTTCTGGTTGAGACACCAGCATTGA
The DNA here is from genome assembly GCA_025506515.1 of Flaveria trinervia. Lineage (NCBI taxonomy): Eukaryota > Viridiplantae > Streptophyta > Magnoliopsida > Asterales > Asteraceae > Flaveria > Flaveria trinervia. The sequence continues at coordinate 13,987,133 of CM046445.1, forward strand.
AATCACCAATGATTTGAGACATGGGGTGATTCTTCAGCTCTTGGTACATTATAAGATCAGTGCAAGTGTTTGTAGCAGGTTCAGCAGCAACAGATGTTGATCCGGACTCTTGAAACCAAGTATGAGATGGCAATTCAAATGATGTAGAGGAGTTAGAAATCTCATCAGCATTTGTTGTGGATGGAGCTGCTGAAGCTACAGGAAAATCAAGTTTAGTGGACTCAGGCAGTTGATCACTAAACTTGAAAAGGTGAGTACTGATATCATCATCATTCAGTACCACCAGGTGGAAGACTTGCTGCAGAAGATGATTTATTCACATGATCTGCAACACAGCTGGAGGTTGATAAGGAACATATTGCAGTATATCCAGATCAAACAACTCCACATGGTTTTTTGGAATTTTATCCTTAGGAGATCATTGAACTTCACATGCAAGGTTTCTTCAACTATCTTTGTTCTGCAGTTGAAGACTCTGTAAGCCTTGCATGTGGATGAATATCCTACAAAATACCCTGCATCCACCTTAGGATCAAATTTGTGGAGTTGATCCTTTGTGTTGAGAATGAAACAAGGACACCCAAAGGCTTTGAAGAATGAAATTAGAGGAGCCAAATGATGTAGAACTTCATATGGAGTCTTCATCAACCTCTGATTTACTAAAACTCTATTCTACACATAGCAAGCTGTGTTGACAGCTTCAGCCCAAAAGGTCAATGGCAAACCAGAGTTAGCCAGGACCTTGCAGCTTCAATGGGTCCTGTTCTTTCTCTCCACTACTCCAGGAGTCCTCTTGTTCTTTCTCTCCACTACTCCATTTTGTTCTGGAGTCCTTGGATGCTAAACTGCCTCTTGATTCCCTTTTAGAGATAAAAATCATCAAGTGTATGGTTTTTGAATTCTGTTCCATTATCACTCCTTATACACTTGACTGATAGGGAATACTGCTTCTCAACATACAACACAAAGTTTATAATCGTCTGAGCGACCTCATCCTTTGAATGCAAGAAGAAAGTCCATACAAATCTGGAGTAATCATCCATAATTACCAGACATTATTTCTTCTTTGCCATGCTCATCACTCTCACAGGACCAAATATATCCATGTGTAGTAACTGCAAGCAGGCAGTAGACATAGGTTCTTCAATAGGAGGGAATGAGACTTTGTGTTGTTTTCCTTTCAAACAAGCAGTGCGGGTTCATCATAGTGGAACTCCTTTATTGGTAGACCTCTCACTAAACTATTGTGGATCAGCTGATTCATGTTTTTGAGATTTACATGACCCAGCCTTCTGTGCCACAGTTTAGATTCATGAGGAGAGGCTTTGGAGAACAGGCAAGGATGACCCTTCAAATCAATCTTCTTTGACAAATCCAGGGCATATACTCTTCCAATCCTGTTGGCCTTCAGGAGAGTATGTTCATCTAATACCTTGTCAATCAGCCTCAGAACTGTGGAAGACAGAATCCTGCAGTTCTGGCTTGTGAAAAGTGCAACATGCCCTTTATCACACATCTGACTGACACTCAGTAGATTATACTTGAGATTCTCCACATGGTTAACATCATAAATGTGATTTCTCCATTAGACATATCCTTTCCCGATGATGTAACCCTTAGCATCATTTCCAAATGAAACAAATCCCTTCTTTCCTTGAGAGTAGTCATTAAGAAGAGAACTGCTCCTATCATATGCATAGATCCTCCACTGTCTACATACCAGATGCTTCTTTGGCATGCTGAAGAACCCTGCATTCATCACAAGGAACTAGTTAGGTTTTGAGAACCAAACCTTTTTGGTTTTGGGTCTATTTTCATCAACAGATTTAACCATAACTTGTTTCTCATGATTAACCTGCTGATAAAGGTGGAGATGGTGCTGAAATGGATTCCTTGGATTTGGGCTTGGAATACCTTTTCAGTGGTTTGATCACAGGTGCATCTAGTTGGTTAACTCTCCCCAACAAATGCTGAACCATCATAACAAGTTGTGTCTGATTTGTAGCTAAAGCTTTCAGCTCCTGTGACACATCAGTACTTGTTTTTGATGAGTTCTTGTGGCCCACTATTTCCTACTTGAAATTCACAGACTTAGTCTGATTTTTATCATGAGGAACACTATCAACTGTTTTATGATAAACTCTATCCTTCTTTTTGGATTTGGGTGAAGCCTTGGGTTTATCAATTTGGGATGACTGTGGTACAAACTTGGTCTCAAACTCATTTTTCATTTCATCCATCTGCATTTTAATGAGCTTATCTCTGTTGAGTTTGGAACCCTTTTTGTACCAACATTCCTCAGAAAGAGATGATTTACCACATATGTCACATGGCTTATTCTTCATTTTGGATTGATCAACTGCTGAAGTGGAAACTACTGAAGGTGTGATCTTTAGTACTTTCCTCCTTTTAGTACTTGTGTTAAGTACAGAAGGATCTGTAACAATTGAAGACTTGTTCTTCAGCTGTTCTCTATCCATCCTGAAAGACCGTATGATAGATTCCTTAGCAGTTGTTAATCCTTTTATTTCAGTTGATTTGAAATGCTTTTCAAATGTTGTGACTTGCCCTTCAGTACTTGAGTTACTTTGAGGGACAACATCTGAAGTACTCAGCTTCATGTGCTTATCAGTAGTTAACCCATCAGGCAATTGATTTGCTGAGGTATCAACACTGATTTCATCTTTTGATTTTGGGTGATCTCTTAAGGATGATCACATGATGATGTGGTTTGGAAATTACTTTCACACCTTCAGGTTTTACTATTAATTTTGGAGTAAATATGTAGGTGGTGCAATGTGATTGTAACCTATTCCAAACTTCACATTCGAAGCTGTTTGCTTGCTGAGAAGTATTTCAAATCCCTTGCATGATACCCAGCGGTCACACTCAACTTGGGTAGCTGCAAGTGTTTCTTTGAGATCTCTGTGGTTCTTAAGAATGACCTCAACCTTAGCCTTTTCATCATTTAATTGGCATTTAAGCTTATAAATCTCATCTTTATCTTTAAGGACAGACTCATACTCAGCTTTGGAAAGGGTTGCTCAAGCTCAAGATTTTGATTTATTAAAGCTACATTTGCCTCTCTAATAGAGATAAATGCAGCTATGCAAGATTCAGAACATAGCTTGGCCTTAGCCTCAGAGGATACCTGGGTTACCTGTAATGAAGATGCATTAGAGCATGAACCCTCAGTAGACTCCAGGGCCATGAGAGCAAGATTCCCAAAAGGATGTTCACCACCATGTTGACCATCACTAGCAAATAATTTCTCATTACCAAAAAGATCATCTGGTAAACTGCTCCAGTCAACACACCAGGGGTGAAGAAGCTGTGATGAGGTTGTGATTGAGATGGTTGAGGCTCAGGTAAGGCTTGAGGTTGTTGTGCAATAGGAACTTGAACTTGATTTGGCTGTGGCATGTAATAGCAGGGATATGGATATGGCATTGGACCTGAGGGACAAAATATGCAGGAGATAGAGGTTGTGAGTGATGACCAGAACTAGCAGGATGTTGCCCTCTGTTTTGTGAACTATTGCTTGGAAAAGTCACAAAGGGTGCAGAGGAGTTTGATCTAGTGATCTACACTCTCTTGCAAAGTGCCAAGCCTGTGGCATTTGTGACACCTCAACTTACTCTTGTCAAAACCAACTTTGGTTTTGCGAGAGAGTCCTGGAAATTTCCTACCAGTTCTCTTGTAGAAATTTTGAGATCTGATATTAATCAAGGCCATTTGGCTTAGAATATCCATCTCTTCTAAGTCATCATCAGCAATACCTTTCAAATCATCCATAATGAAGCACAAATTGTCACTATTACAGCCTGACTGACTATCAACACTAACAAATGCATGATCAGAACTGTTTGAAGAGAAATCTATATGCTCATCATAATGGCTTTCTGATGCAGCATATTCTGACTCATGAGCAACCAAGGCAGTGTTCCCTAGTACAAAGTCATCAGTGAGCTTTCCTGATGATGCCAGTTTCCTTTTTTGCTTTATCTCTCTTTCAAATGTAAGCAGTTTCCCATGGAGTTGGGTGAGAGATAGGCTATCCAGATTTGCACTGGAGCGTAGGACAATGGTATATGTGTCCTATCTCTCAGGCAGTGATCTGAGGAATCTGTTGTTCATCTGGCTATTAGTGTATTCATGTTTGACCATTTTTAGCTCAGAGATTAAACAGGAAAAACGCTCAAACTGTTGAGTCAGTGTCTCACCCTTCCTATGAGAGAATGTCTTATATTGTTGGGCAAGGATTTCTTTGTTGTTTGCTAAGACCTCATCTGTTCCACCAAATTGTTCTTTCAATGCATTCCAGAGGTCATGAGCAGTTTCATGATGCATAAGCCCAGAATAGATTTCATTCGGCAGTGCCATGGCCAGAATTCCATGGGCTTTAGCATCAATCTCAAACTGTTTTTGATCCTCATCTGAGTATTGTTCCTTCTTCTTCGGAACCATTTGGTTGGTTTTCGGATTGTTCACCATAGGCTTGTGTGGACCATGTACCAAAGATGTCCAACAACCTGAACTGTTAACAGACAGGTGATGGAGCATTCTTCGTTGCCATATGTTATACTCAGTCCTAACCAACATCGGAGGCTTGGTTGAGGAGCTAGTATTGTGAGGGTCATTAGAAGGAGTAGTCATTCTTAGATTCAATCAAATTCAATTAAGTTTTAACCGATTTAGCACAAAACAGAACAAACTCAATACGAACCAAGAGGAATCTCAAAGCAAATAACCGAAAGCAACAGAAATTTAATCTCTATAACCAATTCTTGCAAATATGCTAATTCGATCAAACTTAGATATCGAAATAGCAGTTTCAATGATCAATTGTTAGATCGATCAATGATTAACAAGCTCTGATACCATTTTTTAGGATCAGTGATTAAGTTTCATTAATTAGAGTAGATTGCAGCGGAATTTGAACAATGAATTAGACAATTTAGCAAGAACTCAATTGATATTCAATGGAATAGTACACGATTATAGAGAGAGAGAGAGAGAATTCTGCAAAAGGAATATTCCATTCAAATGCTTTTGTGGTGGCTGAAAGTCACACGTTAAAATTAGGTCAACATTCCTTATATTAGGAATGTGACGTCTGCTCATGTCACTTGATAGTGACATCTAACAAAATTATACAAACAATTGAAACTATGCAAACTACTGAGAATGTTCTCAACAACTGATCACATCTCAGAGAATGCTAAGTACAAGAACATAAAACTACTAAACTAAAACTACTGAAACTATAAACTACTGAAAGGTAAATTACAAGTACTGAAAAGGAAAACCATCACAACTACTGAAGTTAATAACTTCATCTGTTGTGACAACTACTGATCACTCTGGTCTTCAATCTTTGTCTTCAGTAGAAATCTTCAGATCTTGTCTTCAGACTTTGTCTTCAGACCTCGTAATCAGCTGATGTCTTCAGCTGTTGTGATCTTCTTCAGCAGTTGTAATGTCTGTGGGACTTGGAGGTTTTTCTAATCAGGCTCATTGGTTCTTTTGGTCCAACACTAATGAAGTAGTCACTAGATGAGATTGACTCAGTCGCACGACTAAAGCCTCAGTTGTGCGGATGGAACAATCGTATGACTCAGTCATGACTGAACCATACTAATGGTTCAGTCGCACGAATGAGAAACCCTAACCTATAAATACCACTTAATTCGTGGAAAAACTAAACAATTCGAATCCCAACGTACTAAATCGTACCCTAGCCGTCCAGAGACCAGAGAGAACTTGTTCCAAGTGCATAGATCGCATGAAATCATATTGCAATCGTTCTTAACGTTTAGATTCATTCTAAGATTGGTTCTACGTGCGTTCTCACTTATTGGATCACCAATAAAATAGGATTCCGCACTATTTGAGTTGGTATGCACGTAAGTCAGTTAGTACTCTGTCCCGTACATGATCCTAACAAGTGGTATTAGAGCTTCGGCTCTTGATTTACGTGTGATTCAATCTATTTTGATATAAAATTTGTGTTTTTCACTCAAAAAACGCAACCTTTTTGTGTAAAACAGTGTTTTAGACGTTTGCAGGTCAAAAAGTTAACGTTTTCCGGCATACGACAATTAGGGTTAGTGAGAAATTCGTGTTTTTTTGCGTCAAAATACCTTAAACCTTCGAATTCTCAAATTCAGTAGCTTCAGTCGCACGATTGACTCAATCACACGACTGAATCCATCCGCATCCCTCATATGCACGATTGGACCCAGTCGTTCATGCATTCGTACGACTGAACTGCCTATTCGCATTACTCATCCGCACCTGTCCATTTGCACGATTGAGCCATCCACATTGGTTCATTTGCACATCTGAGCCATCCGCATTGTTCAATCGCACGAATTGTTCAATCACATTCCTTCAGTCGCACAAGTAAAATGGTTTGTTCTAAATTTCAAAGTCGATAGTAATGGAGGACCAATATTCAGCATTCACTGCAGGGAGGGATTCTAGGATCCAGAATCTATTGCTTCTGGAAAATGAAGTGGGGAATCACAATAAACCCCCTAAGCTCATAACGTTAGATGATTACCCATAATGGAAGCAAAGACTCCAGATCTACTTAAATGGAGTAGATCCCAATCTATGGGAGTCGATAGAGATAGGGTATAGCATGCTTGTAGGTGCAGATGGAGTCAAACTTACCTTAGGCGGGATGACTGATAACCAAAAGGTAAAGTACAATGCTGAGAAGAACGTATATGCATTGCTAACTCAGTCAATTCCTAAGGACATCTTCCATCAATTTTCTAAGAACAAGCAAGCAAAGAAGCTGTGGGATGCATTGGAAAAACGGTATGATGGGAACGCGTCATTAAAAGCTCTAAAGGCTAAAGTGCTGAAGAAGGAGTTCGACAACTTCTCGTCAATAGGTAAGGAGAGCTTGGAAAACGTGATCGATCGGTTCTACCACTTGATGAGTGAGCTGCACACTCATGGAGTTACAACGTCTATGGAAGACAAGGTGTCGAACTTTGCAGAAGAGAAGTGGGTTTCCTTTGTATCCAACCTGAGACAGAATGATATGCTGGGGAAGTTAGATATCAATGATTTCATTCTGAAGCTGAGAGAGGAAGAGTTGAGGATGAAGTACAGGGCCCAAAATTCTTCATATGATCAGAATCCATCACTGTACAACTCGACTCCACAAGCCAAAACGTCTGGAGCACCACTTCAAATGGCATTGTGTCGAGTTCAGCTGCTCCATCTCAAGCTACTACTTCAGGATCTGACACGTCAAGGTCGTCTTGTACCCAATACATAGCACCTGAAGCCAAAGCTACAAAACTAAAGACCGAGAATCTTGGGAATGTGACAATAGAGGTAGCAAAGGAGCATATGGATCTCTTAGCAACTATCATTCACTCCCATGACGGACTAGTCGCTAGGAAAATTGGAAACTACCATCTGGCAGATGAGGACTACGAGCAGGTAGACGAGACAAAGTGGAGAGAATGGACATCATGTGGGCCTTAGCAAGTGCTGTCCGGAGAGCTAAGAAGTTTGTCAAGAAGATCGGATAGAACTTGATTGCCGCTAAGGACACAACTTTTGGTTTTGACAAGACCAAAGTTACCTGCTTCAACTGTGGGAAAAAAAGGCACTTCAAGCGTGAATGTGTGAAGCCCAAGAAGATAGGAAATGTTAATCCATTCTCATCTTTCAATTGTCAGGATAAACCCACAAGTAGTCCTACTTCATGAAGCAAGGATCCTAAAGCCTTTACCGCTCAGGATGACGAAGGACAAGATTGGAGCTTTAGGTTTGTGTCTCCGGGAGAATCTAACATTGCTAGTGTTGAGGATTTAGATGACGACTCAGCAAGTGAGGGTGATATTGCAGTGGAACTTGCGATGTCAAACATTGAAGAAAAAGCAAACGTGGTCGATCACCTGGCTGAAGAAGGTACAAGCACAACATGTTTAGAATCACCAAAACCAGAAAAGTCAGATATGATATGCAAAGGTATGCCATGACGACTCACAATCTCATCAATGTATATACGAGCCAACCTTGATGTTTTGTAAATTTCACGTATGGGTATGAAATGTGCCGATTTGGTCAAATGATCAACGATCACCCATATGCTATCATTACCACGAGAGGTGCGAGGTAGTTTGGTTATGATGTTTTGTATATATATACGAGCCAACCTCCAAGATAGAAGTCTTGATGTCATTCTCAATCCTCAAATTTTGCAGCATCACCGTAGTCTTGTTAACATCCAGACGAATCTTGGTATCGAATTCCCCTAAGGTATCAAACATTGTCGCCGATCGCGAATTTCTTCAAACAACACCATATTGTTATGAATCTTTCGACTTAGTGAATCTGCTACGATGTTTGCCTTTCTAGGGTGGTAATGAATATTACAGTCGTAATCACTAACCAACTCGACCCAACAACATTGTCTTATGTTGAGATCCTTTTGATTGAAAACTTGTTGAAGGCTTTTGTGATCAGTGTAGACTATACATTGCGTCCTATAAAGGTAAAGCCTCCAAATCTTTAAGGCAAAAATGTAACACCCGGTTATTTCTTTTAAAGACTCAAATGAATGAATAAAGGGAAGAAAAAGACAGAAAATGAATATTACCCAAGTTGAAGGGTTAAAAGTGTAAAAAAGGACAAAATCTTTGAAAAGTTGGTGAATAAAGCAATATGGCCGCCCATGTTGCCCAATCACATCAACTCTCGGACATTTTAGAGAGAGAAAGGAGGCTAAACTTTGGGAGTTTGAAGAACAGAGAGAAAGAAGTCGAATTGAAGGTAAGAATTTGTGAGTTGATGATGTTCTTAACTGGTTTTATCATTAGTTGTATGCTTATTTGTGTTGTATGCGTTCGGGTGTGTGTTTTGGTGGGTTTCTAGGCGGTTGAACTCTGTTGCAAACGGGTTTGAAAGAAGTCACTCCTAAGAGGCTGCAAAGGTGAGTTCTAGAACCCCTCTTTTACATGTTTTTAACTGATTTTAGGGCTGGAAATGCACGTATGAACGTTTTTTGTAAAAGTGAGTAATGTACTTGTATGTATGTATATGTGTATGTCATGGGTGGGCTTTGAATTTGTGCTATGTTTATGTTTGATGATTTTATGAATACGTTTTTAAGGCTTAGAATGCATGATATAAGCTTAGAATAAGTTTGAGCATGATTGGGGACTAAATTATGATGTTTAAGTGTGAAATAGACTGCTCATGCACCTAAATAGGGTTCATGCGCCTAGTATGCAAATCTGCTTAAGTGTCCTCATGCGCCCAAAATCTCATGCGCCTGTATGGAACTCATGCTCCTAGAAATAGGTTGAATTTGACTAAGTGCTCATGCGCCCAGATATTTCATGCGCCTAGGCACTCATGCGCCGCATAATGCTCATGCTCCTGGAATTTTGCCCAGAATATGTTTAGTGTTGGTCATGCGCTCCACTGATGCGCCTGAAAGTTACTCATGCGCTAAGTGTTCCTCATGCGCCTGAAAGGTCATGCGCCTGCATAGTGCTCATGCGCCTGCATAGTGCTCATGCGCCTGCATAGTGCTCATGTGCCTAAGGACTTAGAATATTTCTGAATTTTTGGGGAAAATGTAAAAGTAGGCTTTGACTTGGGATGGTCCCGGGGGTTATGTAAGTTGACTTTTTGAAGTAAAAAAGATGTGATGGGCATTGTATGTTGATGTATGATGTATGATTATGCTGGTATGTTGCATGTATGTTTGCTTGTGTGGTGGTGCCTTGTATAGCGCTGAGTTTATGGTTATGTTGTGTTCCATGTTATGTATGTATATCTTTCCTGTGGCTTTACATGTTATAGTTGTGAAAGAAATGATAAAGTATTATGTAACGTAAAGTGGAAGATAATGAAAAAGGAACACAATGATAGAGTGCATGCATTAATGAAAGAGAAAGTAAAGAAAGGCTTGCAAGCAATATGTACGGAGGTGCACGACTCTAAAATGTCATAAGCTCAACTGCGTATGGTTTAGCTAACCCTTAAGGATACACGCTGGGGTTTTGTGACTGACCAACGGTTTGGTACATGGTTTATAGTGATTACTCACCTCGGTGCTTGGTTTGGAAGTCATTTATGATCTTTGGCCCAGTACCCGAGTTATGGATAATGTTGGAGGTGTAGTATACAATTGGGTTTATAGTGATTACTCACCTCGGTGCTGGTGCCAGGCTATATGCAGTGTGAAAGTCATTTATGATCTTCTGCCCAGTACCCGAGTTATGCATAATGTTGGAGGTGTAGTATACAGTTGGGATCTTGTCGCTTACCCTGGTGCTGGTGCTAGGCTATATGCGGTGTGGAAGTCAATTATGATCTTAGGCCCAGTACCCATTTGTTTGGGGCATAGCTGATGATACTGATCCACATAGTGATAAAGAATGTGATAAAGAAAGAAAGAGTTAAAGAAAGAATGTGATGAATAGTAAAGGAAGATAATAATGATATTATCTATGTGTACGTACGATGTGTGGTCATTACGAAAGTATAGTATGATTTGTTAAAGGGTACATAATGGTTTTATATGAAAAGTAAAGTATGTTTTATTTTAAAACTAGAACTCACTCAGCAACGCTGACTTTTATGTGTTTTCCAGTTGGCAGGTAAAGGTTGTTGAGGATGGCATGGGGCGGCTACTTGGCTCTTTTTGATTGGCATGCATTTTATAATGAAATGAAATGTTGTTTTAAATGTTTCCGCTGCAATGTTTATTTCAGTTAAATGTAAATATATGTTTTATGTGCGATGATTGGCCAACTGTAAGCATCTCGGGAACGAGGCCAGCTGTAAATTTTCAAAATAAACCTAAACTTAAACTGAAAATGGGTCGGAAAGGGAAGGGATGCCAGTCTAAGTAGCTACGTGCTATCAGGTATTTTCATAATATTAACTAGTATTACATGCGCATGTTATGTGGTTTATGTGTTGTTAGTAGATTTAGATACTGATGTAGTCAGGGTAGGAAATGCTTGGGGTATGGAGAGTGAAGTAAGTGGCTAATCACAACTAGCCACTGTAATTAGGGACTTACTATACTTGACATAAACTAAGCTATTACCTTGAATGACCATGTTGGTGTTTAAATCTTATAGTGTGTTTATAGGACGGCTGGTGGTAGATCATCAAAAGCTTCACGTGGTGGAGGTCGTGGTGGACGTGGTGCTGAACCACATGCTACCAGAGGAAGGCTTAGAGCCAAAAAGGTGGTTCATGAAGAACCCGAGACCCCTCAACCAGAGGCTGGGGATGAGAGTGCTAACTTAATAGCCTCAGTGAAGGAGGATGTTGTTAAAGAGGTGCATCAGGTCATGCAGACAATCTTACTGTCTGTGGTGACCGAAGTAATCAAGGCTGTGAGGGAAGGAGAAAGGAAGGAAAGGAGTAGGCCTACGGGTGAAAGGAGACAGCCTGAGACTAAGACTGTTTTCTCTGATGACAATGAGGAAGAGGAAGAAGAAAAGCCTACGCCAGAGGCGGTACGAGGCTGCAACTATGGCGCATTTCAAATATGCAAGCCCCAACCTTTGATGGTAATGGCACTGCTGCTGCTCACCGGTGGGTGAGAGATGGAAGCTGTTTTGAATATCAGCGAGTGCCGAGAGGACCAGAAAGTGAAGTTTGCTGCTCATTCATTCGTGGACTCGGCTTTGCGCTGGTGGGATCATATCGTCCAAGCCGAGGGTAGTCGAGCGATAGGATGGATAAAGTGGGCAGAGTTGAAGAGGCTGGTGATTGAGGAATTCTGTCCTCACTGTGAGATGGACAAAGTGGAGATAGAGTTCGTGTAGCTGGAGGCTGGAACAATGACACATCAGTAGTAACCACCAAGTTTAATGAGATGGCACAGCTGGTGCTGGATAAGGTGACGCCTCTGTCACGAAAGATTAAGCGGTATATCCAGGGCTTGCCGGCGGATATCCGTAGGCACATGGTCATTGCCCGAGCGAGCGCATTTATGTTGGTAGTTGATTTGGTGGGAATGTTGTATGGTAAAAGAACGGTGGTGGTGGCTGAAGGCAGTAAGAAGAGTGGTGGAGATCGAAATTGGAACTGAAAGCGGTTTAGACGTGGCGGGGCCACTCCAAGTAACAAGGGTGCAAGGATGCATGACCGGTGTGTGGTCACTTCCGGTGCATGGTCGAGAAGGTGTGTCAAGTGTTGACAAGAACACCCCAAGGAATGTAGATTGGTGACCAATGTCTGTTTCCGTTGCAGAAGAACCAGACATGTGGCGAAGAACTGCGGTGTGAGGAGGTGTTATTCTTGTGGTGAGGAAGGCCACATGAGCCGGGATTGCAAGAAGCCGAGGGCTGAAGGATCGGGAGTGAAGAAGGCTGGAGGTAAATCGCAGAGGGCGAGTGCCAGAGCATTCATGATGACGCAGGAGGAGGCTAGGACGGACCCTGATGTTGTGTTAGGTAGGTTTCTAGTAAACCAAACTTTAGCCTCTATGTTATTTGATTCTGGTGCTAGTAAGAGTTTTTTTTCTACTACTTCCTGTGCTAAATTGCCTGTTAGTAGTAAGAATATAGATACGCCCTTCGATGTAGAAACTACCATAGGTAAGTCTACCAGGATTTCTGAGATGATAGAAGGTTGTGACGTAGAATTAGAAGGTCACAAGTTTCTTGTTAGACCATTTGTGATGACCTTATGCGGGTTTGATGTATTCCTAGGAATGGATTGGTTGGCGGACTACGAGGTGAATATTGTGTGTCGCAAGAAGATGATTCGATTGACAGCACCTGATGGGAGTTCGGTGACGGTTTAAGGTGATCGAGTCACTATGATACCGAAGGTGATTTTGATGGCAGTGGCAGGAAAGTGTATAAGGCATGGATGTAGTGCTTATTTGGTCCACGTGAAGGATGTGGATACGCCAACACCACAACTAACTGATGTACCGATTGTGTGCAACTTTCCAGACGTGTTTCCCGAAGACATACGAGGAGTGCCACCTGACCATCATATCAAGTTCTAGATTAACTTGATACCAGGTGCCCAACCTGTAGCTAAGGCACTGTATCGGTTGGCTCCGACTGAGATGAAGGAGTTGATGGAGCAATTACAGGAGTTGCTTGATAAAGGGTTCATCAGACCGAGTATCTCTCCTTGGGGTGTTCCAATCTTATTTGTAAAGAAGAAGGACAATAGCATGAGAATGTGTATAGACTACCGTGAGCTGAACAAGTTGACAGTGAAGAATCGATATCCGTTGCCGAGGATCGAAGACCTTTTTAATCAGCTCCAAGGTGCTAGTTGGTCGAGGATAAACCTCTGATCTGGCTACCATAAACTGAAGGTGAAAGAACAAGATATCCCTAAAATAGTTTTTCGCATGCGTTATGGTCACTACGAGTTTCTCGTTATGTCATTTGGTTTGACCAACACGACAGCTGCTTTTTTATGGATCTAATGCATCGAGTGTGTCAGTCCATGTTGGATAAATCAGTAATTATGTTTATTGATGATATCCTAATTTATTCGAAGAGTGAGATAGAGCATGCTGGTCACATTCAGGAGGTTTTGGAGATGTTGAGAAAGGAGAAGTTGTATGCCAAGTTCTCCAAGTGCGCACTTTGGTTGCACGAAGTTCAATTCTTGGGTCATGTAGTGAATCCTAAGGGGATATTGTAGACCCGGCAAAGGTGGTGGCACTGATGCAACGGAAGTCACCAAAGACGCCATCTGAGGTTCGTAGTTTCTTGGGATTGGCGGGCTATTATAAGGGGTTCATTTAGGACTTCTCTAAGATAGCTTGTCTATTGACTAAGTTGACCGTAAGGATGTAAAGTTTGTATCCGGTCAAACTTAAGAGAAGGCATTCAAGGAGTTAAAGACGAGGTTGACTCCAGCTCTTGTCTTGTCATTACCTGATGGAAGTGAAGATTTGGTGGTTTATTCAGATGCTTCCTACTCGGGGTTGGGATGTGTGTTGATGCAGGGAGGAAAGGTTATAGCCTATGCATCCTGAAAATTGAAAGTTCATGAGGTTAACTATCCTACTCATGACTTGGAGCTAGCAGCCGTGGTCTCCACGTTAAAGATATGGAGGCGCTCCCTATACGGGACAAAGTGCACCATATTCACCGACCACAAAAGCTTGAAGTAATTCTTCGAGTAGAAGGACCTAAACATGAGCCAGAGGAGATGGTTGGAGCTCATAAAAGATTATGATTGCGAGATCCATTATCATCCAAGCAAATTCAACGTGGTGGCGGATGCCTTTAGCCAAAAGGAGAGACCCAATCCGATTCGGGTGAAAGCTTACCAGTTGATCATCACCTCTGATGTGATGAAGCAAGTCAAGGAGTTTCAAGATGCGGTGTTGAAAGAAGATCATCTTTACCCTAAAAGAATAAGAGGTCTAGTCGCGGAGTTGGGTGAAAACACACTTGGTGTTAGGACCCGGTTCGGACGGATGTGGATTCCACGTTTTGGGGATCTACGTGTGAAGATTATGGATGAAGCTCATAAAAATCGATACTCTATTCATCCGGTGCTACGAAGATTTACCAATACATGAAGAAAGATTATTGGTGGCCGGGTATGAAGCGTGATGTGGTGGAGTACATGAGTAAATGCCTTACTTATTTACAAGTGAAGGCCGAGCACCAAAAGCCATATGGGAAGATCCAACCTTCGGATATACCAGATTGGAAATGGGAGCATATCACCATGGAATTTATAACGAAGCTACCACGTACCACGCGAGGATATGATGTTATATGGGTGATAGTCGATCATTTGACGAAACATGCTCACTTCTTACCGATCCGTGAGACATATTCATCCGAGAGGTTGGTGGATTTGTTCATCAAAGAGATTGTAACTCATCATGGTGTGCTGGTGTCTATTGTGTCTGATCGTGACACCTGGTTACATCTAAATTTTGGAAGAAATTCCATGACACAATGTGGACAAGGTTACACATTAGCACGGCTTATCATCCTTAGACAGATGGTTAGTTAGAAAGGACTATTCAGACGCTGGAAGATATGGTTCGGCATGCGTCATTTGTTTTGGAGGAAGTTGGGATGACCACCTACCGTTAGCTGAGTTCTAATATAACAACAGTTATCATGCCAATATTGGTATGCCTCCTTATGAGATGCTATACGGTAGGAGATGCAGAACACCCGTGTGTTGGGGTGATATTGGCCATAAATATTTAGGGAGCGTCAAAGTGGTCGAGGATACGACTAAGAAATTAGGTAGGATCAAAGCCTTCATAAAGGCAGCCAAAGATAGACAGAAGTCGTATGCTGATAAACGACATAG
Source organism: Flaveria trinervia (assembly GCA_025506515.1). NCBI lineage: Eukaryota > Viridiplantae > Streptophyta > Magnoliopsida > Asterales > Asteraceae > Flaveria > Flaveria trinervia. Next base: position 14,002,451 of record CM046445.1, read on the forward strand.
ATCGATTGAGTTCCAGGTGGGTGATAGGGCTATGTTGAAAGACTCTCCTTGGAAGGGTATCACTAGGTTCAGAAAGCGGGGAAAGTTGAGCCTGAGATACGTAGGGCCTTTCCGAATCATTTCTAGAGTAGTAGAGGTGGCTTATAGATTGGGGCTACCAGATGAATTAAGTGGAATTCATCCGACATTCCATGTATCTCATCTTAGAAAGTGTTTAGCAGACGAAGATATGATTGTTCCACTAGGGGATATCAAGGTAGAAGCACGACTCATTATGTGGAGCAATCAGTGGCGATCATTCATCGTAAAGAGAAGAGGTTAAGGAATAAAGTGGTTCCTCTTGTGAGTGTACAGTGGAAGCATAGGAAGGCATCCGAGTCTATGTGGGAGACGAAAGAAGAGATGAGACAACATTACCCACGATTGTTTGAGGAATAACAGCTTTCGGGGACGAAACCTATGTAAGAGGGGTGGACTTGTAACACCCAGTTATTTTTTTGAAGACTCAAACGAATGAATAAAGGGAAGAAAAAGACGGAAAAGATATATTACCCAAGTTGAAGGGTGAAAAGTGTAAAAAATGACAAAATCTTTGAAAAGTTAGTGAATAGAGCAACATGGCCGCCTATGTTGCCCATTCACATCAACTTTCGGACATTTGAGAGAGAGAAAGGATGTTGAATTTCGGGAGTTTGAAGAACAGAGTGAAAGAAGTCAAATTCAAGGTAAGAATTCATGAGTTTATGATGTTCTTAACTGGTTTTATCCTCGGTTGTATGCTTATTTGTGTTGTATGTGTTTGGGTGTGTGTTATGGTGGGTTTCTAGGCGGTTGAACTCTGTTGCAAACGGGTTTGAAAGAAGTCACTCCTAAGAGGCTGCAAAGGTGAGTTCAAGAACCCCTCTTTTAAATGTTTTTAATTGACTTTTGGGCTAGAAATGCATGTATGAACAATTTTTATAAAAGTGGGTAATGTACACAGATGTATGTATGTGTGTATTCGCGGGTGGGGTTTGATTTTGGGCTATGTTTATGATTGATGAAGTTATGAATATGTTTCTAAGGCTTAGAATGCATGATTTAAGCTTAAAATAAGTTTGAGCATGATTGAGGATTGAATTATGATGTTTAAGTGTGAAATAGATTGCTCATGCACCCAAATAAAGTTCATGGGCCTAGCATTTAAATCGGCTTACGTGTCCTCATGCGCCCAAAACATCATGTGCCTATATAGTACTCATGCTCCTAGAAATAGGATGAATTTGACTAAGTGTTCATGTGCCCAGATAGTTCATGCGTGTAGGCATTCATGCGCCTGCATAGTGCTCATGCACCTGGAATTTTTCCCAGAATAAGTTAAGTGTTACTCATGTGCCTGAAAGTCATGCGCCTGCATAGTGCTCATGTGCCTAAGGACTTAGAAGATTTTCTGACTTTTTGGGGGAAAATGTAAAAGTAGGCTTTGACTTGGGATGGTCCTGGGGGTTATGTAAGTTGACTTTTTAAAGTCAAAATGATGTGATGGGCATTGTATGTTGATGTATGATGTATGATTATGCTGGTATGTTGCATGTAGTTTGCATGTGTGATGGTGCCTTGTATGGTGATATGTTGTATGGTTATGTTGTGTTCCATGTTATGTATGTATATCTTTCCCGTGGCTTACATGTTATAGTTATGAAAGAAATGATAAAGTATTATGTAACGTAAAATGGAAGATAATGAAAAGGGGAACATAATGATAGAGTGCATGCACTAATGAAAGAGAAAGTAAAGAAAGGCTTGCAAGCAATATGTATGGAGGTGCATGACTCTAAAATATCATAAGCTCAACTGTGTATAGTTTAGCTAACCCTTAAGGATACACAGAAGGGTTCCGGTCTTTATGACTGACCAACAGTTTAGTATATGGTTTATAGTGATTACTCACCTCGGTGCTGGTGCCAGGCTATGTGCAGTGTGGAAGTCATTTATGATCTTCGGCCCAGTACCCGAGTTATGCATAATGTTGGAGGTGTAGTATACAATTGGGTTTATAGTGATTACTTACCTCGGTGCTGGTGCCAGGCTATGTGAGGTATGAAAGTCATTTATGATCTTCAGCCCAGTACCCGAGTTATGCAGAATGTTGGAGGTGTAATATACAGTTGGGATCTTGTCGCTTACCCTGGTGCTGGTGCTGGTGCTAGGCTATGTGCGGTGTAGAAGTCAATTATGATCTTTGGCCCAGTACCCCATTTGTTTTGGGCATAGCCAATGACATTGATCCCGATAGTGATAAAGAATGTGATAAAGAAAGAAAGAGTTAAAGAAAGAATGTGATGAATAGTAAAGGAAGATAATAATGATATTATCTACGTGTACGCACGATGTGTGATCATGTATGAAAGTATATTATGATTTATTAAAGAATAAAGAATGGTTTTAAATGAATAGTAAAGTATGTTTAATTTTAAAACAAGAACTCACTCAGCAACGCTGATTTTTATGTGTTTTCCTGTTGGCAGGTAAAGGTTGCTGAGGATGGCACGGGGCGGCTACTTGGCTTTTTTTGGATGGCATACATTTTTATAATGCTTTTGCGATGTAATGCAACATGTATTTCGTAATGTGACAACGATGTATTATTTTGCAAAAGTTTTTATAATGAAATGAAATGTCATTTTAAATGTTTCTGTTTCAATGTTTATTTAAGTTAAATGTAAATGTAAGTTTTATGTGCGATGCTTGACCAGCTGTATGCGTCCTGGGAACGGGGCCTCACAAAAAACCACAACCCCAAGTTCAAGATCATGTGTCTTGTAATTCACCTAATGGAGCTTCAACTATCTTGATGCATATGCTACGACCTTTCCTCGTTGCATGAGAACACAACCAAGGCCTTATCTAGATGCATCATGATATACGGTGAAATCGTCATTTCCATATGGAAGGGTCAAGATATGAGCATTACACAGTTTGTGCTTTAATGATGTAAATGATTCTTTTTGTTCAGACCCCACTCGAATAGTTTATTCTTTTGAATCAAGGAAGTAAAAGGCTTCGCAAATGAGAAATTAGCAATGAAACGTTGATAATCGCTAGCAAGACCAAGGAAAGAATGAACTTTGGTTGGGGTCGTAGGAACACACCAATTTTTCACAGCTTTCACTTTTCTAGGGTCAATGTGAATTCCTTGCTTATTCACCACGTGTCCTAGAAAGTGGACCTCCTCAAGCCAAAATTCGCACTCTGAGAACTTCGCGTATAGTTGTTCTTTCTTCAACAGCTAAAGAACTTATCGCAAGTGAGGTTCATGATTGGTTTTGGACTTGTAATAGATAAGTATGTCGTTAGTAAAGACAATCACAAACTTGTCTAGATACGGCTTGCATACTCGATTTATGAGATCCATAAAGATAACAAGAGTATTTGTTAACCCAAAGGACATAACCATGAACTCATAGTGTCCATAACAAGTACAGAATGCAGTCTTTGGGATATCATCATCATGAACGTGTAATTGATGAAGGCCAGAATTAAGTCAATCTTTGAAGAAATAACAGCTCCTTGAAGTTGGTCAAAAAGATCACCGATGCGAGGAATAGGGTAGCGGTTCTTGATATTAAGTTTGTTAAGCTCACGGTAATAGTTGACATAGGAAATGATCCATCTTTCTTCTTCACGAACAGCAAGGTGCACTGCATGGCGAAGAGCTGGGACTGATAAAGCCCTTGCCGGACAGTTCTTGAAGTTGGCTAGCTAGCTCTTTCATTTCCGATGATGCAAGTCGACATGGTGACTTAGCCATGAGATTTTCTCCCAAAATCAAATTGATCTTAAACTCGACTTCACACATGGGAGGTAACCCACTAAGGTCATCGGGAAACATTTCAGGAAAGTCTCATACAATCGGGACATCTTTAAGGTCTTTTCCTTTGCCTTTCGTGTTGACCACGTAGGCCAAAAAAACCATATAATTCTTGCTTAGACATTTTCGGGCTTGAGTACACTACATAACTTTGAGTCATTTGGAGGATTTTCACCAAATACTTTTAATGTATCCCCAAAGGTAAAGGAATTCGAATGCATTTCTCGAAGCAACTAATTACCGCATGATGCTTGGCTAACCAGTCCATGCCAATGATAACATCAAAGCTTCCAAGTTTCCTAGGAATAAGATCAATAAGGAAATCATGTTCATTTAGGCTTAAAATGAAATCATGAATAACGACATCAACGGTGATGGGTTCTTCATCGGCGACTTAGAAAGTAAGAGGTCTTTCTAATTTTGTATGTGTCTTAGCAAGTATAGGATCAAATTCTAACGAGACAAAACTCTTATCGGATCTCGAAGCAAACAAAATGTAGGCATAGGAACTATTAATAAGAAACATACTTGTTCAGTTTTAAAGACGTTTAACAATACATGTAAGGCAACAAAGAACTCAGATCATAAAAGTTGGTGTTGGATTCCACATACCGTTAACCATATCGTTGTTTGCTTGTGCTTGGTTTACATTGATGTTGAAAGCATATCCTTGGGCTTGTGGAACATTACCCTCAAGATAAGGGCATTATGGGCAAAAATAACCAGGTTCCCCAAAGTTGTAGCAAGCACAATTAGCAATCAACGCGACATTGTTTAATGCAGGGTACAAGTAGTCTCCAAGTGTCCATACTTACCACGTAGTGTACAGATGCGACACGGGGTATTACCCGCACGGTGATACCTACAGACGTTGCATAATGGTTGAGGACTAGCATAGGTCCTAGCAACAGGTGCTTAGGCAACATGAACAGGTTTTCATTAAGGTACTTTGGGTGTAGCCACAAAAAAGTTACAGGCCGGTGTGAAGTTGTGCTTCTTGTCGTTGTAAGACGGTTCATTCTTACCCTCCTTGGTTGCTTTAGGAACCGCCTTTTCAGTCTTTTTAGCACCTTTGACAGACAAGGTGCCCGCTCGAATGTGGTTCTTAGTGAGTTGAACGGTGATGGTAATGGCATCCTCCAAAGTTGTGGGTCTACTTCCCACCATAGAATCTTGGATTTGGGGTGGCACCCTCTTGATGAACTTCTCAAAGGTACGAGGTACAGTGTCGACTATTATGTAACACCCCGTTATCTTTTTAAAGCCGATGAAAGTAGAAAAAGAATAAAGTCCATAGTCGAGGGAGCAAACTTTCCAAAAAGGGAGAAAGATTGGAAGAGTGGGGGGATTAAGAGGGGAGGGTAGCCGACTATCCTCCCCCACACTCACAAAATTCAGTCATAGAGAGAAGAAGGGGGAAAAGGGGAAAAAGCTTTGGTTTTCTTGAGTTCGAGCACAAAAGTTGAGGTGTAGCGGGTTATATTGAAGCTCTACTCGATGGGGGTTATTTGTGTGAGTTCTAGGACCCCTCTTTTACATGTTTTCAACTGATTTGGGGCTGGAACAAATAGTAAAACCCGTTATTGAGTGTGTGTGTGGAACCTGTGTGTATGTGTTTGTGTGTGATGTGAGTGGGGTTTGTTTTCGGGCTTGTGTGTGCTTGAATGATGTTGTGGTATGTGTTTCTAAGGGTTAGGATGGTTGATTTGGGCTTAGAACTAGTTTGGGAGGGTTTGGAGGCTGAAAATCGCAGATTGGGTTCGGGATGAACTGCATTCTGCACCAGCTGGGGCTACGCGACTGAATGGCATGTAACAGAGGTTCATTCGCATGCGAGTGGTGAGACTGGAGCCCATACACTTGTGAGTCGTGCGACTAAGGTTCATTCGCATGGAGGTCATGTGACTGAGATCCATACGCCTAGGTTCATCCTCATTAGGTCCATTCGCATGGGATTCATCCACATTAGGTTCATTCGCATGTGAGTCATACGATTGAGGGTCCATATGCCTGGGTACTCAACCGCATTGGGTCCAGTCGTCCATGGTGTCCATCCACATTAGTGTCCATCCGCATAGGTCCATTCGCATAGGGTTCATTTGCCTGATGTCCATTCACCTAAGTGTTTAGTCGCCTGGGAGGCCATGCGACTAAGGGGTGTCCATATGCCCAAATAGAGCTCGTAAGCTCGAAAGAAACACAGTTTGACTTTCTGACTTTGGGGATGATGTGTAGATGTAAGCTTTGACTTGGGAGGTTCCCGAGGTTTCTGTATGTTGACTTTTGAGGTCATAGATGGTATTGGGGCATGTACGTCGATGTTAGATTGTTGCTTATGCATGTTGTTACATATGTATGATTTATGCCTCGTATGATGATGTTGTATGTTTATTATCTTCCTTGCTTTATATGAATGTCTTCCTGTGGTTTGCTTTGTATGTTAACGAATGAATTGAAAGTATTATGTAACGCAAAGTGGAAGATAATGAAAGAGGAACGAAATGAAAGAATGCATGCAGTAATGAATGAACGAACGTATGAAAGTCTTGCTAGCAAATATAGGATGTTAGCTCAACCGTGTGTGGGTTAGCTACCCCAGAAGGATGCACATCGGGGATTAATCTGTGTGATTAAGCGTATGTATGGAGGTTCACACCAAATGAAGGGTGTTAGCTCAACTGTGTGCTGGTTGATTACCCCAAAAGGATGCACAAAGGGGTCCAATTCTTATAATTGACCATATGTATGGGACCCTTGCCGCTTAGTCCAGGTATTGGAGTCGGCTTCATGCATAATGTTCGGGGTCTATGAAAGACCTCAGGCAGCTCATGGAATTAATCCGAATGAAAGTAAAGATTAATGACGAATGAATGGAAGTTAATGAACGAATGATGAAGATAATGATGATATTATCTATGTGTACGTATGATGTATGATCACATTTTAAAGTAAAGAATGGTTTTAATGAAAGAAAAGTATGTTTTATTATAAAACTAGAACTCACTCAGCGATGCTGACTTTTATGTGTTTCCAGTTGGCAGGTGATGTTGCTGAGGATGGCACGGGGAGGCTACTTAGCTTTCTTGGATGGCATCCATTTTTATAATGCTTTTGTGATGTAATGCAAAGTGTATTTTGTAACTTGATAACGATGTGTTGTTTGCAAAAGCTTTTATAATAAAATGAGATGTCTATTTTGATAATTCCGCTGCGATGTTTTATAAAATTTAAATGAAAATATATGTTTTATGTGCATCGATTGACCAACTGTAAGCGTCTCAGGAACGGGGCCTTACATATATGGGGCAACAGAATACTCAACTCATGATGCCTAGTTGAGTAGGCTAAATGATCACCACAATCTTGTTTAAGATTCTAGAATCTTCTTCCAGCTTTAGTAATTTACTTCTTGGGCAGAACTTTTCAATAATAATGTTCTTGAATTCATCCCAAGTCAATGACAACACAGCATCAACACCACGGTTTCTCTTCTCGCTATTCCACCA
>CM046445.1:14014806-14097306 GCA_025506515.1 Flaveria trinervia
GTATCCATTTGGCCCTCTTTGTTTAGGACTATGACCGCTTCTCCTGTCCTCCAATCGTAATACCACCACTTAAAGTGTGGAGTGAAGTCCTGTGGCATTTCCCTGAGTGGGTTTCTTGACATCGTGCGCGGAGGACTCCACTTCAACACTATCTTTGGCTTTCCAGTAATGGCATCAACTTCAGACCTTCTGATGTACCTTGTAGGTTGTTGGGGTCTGAAGTTAACCCACCTGGTGTGGTACTCCTTCCTTAGGGCAGCCTCAAACCAGCCTGACATCTTTCTCGGGTCAGCATACAATAGCTTCAGTTTGGCCAGCTGGTTGAGCTCAAAACCTGGTAGAGTCTTTAGATCATGTGGAAATCTAAAGTACTCTATGCCCTTCTCCCTCTTAATTGCATAGACGTTAAGGTCCTCAATATATGCCCATGCTATAATCCTGCCTGACACATTATGATGTTTCTTGACTCTGTAGAGTTTGGTGTAGGCGTCCTGTTTAGGTGCATCATGTTGGGCTCTAACTTCTTAAAAACAGGCAGCCCACTCAGCCTTTCAGATATCAACATCATCATTTAAGGCTTGTGCCATTCCCTCTGTCTTCTCTGACTCCTGCTCCATTTTGTCTAACACCTCAAACGTATCACTGACAAGGGATTCACCCAGATTGGGGACCACATTTCCCTCATTGTCAGCATACTGAGAGTAGTGCTCTGCAGTGACATCTTCTATCTCTATTTCATCAACGTCGTTGAGCTCTTCGTCACTTGTCGAGTCGCACGTTGGAGCATCCTTCACAATCTCATCGGGATTTAACTTGAAGATCTAAGCTAATTGCTCATTTGATAGATCGTGAATTATTTCCCCTTCTTCAAGGGTATAACTCACTGACCTTTTGACGATCCCTTGCAGATCAAGAATCCACGTCAGTTGAGTCTTGACCTGTTGGAGGGGAGCATATCGTATTTATCTCTTTGGAAATCAGGATCTGCTTGATTTAAAACATTCAACACAACAAACATTAGTTAATAATCAAGACAGGAATACACTGATCTTAATATAAACATCAAATACATAAGTTTAATACATGATTCAAGTACAAAAGCTATCAAATACATGATTATCTAGTCATTACTTTTATCTTGAATCACTGGATCAGCAGTAGGTGAGGCAGAAGAGGAAGCTCGTTGGTCTTGATTTCTTTTTGATATTCTATCTTGACCCTGAGCTGAGGCAGATGCAGCTTCATCTCCTCCTTCATCATCATCATCCTCATTCCTCTCCTCTGTCCTCTCGTCCTCAATCCCCTCATCATCCTCAGTCTCATCATCATCATCCTCATCATCATCCTCATCATCTTCGTCTCCCTCTTTAATCTTTAGTGGCTCGTCTTTAGGTCCCTTAAGCTTTAGCATGATGGTCTTCTTAGCCTCCTCCAACTCCTCAATCTTCTTAGTAGATGCGACACTATGCTCTTGGAGTTGGGCGATCTCGTGGCTCTGAGCAGCTACTTGTTGGGCCTGCTCATCTATTAACCAAGCCTGCTCCGAGATCTGCTGAGACTGCGCTGTAGTAAGATCTGTCAGATGATGGATCTACGTCGTCTTCTCCTCATCAGCAGCTAATAAACGCATCACCATCCGGTTCAGCGTAGAAAGCTGTTCCTCTACCCCAATTGGAGGTAGAGAAGATCCATATATATGTGCGGGATGGGATGAGGGTCCTGCTTGGTGGCTAGTGGTGGTGGTGGTGGCTGTGGTGAAGATGGGGTTAGGTCTGTGAGATAGTGGAGGTGATGTAGAAGTGAAAGATATGGTGGTGGTTGGCATATGTACACTGGTGGGAGGTGTGGTGGTGGTTGGCATATGTACAGTGGTGGGAGGTGTGGTGGTGGTAGGTGTGGCTGTAGAAGTGGTAGTGGTGGTGGTAGATGTAGTGGTTGTGGTGGTGACGAAGGTTAGTCTTCTCTTCTTCTTCTTCTGGCCGTGGGGCTGAGCCATCCTTTTCTTCATCGATCTAGTCGAGGTGGATGCTTCCCCTAAAACACGGCTAGCTGACTCAGGGCATAGCTAGGATCTGCAGTCGTCTCTCCCGAATCCCTGGGGCGTTCACCACCGCCCGGAGTCCATACTCTGTGGGAACAACCTTGCTTCCCACAGTCCTCGTCAAGGGCTCCTCATCCGACTCTTCTTCCTCCTCACCAGGTATGAAGTCCTGGTGGAAACCGCTGACTCAGCTATGTCGCCTGTTGGGGTAGATACTGGAGGTATAACATCTAAAGCTGTGCCCCTCGATGGAATAGGCATATCATCCCCAGCATCCCCACTGTCATCATCGTCTGAATCATGCTCTGGGAGCAATAGCTTCTCATCGTCTGAATCGCTGTCATCATGACGCCACTTGCGTCTACCTGGCGCCACATATCTTTCGTTGGCTGGATGGCCGATCAACCTCTTTACCTGGGGCTTTACCTACTTGCCCCGATACACTCTCATGCGACCCAAAGTTGTGTCATCCATAATCTCTAAGGCAACCGCATCATTACTCTCCTTGGGAAGTAATGGCAGCTTCTTGTTGAAGATCAGCTGCAGAAATCTGGGGTACATACAAAAACCCTCCTTCCCCTTGGCCTCCAGATTCTCCACCAGATATGAGAAGATCATGCTCGAGAAGCTTTCTGAATCTGGTCTGATAGGTCATCAAACCCACCCCTCCGAGAAGCAATACACTTCAGGATCACATGCGCCAAGTACTTATACTGGGGACACAGGTTGCTCTTGTTGAGCACACCTGAGTTGATGTCCCTGGCGTACTTGATCCTGAGAAAGCAACCTCTGACTGTAAATGGATGTAGTCTGGTGGGGTGATCAGTATCGTCCCTAAAATCAAGTACTCTCTGGATATCAGCTACTGTAATCTCAATATCATGACCATGAATGGAGCTCCGTATGCTGTAAGGCTCACGTGAACAATCTATGGAGGAATTCTCCCAGAAAGCCTGATGTAACGACCTGTAAGGAGTACACGGTGTGGATATGGCTTTATGTATCTGAGAACGTCGAAGGAACGCAATAATCTCTGTAAACTCGGCCCCATTTCGAGTCGTATGGTCCAAATGAGCACATATATGTGCTTTGGATTGATGGACCATCTATCAGCCATTGACCTGAAACACAAGACACAGAACCATTAGAAAGGCATACATTCAAAATTCAGTTCAAGGTGTATAGTTTAAATTCAATCTGATTCATTCGTGCGAATGAATCATGCGACTGAAGTCAGTCGGTTGTCCTTTCATGCGACTAAGCTCATTCAGGTGAATGAGACATGCGACTGAGTTCAATCTGTTGGCTGAGTCTGCGATTGGTTCAGTCGGCCGACTGAGTTCATTCGCATGGTGCATTCGGCCGATTGACCCAATCGCAAGATTCAATCTTGCGATTGGAGTTCATCCGAACGACTAGTCGCTTGTCCCACTGTTCAGTCGCATGTGGTTTGAATCTTGACCAAATCAAGTAATTTAACATGGTTTAATGGTCCATTAGACTCGCAATCTTGTCACTAATAACCTATTAAACTTACTTTTAACATTTTGCTTAGTTTATGTTGGTTATTAGGTCATTTACAGTCCGGTTCTTGTTTCACTCGAATATCACGAATTTGGGTTCAATGTCTTCTGATTTCGGTAAGATTTCACTGCAATATACCTGTATAAACATCAACGCACGTCAGAAGATCAATAAAGATGTAAAAACAAGGTCAAGAGGAATTTCGGCAGAGTAACCGTACTTGGTGCGATTTAGGAGCGATTGAGGGTGATGAGTGGAATGCGATCAACTATGGCCCTTTAAATATTGAAGCTGAGTTCAATTGGCCGACTGGCCTCATTCACTCAGTTCATTCGGGTGACTGAGTCTCAGTCGTGCGATTGGCCCAGTCAGTCGTATTCAGTTGGCCGACTGAGTCTCAGTCGGTCGACTGACTCATTCGTTCCCTTTCATTCGTACCTTCAGTTAACCGACTGAGTCTCAGTCGGTCGACTGACTCATTCGCACCCTTTTATTCAGTCGAATGGATCATTCTGATAAGCCATTCGGGTGAATGTCTCAATCTCATGTCCAGTCGTGCGAAGGGGATCCATTCGCATGGTTGGTCCATACTTATGATCTAGTCGTGCGAATGGGTTACACTTATGAACATTTAGCCCTTAAACCCTTTTTACCTGTTGAAATTAACATTATGAGCATTTGATCATTTTAACTTGAAAACCTTTTGATCACCTCAGACGTGATCCTTTTAAACAATTTAGTCACCTCAGACGTGACCCTTTTAAACTTTGAAAACACATGTGGCCATCTCAAACATGACCCTTTTAGGTGAGTTAATCCCATACTAATTTTCATGATATAGTCCGACGAGCAAACAACCTAAAATGACTAACTAACTAGAAACTTAAACTAAATACAAAAATAAAACTTGTTTTTGACTTTTTGTGAGAGATAAATCCTAAGATAGACATCTACAGGATTTGGTTCCAGAATAGGCAGCTTCAATTTAGTTTGACCACACCTGGACCAATTCAAATTTGGAATCATACAGGCAAGTCAAATCATTTGGGACTTGTTATCAAAACATTTTGATGCTCAATTCTTGGTTTTCGTCCAGAGTCGTTAGCAAATTTAGGAAATCACACTGGTACTATTAGATTCCCAAATTGATTTGAACTTTCAAGAATTGCAGCCACAATGATTGTCAGTATATTTGTCCTCTTAAATCCATACACAGACTTTAGACACCAACTGGTGATAGTTTTAGGTTTAATTATTTCAACTAACATTTTTTGGATCCCACACTTATATGGTAATAAACATTCCTCAGGAGCTTTTGAGCGGTCTACGGGTATTTTTACAAGAAGAGACTATTCTTAGAGCTTTCAAAGAGAAACCAATCCTCAGGTCAGTGCCATCGCACAGCAGAGAGGCAGCAAACAACAATGAATTCTAGAATATCTAAGTTATGCTTATCCTCAGGTCAGTGCCATCGCACAGCAGAGAGGCACACAACCTATCTTCTTGTTAGAGCAGCTAAATTTTCTTTTGCACAGAATACACCAACAACATATGTCATTAGCTTGATAGCATTTGTCTTTTATTTTTTCCGTGCTTTGCTCTATTTATGGTCATTCGCACACATTTGTGGCGTTTACATGCTCATTACCCCTTATTGGAATATTGTTGATTGTGTTAACCAGTGATAAGATGGCAGCCCACAGTCAGTTGAACAACTTAGTTTGATCTTAAGATCACCAGTCAGGTCTAATCATCTATTGTGTTGAATCTACCAACATATCATTTGTGGTCTAGCAACCTCTAGGTCTACTTTCTTTGTGTTACCTTAGTAGTTACCAGTTTTTCTATCATCTTCCCTTTTATATTGCTTAGACTACACAGACTTATACTTTGAATTTTTCATCTTTTCTAAATTAAAATTTTAAAGTCCCTTTTGATTTGTTCCTGTGTACTATCATTTTCCAAAAGGTTTGAATCGGTATCACAGATACGATCTACCTTATATCAGCTATCCACTCCTTCTCCCTGGTTTTTTTATTTATAATATTACTAGCTGGCCTACTCTCCCCCTAAAATTCTAAAATCATACTGGATTAAACTCTGTCGAGATTGTAAACTCTGTCCCGATGATAAGGATCTTCAAATCCCTCGGGTTGACTGACATACACTGTCTCTCGAATTTCCCCATGAAGGAATGCACTCTTCACATCTAATTGATAGACTTTAATCTTCATATACGATGCATAGGCAAGGAAGATACGGATGACTTCCATCCTTACCACGGGTGCAAACACTTCATTGTAGTCAATCCCCTCGACTTGGCGAAATCCCTGAACAACCAGTCGAGCCTTGTTCCTGATAATGACCCCTTGGTCATCCTTCTTGCATTTCAAGACCCATTTGGTGCCAATGACCTTAGCACCTTTAGGTCTATCTACGAGAGTACATACTCCTAACTTCTTGAAGTGAAGAAGTTCTTCTTGCATGGCACTCACCCATGCCTCATCGTTTAGTGCATCACTGACGTATTTTGGCTCAAACTGCGAGACAAAACACCGATAAGCACCATCATGAATGTATCCCTTTACCATAACAGAGGCATAATCAGCTGAGTACAGCTGATTTCGGGTTTGTACTCCTGATCTGACATCCCCAATGACATTGTCTAAGGGATGATAGACGTTTAGACGTGATCCTAGAGTAGTAGGAACAAATACCTCAGAGCCAAGATTATGAACATTTGGTTTTGCATCTGAGGTAGAAGGAGTTTGAGGTTCCAAAGTCGAAGGTGCATCACCGTTAGATGCTTGTGGACTTTCAGGAACTGGAACCTATTTCTCCTCACTGTTCTGGTCATCTTCTTCAACTTCATCTTTAGAGGAGGAGTCACTGTCATCGACTACTTCCCCTGATTGAGTAGATGATTCTCCTTGTGAACTCGATGATGTTGAATCAAGATATGGTGTATTCAAGATATCATACATCATTCGAGTAGCTAACTCATCATCAGAAGGAGAGATAGGGATGTTGAAGGACGTAAAGAATCCATCATAGTCGAAAAAGTAGGCGGGTCCTTTGCCAGTAGGTGGTGTGGTATATCTCTTAACATCAACATTACACCACACTTCTACTAAACCCGTTTAGTTGTTGTAAACTCTCTTGTTCGGTATGTTGTATCCTAAGAAGATCCCTTCATCAGTCTTCTCGCTAAATTTTCCTTCTTGAGTTTTCTAGAGAAGTGTGCACGGCGCGTCAAAATGATTCGAGATACTCCAGATTCGGTTTACGTCATTGTAGTAGCTCGTAACATGTCTTTCCATGGCGCTTGACTATCAGAACTCGATATAGCCTCCCTTTTTTCCAGCAAACGAAACATGCCCTCCTTTTATTTGCTTGACGTTTGATAGAAGAGCCATGTTTCCTGTCATGTGCCTGGATGCTCCGCTGTCTACAATCCACGTGTTGGTTGAAGCACTGTAGCGAACACCCTGCACATACAATGTAAAACATTAGTTTAGGTTAGGAACCCAAGCCTTTACGGCTTGGGTTTCCTAGAGGCATCACACATCATGAATCCAACCCATTGACCCTTAGATGGTGAGGGTAGCTCAGGTTCCTTCTTGTCATCATTATCAGACACGGAGGATGACTTCTCTTTCCATAAGCCAGATTTGTGCAATGCCTGTTTGTGATAAACAGTCGACTGGCTAGTGGGTTGAACGTTAGGTTCACTAGTTCTTCTAGGTGGAGTTAAAGAATTCCTCTTAGAATACCTAGATCTTGAATCCTGAAGTTCAATATTCTTCCTAGGTGTCTGATAGTAAGGACAAAAGAAAGCAATGTGTCCACACTCTCCACAGTTGTAGCACGACCTGCTATCAACTTTATGATTAAACTTTCTTTGTGGAGATGTGTGTGACACCTAGTAACATTACTTAGTTTGGGTTTTGACTCTGTTTCTTTTGATGTTTTCTTTTGTTTAACAAAATCAATTGTTTTAACATTTTTAACATCTTTTTCCTTTTGGTTAACTGGTTTTTGACATGAAGCTTGTGAAAGATTAACATTAGCAGTCCTTTTAGATTCAGATTTGACTTTGTTTGACTCGGACTTTATATTAACCTTTTCAAATTCTTTTTCCAGATTAACACAAGGCATTTTACCCTTTGCCTTTGAAGTGACCTTCTTTTGTTTTGTTCCAGATTCAATTGACGAACATGAGGAATCTGGATCACTAACAAGAGGAGTAGACACCACATGATCCTTGATGAGGTTGTTATTTATTGGTCTACACTTAGTTTTTATCAAGGTCTCAGGTGGTGGTGGAACCACTTTATAACCCAAACCCTCCCCGTTATTACGCTCTCTCACTAAGTGTTGGACAATATGAGATGAACTTGTCCAACTGTGCAGTTTTTGCTTTAATGAGTTTACTTCGACTTCTAAGGCTGCCTTTTGCTTCTTAGTGTCTTCTAGGGAGTTTAGATAGTACCTAATGTCATTAGCTTGGTTAAATGCAACTACTTCAGTTTCCCTAAGCTGTTTGGTCAAAAGGTCTATCTTTTCTTTGTAACTATGCTCATTTTGTTTTAAAACTCTATTAGCCTTAGTGCACAGTTACAAATCCTTTACTAAGTTATCATTATGATCTAATAACCTAGCAAATTTCTCATCTATGCTATCTCTAAAAGTATCACAATCAGAACAAGCATGATTTTAAACAGTTGGTCAGTGGTGCTTACCTGAGGAGGTTCAGAAGAGTTAGCCATCAACGTAGCATCAGATGTCTCTGGTTCTGGTGATTCTGTCTTTGCAATTGAAATCACTTCTTCAGGCTTGTAGCTAACCTCAGTTGCAGTTGTCTCTTCAATATTTGACATTGCTATCTCAACTGCAATATCTCCCTCACTCGCAGAATCATCATCTAAATCTTCTACACTGGAAATATTAGATTCCCCTGGGAAGACAAACCGAAAGCTCCAATCCTGTCCTTCATCATTATGAGCAGTCAAGGCTTTTGGATCCTTGCTTGATGAAGTAGAACTGCTAGCTTGCTTGTCTTGACGAGTGAAGGACGAGAATGGGTTCCTGTTCCCAGTCTTCTTGGCTTCACACATTCTCTCTTGAAGTGCCCCTTTTCTCCACAGTTGAAGCAGGTCACCTTGATCTTGTCAAAACCAAAAGTAGTGTCCTTAGTAGCAACCAAGTTTTGTCCTGTCTTCTTCACAAACTTCTTTGCTCTCCGGACCGCACTTGCTAAGGCCCACATAATATCTCCATTCTCTCCAGTTCCATTTCATCCATCTGCTCGTAGTCCTCATCTACCAAATGGCAGTTTCCAATCTTCCCAGCAACAAGTCCATCATAAGAATGAACCACTGATGCCAAAAGATCCATGTGCTCTCGAGCTACTTCCACAGTCACATTACCGAGGTTCTCGGTCTTCAGTCTAGTAGCATTTGCTTCAGTTCCAATGTAATGGGTACAAGAAGACCCTGACATTTCTGAACCTGAGGGAGAGACTTGGGAAGGACCAGATGAGCTTGACACAAAAGCAGTCTGAAGAGGTGCTCCAGACGTCTTAACTTGAGAAGTGGCATTGTACAAAGCTGGATTCTGAGTGTGCGAAGACTTCTGAGCTCTGTACTTCATCCTAAGTGCTTCTTCTCGCAGCTTTAGAATGAAGTCATTGATATCCAACTTTGCCAGCATCTCATTCTGTCTCAGATTTGACACAAATGAAGCCCACTTTTCCGGCAATCCGTCTGCGAATTTTGACACCTTTTCTTCCATGGTAGTAGCAACACCATGTGTATTCATTTCACTCATCAGATGGTAGAATCTATCAATAACATCGTCCAAACTGTCATTTCCCATCTATGAAAAGTTGTCAAATTCTTTCTTCAGTTCCTTAGCTTTAATTGCCTTCAGTGAAGCATTCCCGTCATATCTCTTTTCCCGCTCATCCCATAATTTCTTGGCCTGCTTATTCTCGATTACTGGTGGAAAATATCTTTAGGAATAGACTGTGTAATCAATGCATAAACTCTCTTCTCTGCATTATACTTAACTTTCTGAGCATCAGTCATCCCTCCCAAAGTAAGCTTTACCCCATCTGCTCCCACCGGCATACTATACCCATCTCGATAGCTTCCCACAAATTTGGATCCACTCCATTGAGGTAGATCCCAAAACGTTGTTTCCAGTGGGGAAACTCATCTAACGTTAAGAGTTTTGGTGGTTTATTATGATTCCCCACCTCACTCTCAAGCAACAGTAGGTTCTGGATCCTTGAGTCCTTGCCGGAAGTAAACGCTGACATCTGATCTTCCATCACGATTACCTTTGAAGTGTACTAACCAAACTGTCAAACTGGTGCGACTGGGTGATGCGAATGGGCTATCCGTGCGAATGAACTACGCGATCGGTTCAATCGTGCGGCTGAACTAAGCGATTGAAGCTGATGCGTATGAACACTGCGAACGGATGGTTCAGTTGTACGAATGGAGATGCGACTCAGTCCAATCGTGCGTCTGGTGTATGCGAATGAAGTCCAGGCGTGCGAATGGCTCACTCGTGCGACTGAAGCTGCTGTTTTGCGAAAATTCTAGGTTAAACGTGTTTTATCCGTAAAAATTCGAAATTTCACAAACCCTAATCGCCTAAGGCCATAGAAACCGAAACTTGATGAGCAGGGAACGTCCAAGACAACTTTTGACACAAAAGATTGCGTTTTTTAGTGTAAAAACACAAACTTTTTATCAATCTTGATTGAATCACACGTAATCAAGAGCCAGGGCTTTGATACCACTTGTTAGGATCTGGTATTTGAACGAAATACCGAATGATTAACGTGTAGACCAAACCAAATAGTGCGGATCCTATTTGATTGGCGATCCAATCAGTGAGAATGCACGTAGAATCAATAAAGTATTGAATCAAATGTTAAGAATTGACTAGGAATCGATCTACAGTGTTCTATGAACTTGGAGTATCAACTTGGAGGCTTCTGGACGGCTAGGGTACGTCTGGAGTCGAAATAGAATGAATGCTCTCTTTTTTCCACGAATTGGGTTGTATTTATATGTTAGTATTGTTCATTCGTGCGACTGAACCATTAGTATGGTTCAGTCGTGCGATTGAACCATGCGGTTGATTCATCC
Organism: Flaveria trinervia; assembly: GCA_025506515.1. Lineage (NCBI taxonomy): Eukaryota > Viridiplantae > Streptophyta > Magnoliopsida > Asterales > Asteraceae > Flaveria > Flaveria trinervia. The sequence goes on from CM046445.1 coordinate 14,025,535, forward strand.
GCACGACTGAGTGTTCAGTCGTGCGACTGAGCCAATCTTATGTTACAATCATACGACTGATCCAGTCTCCCGGTTCAGTCGTGCGACTAAGTCATTTGTATGAAGTTATTCATGCGTATGGTCCATTCGCATGGGCCATTCGCATGAGAACTTCATTTTGTTAAGTTTGAATGTATTAATTAATATAACATTATGTGTAACAATTCAAACAACCACAAACCTAATTAACCAATTCAACATCGACTCATTAATGAAATATTAAACATTATAAATAACAAACAAACAATATCATTTCATTAATCATTCCAAGCATTACCTCAGAATCAGACAAACAAGATCTATTATATTCATATCATGATCTAGGGACATACATGTATCAACAACATTCTTATGAATTTAACATGAACTCTATTTGATGACCTTTTGAGGTGGATAATGGGTTTATTACAATATAAATTTTTGGTACAGTGATATAGTTACATAATTTAATGTAGGTTGGTTGTTAGGTTGTTAAAATCAAATTCGTGTAGTCACATAGTTTACTGATGTTTGTTTTACATTAGTTTAGACATTGGTTTACATTAGTTTTCATTGGTTTACATTAGATTACATTGGTTTATTACATCAAGTAACACTATTTATACATTAGTTTTCATTTGTAGTTTTTGTTCCTTGGTCTATCATTAGACCTCTAATTGCTACAGATCTTGAAATGTTCTTAATCCACAAACTAATAGGACATGATCTTGAATATTCTGTTAAATGTACAAGTTTTGATGCACGATTTATAAGTTTTTATTGAATAATTGTTCAAGAGTTGCTAAACTAGGGCTTAACATGGTGATTATTGTGTTTGCAAGGTTGTAATTACTTTAATTTTTTTAGCTTGGTGAAATCATTAGTAGGTTTTTGTTAGTTTGATATAATTAGGGATCTTTGTTGTAATATAAATTTATCCACTTTTTAAATGTTTGGTATAATTGAGGATCTTTGGGGATGTCTTTTCGTCACGTTAGAAACCACCACCACATTATCGCCCCTACCACAATTAGCATCATCTTTGTCATAAGAACCATCACGATTCAGATATTGGTTCTCTTTCTGCACTACAAATCATATGATTTCATATCTATTTCTTTAGAGGTTTTTTCTTTTCATTTTTCAATTTCCGCAATTTCTTTATGGATCTTCGCGTTGTATTAGCAACCACCACCACATCGTCTGCATTTTTACATCAGTTTACATTGGGTTACAATAGTTTACATTGGTTTACAGTTTGGTTTTCATGATAGTTTTGTTATAAGTTACTGTAGTATAACAGTGTAACTTGATGTAACTATGTACAAATAATCATTTTTTTGATTTCCATTGGTTAATATTTGAGTTTTTTATTATGGATGTAGTGCTAAATCATTAGGAAAAAATATTTAAGTTGTTTTATTCTGGATGTAGTGCTAAATCTTTAGGACATGGTGTAATGTCGTCTAATTTACATTTAAAAAATATTTGATTTACATTTGTTACTGATTCGTTTTGTTTACAAATTGTTAGGACCGTTTTCGGTACGAAATACTAACTGATTTACATGTGTACCAAACCAAATAGTGCGGAATCCTATTTGATTGGCGATCCAATCGGTGAGAGCACAAGTATAATCAATCTAAGAATGAATCTAAACATTATGAACGATTGTAAGATGATTAACAACGATTTATGAACTTGGAACAAGTATTCTTGGGTCTTTCAATGGCTAGGGTATGATTTAGTGCGTAGGTATTCGAATTGCTATGTTTTTCCACGAATTAAGTGGTATTTATAGGTTAGGGTTTTCCATTCGTACGACTGAACCATTAGCATGGTTCAGTCGTGCGACTGAAGCATGCGATTGATTCATCTGTACGACTGAAGATCCAGTTGTGCGACTGAGTCAATCTCATTCCTCAATCGTGTAACTGATCCTCTTCTGGTTTAGTCGTGCGACTGGTTCATTAGCATGAAGTATTTATGCGTATGGTCCATTCGCATGAGAACTTCACACGATTAAGTTTAAACATGTTTCTCAACCATTATTGACTAAGAACTATGTAAACAACCACAAACCTATATAGTTAGTTCAATACACAATAAACAATGAAATATTAAACATTATAAGCATCAACCACACATTGTATTTCATTCATACCCATTCAATTACATATATGTAAGACATGAAATACATTTTACATTTGAGCTCCTAAACTAGGTACATATGTATCAACAAACTCCCTCTTGGACCTAGTTGTCATCTATTGTCAAACATTCTTCATCAGCTCTTCAAATTTATGTACTTCTCCTCCCTTGTAACTCCTGCATGTATTTTGAATACAAAGTAGAGTCTTATCACGCTTTGGAACTGGGGGGCTTGTACAATGTCTTGCGCGTCATAGAACAGTGGCCACTTGTATAAAGTGTAAACATCATTAGAAGACAAGTTAGTTAGCCACTTCAGGTCACATACCCTGATAGTTTCCATATTACCTTCTCTGTTCAGAACTATGACCGCCTCACCTGTTCTCTAATCATAGTACCACCACTTCAAGTGTGGAGTGATGTCCTGTGGCATTTCCCTTAGAGGGAATCTTGTCATCGTGCGTGGAGGACTCCACTTCAGCACTATCTTTGGCTTGCCAGTAATGGAATCAACTTCAAATAGTTTGATATACCTAGTAGGTTGTTGAGGTTTGAAGTTGACCCACTTGGTGTGGTACTCTCTCTTCAAAGTAGCATCAAACCAGCCTGACATCTTTCTTTGGTCAGCATATAATAGCTTCAGTTTGGCCAGCTGGTTGAGCTCAAAACCAGGTAGAGTCTTTAGATCGTGTAGGAATCTAAAGTACTCTATACCTTTCTCTCTCTTTACTGCATATACATTAAGATCCTTAAAATAGGCCCAAGCGATAATCTTGCCTGACACCTTGTGATGCTTCTTCACTTTGTAAAGCTTGGTGTAGACACTCGGTTTTGGAGCAACACGTTGGGCTCGGATCTCTGCAAAACATGCAGCCCATTCAGCCTTTTTGATATTGACATCGGTGTCCGAGGCTTGGGCTTGATCAGGATTCTTCTCTGAATCTTGTTCCATCTGATCCAGTTTCTCAAACGTATCACTAACAGGAGTGTCACCAAAATTAGGCACAACATTTCCCTCTCTATCAATATACTCAGGATAATGCTCTGTCGTGACGTCCTCAATCTCGATGTCATCTATGTCATTTAGCTCGTCGTCACTTGCAACTTCAATGGTCAGAGAATCCTTCATAATATCGTTTGGATTTAACCGGAACTCTCAGCAAGTTGTTTGTCCATAAGGTCATGAATAATTTCTCCTTCTTCAGGAGTATAGCTTACGGACCTTCAGACGATCCCTTGCAAATCAAGGATCATTGTGAGTTGAGACTGATTTGCTGAAGGGGAGCAACATCGTACTCATCTTGCTAAGATGTATGATCTGCTTGATTTAAAACATGTAAATACATCAACCATTAGTCAATAATCAAGACAGAGACATATCAAAATTATATATAAACATTAATTACATAAGTTTAACACATGATTCAATTACAATATTGAAAATTACATAACATCTAAACATTACTTTTATCTTGAATCATGTGCTCTGCTTCAGGCGGGGCTGAGGTCGAGGCACCCTGGTCCTGAGTCTTCTTGGTGCGCCTCTCTCTAGCATGTGAGGCCTATGAAGCACCCACATCTCCTCCTTCCTCATCATCATCCTTATCATCCTCATCCCTTCCTTCATTACCTCCATCGTCGGTCTCATCCTCATCATCATCCTTATCATCCTCATCATCCTCACCATCATCATCTTCATCTTCTCTGATCTTCAGAAGCTCTTCTTTTGATCCCTTAAGCCTGAGCATGATAGACCTGTTAAATGTCTCCAACTCCTCAATCTTCTTTGCTGATTGGGCTTTATGCTCCTTGAGTTGGGCGATCTCATGAGCCTGCTGAGAGATCTGTTGTGATTGGGCTACAGTTAGCTCCATTAGATGTCGTAGCTGAACAGTCTTCTCGTCATCGGCAGCCAACTGCTTTAGCACCATATGATTTAGTGTTGACAGTTTTTCCTCTACCCCACTAGGAGGTAGAGATGATCTTGAGGGGAATGATGGGTGAAATGATGGTTCTGCTTAGTTGCTAGTTGTTGTGGTGGTGGATGTGGGGAATATAGGTGGTGGTATATGAGTGGGTGGTGATGGGTAGGCTGAAGTGGTGGTGGAAGTAGGGTAGATGGGAGGTGGAGTGGCTGTAGTAGTGGTGGTGGTAGCTGTGGTAGTGGGTGAGTGAGTGGTGGTGGTAGATGTGGTGGCATTGGTGGAAGAGGTAGTAATCAACGTGAACCTCTTCTCTTGGGTTTCATCCCGTGGGGCTGAGCCATCATCTTCTTCCTCGTACCCTTCAAGGCGGATGCTCCCACTGGATGTTGGGCTGATCTGGGGTGTAGGTTGGATTAGCAAAGTCTCCCCAGACCCGCCCGGGCGTCCACCAACCGCCTGAATCCCTCTTTCGGTGGCAACAACATTGCTGCCCACCGTGAGAGTCAGTGGCTCATCATCCTCCTCCTCCTCCTCAGGAGGAAAAAAATCCTGATGGAAACTAGTTGTGGTAGCATCTCCATGAATGGGTGGTGGAGGTGTAACATGTGCAGTGGTGGCCCTAGATGGAGAGGGACCAGAGTCTCTACCATCTCCACTGTCATCATCATCTGACTCATTAGTGGGGAGCACAATCTGCTCTGTATCAGATTCGCTGTCGTCATGGCGCCACTTCCTTCGTGATGGCGCCACATAGTCCTCACGGGCCAGATGCCTGAACAGCCACCTGATGGGGGTTCACCTTCTTCCCCGTGTATACCTTCGTCCTGCTCAAGGTGGTTCGTCCATCACCTCGAGCACCACAACGTCCTCCTTCTCCTTTGGCAGTGATAGGAGCTTTTGGTCTATAATCATCTACATGAAGTGAGGGTACATGCAAAATCCCTCCTTCCCCTTCGCCTCGATGTTCTTTACCAGATAGGAGAAGATCATCCTGGAGAAGTTGAACGGATGGTTTAGCACCAACGCCAGGTAGGCGTTCTGAATCTGATCTGAAAGCTCATCGAAGCCTCCCTTCCTGAAGGCAATGCACTTGAGCAGCATGTGGGCCAAGTACTTGAATTGGGGCAAGGTTGCTCTTGTTAGAACCCCTATGGTGATATCCCCCGAGTACTTGGCCCACAGAAAACAACCCTGTACTGTCAGTGGGTGTAATCGGGTCGGGTAGTCAGCATCGTCCCAAACTCAATACAGTCTGGAGATTGTCCTCAGTGATCTCAATGGCCTCACCAAAGATACAACTCTTGATACGGTGGGGCTCTCAGGTCCTGTCAACATCTGCGCCTTCCCAGAAGGTCTGCTAGACTAAGCGGTATGGTGTGCAAGGATTTGATATGGCTCAGAAGATCCTTGATCTACGTAGGAAGGTGATAATGGACAAGAAGTCAGTTGCATTCCTGGATGTCAGATCTAGGTTAGCATAGATGTTGTGCTTCGTGCTCATGGTCCAATGACTAGCCATCTGTTACACAATGTAGATAAACGTTAGTGTGTGTCAATGAGTAAAAATTTGATTCATTTGAACTTGAAGTTTTGTGTTTTGTTGTGCGAATGAACTATGCGACTGAGATTTAATCATGCGATTGATCTCTTACGTACGACTGGGCATGCGACTTGGATCAGTCGTATGCTATCTCATGCCGTTATCCCAGTCATGCGACTGAACTCATACACATGGTACAGTCGTGCGATTGAGCCATTCGCCCAACTCAGTCGTGCGACTGAAGTTCATCAGGGTGTCCATTCTCATGACATACGGATTGTTCAATTCAAATTCAAATTTTGAGCAAAACTTAATGTTGACGTCATGGTTTGGCTCATTAGTCTCGCAAGTGACCGATATAACACCTTATAGCCTTTAATTTCACAATAGACTTAGTTTTATTAGTTTATAGTCAAACTAAGTCTCGGTTCTATTTACGGCTAAATTCAGTCATTAGGGCACGAATCGATCGACATTTGAGTAGATTGCACCACACTGTACCTGTATAATCACTGGCAATCATCAGAACACAACAATTTGTATTCTAGAAAGGTCAAATGAAATTCGGGCAGAGTAACGGTAGAGTCATGCGATTTGGGGGCGATTTGGGAGTGATGAATGACTGCGACAGACTCGCCATATTTATACTAGGATTTCCTCCAGTCGTGCGACTGAGCCCAGACGCATAATTGGTTCGTGCAACTAAAGATCAGTAAATTGGCACAGTCGGTCACCTTCAGTCGTGCGACTAGAAGTCAGTCGTGCGACTGTGTCATTCGGTCACTTCATCCATGCGATTGGTTTAATCTGTGATCCAATCATGTGATTTTACTCATGCTTATGGTCCATCACACGTCTGGCCCATATGTGTGGGTTAATCATGCAATGGGGCTGATACATACAGGCCAATCGTACGGTGGTCCATACTCATGGTCCAGTCGTGCGAATGGATCATACTCATGATTTTGACTTTATGACCATTGACACTTAACCCCTTTTAACTTTTGATTAAACACTTAGAGCATTTGATCATCTCAGACATGAACATTTTAACTTAGACAACTTTTGATCACCTCAGACGTGACCTTTTTCGTGAGTGATTCCCAGATTGACTTTTGATGCATAGACCGACATTTAACTGATAAAATTAACTAAACTTTAAAACATTAAACAACTACAACTAAAACAGATCTAAGAAAATATTTTTGGAATTTTTTGTGAGGTTAAACTCTAAGATAAATATCTAGCAGTTTTATTTTACGAACAATACAACTTCGAGTTATTTTGTCCATAGCTGGAGCGATTCATTATGGAATCATACAGGTCTGTCAAATAATTAGGGACATTCTACCAAAACCTTTTGATGCTAGATTCTTGTTTTCATCAAGAGTCATTAGCAAGTCTAGGAAATCATACTAGTGCTACAAGATGTACACAGTGGTCTTGACTTTCAAGAGTTGCAGCCACGATGATTGTCAGTATACTTGTCCTCTAAATCTATACATAGACTTTTGACACAGATTGGTGATGATTTTAGGTTTAATTATTTCAACAAGCATTGTGGGTCCCACTCTTGTATGGTAATCAACATTCCTCAGGAGATGTTTGAGCGGTCTACGGGTGGTATTCAAGAAGAAACTATTCTAGAGCTTTCAAAGAGATGTTGTTAAGTCCAGTTCAGGCCACCACACAGCAAAGAGGCGTAAACAACAATGAATTCTAGAATATATAGGTTATGCTTATTCTCAGGTCAGTGCCACCGCACAGCAGAGAGGCACACAACTTATCTTCTTGTTTGAGCAATTATTTTCTTTTCTCACAAATCGCACCAATAACATGGGTTATTAGTTTGATTGCATTTTGCAATTTCATGTGCCTTGCTCATTTTTATGGTCATCCACATACATTTGTGGCATTTATTTTCTCGTCACCCTTATTGGAACTTCATTGATTGTGTTAACCAGGGATAAGATGATAACCCATAGCTTGTTGAACAGTTTAGTTTGAACTTGACATCACCAACGAGGTCTATTAATCTATTGTGTTGAATCTACCGACATATCATCAGATGGTCTAGCAACCTCTAGGTCTACTTTCTACATGTTATCTTAGTAGCAGCTAGTTTAACTATCTTTTTTCCTTTTATATTGCTTAAACATCACGGACTTATACTTCGAATCCGGCATTTTGAAAAATTTATTCTCATAAAGTCCCAAACTATTTGTTCATGTGTACTATCATATTCCATAGTTATTGAATCGGTATCACAGATACAATCTCATTTCTCTTAGCTAAACTGTCCATTTCCCTCGTTTTTTACTAGTCTAACCTTTTTCCCCCTAAAACCGAAATGGTTTGCGTTTAGAATTTTAATAGGCGAGGAAATGAACTAAAATAAAATAACATAAACAAAAATAAAAAACAAAGATAAACTCGACTAGTCGGATTATGCACTGTCATCGTCTGGAATCACTTCATTTTTCTTTTTAACGTCGTTGACCTCTAACTGATATAGAAACGTGGTTTATCAAAAGCTTTTGTGTAGAGGTCAGTGCATTGAAAATCCGTATTATTTTTAACAACATCGATTAAGTTCTTTTCAAAACAATTACGTATAAAGTGATATTTAATTTTGATGTGTTTTGTCTTAGGATGTGGGACTGGATTTTAGCTACGGCAATAGCAGCTGAATTATCAACAAATATAGGAGTGGTAGAAAATTTCAAACCATAGTCCTGCATTTGCTGTTGAATCCATATGATTTGGGAACATCATCTTGTAGCAGCAACATACTCTGCTTCATAGGTTGACAGAGCAATCCAGTTCTGCTTTTTACACTGCCAGGTGACTACTTCTCCCAAAAATTGACATCCCGCTGATGTAGACTTGTAGTTCATTTTGCAACCACCGTAATCCGAGTCACTATACGCTGTAAGCTCAAAATCATTATCATGAGGATACCACATCTCGAGTGTTGGAGTACCCTTCAGATAACAAAATATCCTTTTAACGCCGATTAGATGATTGACTTTCGGTTTTGCCTGATATCTTGAGCAGAGACACGATACGTACATGATGTCAGGTCATGAGGTTAAGATACATAAGAGATCCAATCATTCCTCGATACATGGTAGCATCCACCAGATCACCATTCTCGTTGGGAGCTACATCATGGTTTGTAGCAAGTGGAGTCCTAGCTGCGGAAGCATTCTCCATATCAAACGGATTGAGAATATCACCTACATACTTGATCTAATGTAGAAACATCCCCTTTGGTGTCTGATCCACCTGTAACCGAGAAAGAATTTCATCTCTCCATAGCGCTCATCTCAAATTCAGCCTTCATTACTGCTTCAAATTCTTTACATAGGTCTTCGTTCTTGGAACCTAAGATTTTGTCATCAACATAGATTTGGACAAGCAGTAAGTCACCATCCTTTTCTTTGATGAACAGAGTGCAGTCAATCACTCTCTGCGAAATCCATGTTTACAAGGTGAGTTGAGAGTTTTTCATACCATGCTCTCGGGGCTTGGTGGAGCCCATAGAGAGCCTTATCCAGTTTGTAAACTTTGTCCTGATGATATGGATCCTCAAATCCTTCGAGTTGACTGACGTACACTGTTTCCCAGATTTCCCCATGAAGAAATGCACTCTTAACATCCGGTTGATAAACTTTAATCTTCATGTAAGAGGCGTAGGCTAGGAAGATACAGATTGCTTCCATTCTAGCAACAGGTGCAAATACTTCATTATAATCAATTCCCACGACTTGTTGAAATCCTTTAACTACAAGTCGAGCCTTGTTTCTGATTATGACCCCTTGGTCATCCTTCTTGCATTTCAAGACCCATTTTGTGCCAATGACCTTAGCACCTTTAGGTCTGTCCACCAGTGTCCATACACCTAACTTCTTGAATTGAAGAAGTTCTTCTTGCATGGCACTCACCCATGCCTCATCATTAAGGGCTTCACTGACATATTTTGGCTCAAACTGAGACACAAAACAACAATACGCACCATCGTTCATATAACGTTTTTCCATTACCGATGCATAATCGGCCGAATATAGCTGATTTCTAGTCTGAACTCCGGACCTTACATCCCTAATGACATTGTCTAGAGAATGATAGACAATTAAGCGTGATCCAGGAGTGTGGGAATGACTACCTTATTATCGAGATTGTGAACTCTTGGTTCTAAGTCTGAGGCATTAGGAGTTTGAGGTTTGAAGAATCAGAGGCATCAATGTCAGATGCTTGTGGACTTGTAGTAGTAGGAGCCTGTTCCTCCTGATTGACCTGGATTGTTCTACGGCTTCATCTTTAGACGAGGAGTTCATACCTCAGTGCTCCCCCTGAGTCACTAGGTGACTCTCCTAGTTGACAATTGTTGTTGAGTCTTGTGAGGGTGTGTTTAAGACATCATACACTAATTTGGTTGCTAACTCATCTGCAGGAGTGGGAGAGGGGAATGTTGAAGGACTTAAAGAAATCCATCTCATAATCGAAAAAGAATGCGGGTCCTTTGCCAGCAGAAGGGGTGGTGCATCTTTGAACGTCGACATTGCACCACAATTCTACTTGACCCATTGAGTTGTTGTAAACTCGGTTATTCGGTATGTTGTATCCTAGAAAGATTTCTTCTTCAGCCTTCTCGCTGAACTTGTCTTCTCGAGTTTTCTTCAAGAGCGTGCAAGGTGCGCCAAATGGTTCGAGGTACTCTAGATTAGGTTTACGTCGTTGGAGTTGCTCGTAGCACGTCTTACCATGATGTTTACCACCAGGACTCGATTTAGAGTGTAACATGCATTGGCCACAACCTCATTCCAAATTGGATGGGCAGTTTCGAGTCTGCCAGCATTGTTGTCTGTGCTGTCTCTATCAAGTTGCGGTTCTTTCTCTCAGCAACTTCATTCATTTGAGGAGTGTAGGCAGAAGTGAACTGGTGCACAATTCCCTTTTCTTTGTAGAAGGCCTCCATCCATAGGTTCTTGAACTTGGTACCGTTGTCTGAGCATACTTGTCTTACCTTCAGCTTGTAGAGTGACTCCAATGTAGTTACTAGCTCTTTGAATGACTCAAATGTTTCTGATTTGGATTTCAGAAACATTACCCAAGTGAATCTTAGTAGTCATCAGTAACTACATAACAGTACAAGTTGCCAGCGATGCTCCTTGTACTGACTCAACCACAACAGATCCATGTGAAGAAGCTCAAGAGGCAGTTCAATGGAACGAACTTCTTTTCCTTATCAGACTTCTTAGTCTGTTTGCCTTTCATGCAGGTGACACAAAAATCCAGTAATTGGATGTTTTTGACGTTTACTCCTCACACTAGATCATTCTGGATCAAGTTAATCATCTTCCGGGGATTGATGTGTCCGTTCTCCTATGGCAAGAGATCGAATCCTTCTCGGTAGCCTTTGACAAGAAGCACTGAACTTGATGATCCGTTGTGGAGGCCTTTGATAGATCCAGACATAAAGATTGTTATATCTTGCAGCTGACATAAAGACTTGGTCCTTCGGGATCACATAGTCCTTTTTCAGAACATAGAACTTCTTCTTGTCGAATACTACCTTAAAGCCTTTGTCACATATTGAGAGACAGAAAGTAAGTTGTTTTGAAGTTGTTGGACATAGTTTACCTTATCAAACTTCAGTTTCCGGTTCCCCACTTCCCCTGAGTGGGATGTATCCTCCTTTGTTTCCAGCAAATGAAACGTGACCTCCTTTAATTTGTTTGACGTTTGACAGGAGTGTCCGGTTCCCAGTCATGTGCTGGATGCTCCGCTATCTACAATCCAAGTGTTTGTTTCAGCAGTATAGCGAACACCCTGCACATTTAATGGAAATCATTAGTTGAGGTTAGGAACCCAAGCCTTAACTGGCTTTGGTGACCCAAAAGAATCACACATTATAAATTCCACCCACTATCCATTTGAGTGTGAGGAAAGCTCATTCATATTTTTGTTCTCATTATCAGACATTAAACTAGATTTTTCTTTCCATAAGCCAGTTTTGTGTAAGACTTGTTTGTGGTAAACAGACGGGCTGATGGATTGAACTTTAGGTTCACTAACTCCTTTTGGTAGAGTCGCGAAGCTCCTTTTTGAAGGGCTTGTTTTAGTGTCATAAAGTTCAATTATTTTCCTTGGTTTCTGATAGTAAGGACAATTAGACGTGATGTGTCCATACTTTCCACAATTATAGCATGATCTACTTTCAACATGTTGGTGTAACTGTTTCTGTAGAGAAGTGTGTGACACTCGTGTGACTTATTTCTGTTTGGGTTTTGACACATTTTAGAGGTTTTAACTTGTTTAACAAAATTTGTTGTTTGAACCTCTTCAACATCTTTACCCTTTTGTTTGGTTGGACTTAGACATGATGCACGTGATTGGTTAACTTGTTTGGTCTTTTCACGTTCAGAATTAGACGTGTTTGAACTGATGTAACCTTAACCTTCTCAAATTTTTTATCCGAATTCACAATAGGCATTTTTTCTTTTAACTTTAAAGTGGTGTCCTTTTGTTTGGTGATAGATTCATTAGATTTACTTGTGGAATCCGGATCACTTACAAGAGGAGTGGACACCACATGATCCTTGATTGGGTTGTTATTTATTGGTTTACATTTTTTATTCAACAAGGTCTCATGTGGTGGTGGAACCACTTTGTAACCCAACCCCTCCCCGTTGTTACGTTCTCTCACTAAGTGATGCACTATGTGAGAAGAACTAGTCCAACTGTGTAGTTTTTGTTTTAATAAATTTACTTTGACTTTCAAAATGGCTTCTTGTTTCTTAGCTTCTTCTACGGAGTTTAAATAGAAATTGACTTCATTAGCTTGGTTAAAAGCCACAACTTCAGTTTCCCTAAGTTGTTTATTTAACAGTTCTATTTTCTTCTTATAACTATGCTTATTTAATTTTAAAATACGATTTGCTTCAGTGCACAGTTTCAAGTCCTTTACTAGGCTATCATTATTATCAAATAAGCTAGCAAATTTCAAACCTACGATTCCCTAAATTTATTACAATCAGAACAAGCATGATTATTGAAAGTTGGTCAGTGGAACTTACCTGAGAATGTTCTGTTGAATCAGCCATCATAGTAGAGTTTGACTTTTCTAGTGCTGGTGATTCTAAACATGTTGAACTTTGTCCTTCTTCATTCAGGTGATTTACCACATTTGTAGTTTCTTCATTATTTGACATCGCAAGTTCCACTAGTATATCACCTTCGCTTGCAGAATCGTCATCCAAACCCTCAATGCTTGCAATGTTGGATTCTCCCTAAGACACAAACCAAAAGCTCCAATCTTGCCCTTCGTCATCATGAGCCGTCAAGGCTTTAGGATCCTTGCTTGATGATGCAAGACTACTTATGGGTTTTTCTTGATGATTGAAGGATGAGAACGGATTACCATTTCCTGTCTTCTTGGGCTTCACACACTCACGTTTAAAGTGCCCCATTCTCTCCACAGTTAAAACAGGTCACTTTGGTTTTGTCAAAACCAAAGGTTGTATCCTTTGTGGCAATCAGATTCTGTCATGTCTTCTTTACAAAGTTCTTTGCCCTCCGGACAGCACTTGCCAGTGCCCACATGATATCCATTCTTTCCAGCTCAGTCTCGTCTACTTGCACGTAGTCTTTATCTACCAAATGTCAGTTTCCAATCTTTCCTGCAACTAGACCGTTATAAGAGTGGACGATAGCTGCTAGAAGATCCATATGCTCCTTTGCTACCTCTACAGTCACATTACCGAGATTCTCTATCTTTAATCATGTAGCATTGGCTTCAGGTGCTATGTATTGGGTGCAAGACGACCCTGACGTGTCAGATCCAGAAGTAGTAGCTTGAGACGGGGCAACTAAACTCAACACGAATGTCGTTTGTAGTGGTGCTCCAGACATTTTTGCTTGAGGATTTGAGTTATAAAGTGAGGGGTTTTAGTCATGTGACGCCTTTTGAGACATGTACTTCATCCTCAACTCTTCCTCTCTCAGGTTCAGAATAAAATCGTTGATATCCAACTTCGTCAGCATATCATTCTGCCTGAGATTTGACACAAAGGAGACCCACTGTTCTAACAATCCATATGCAAAATTTGACACTTTGTCTTCCATGGATGTAGTAATCCCATGAGTGTGCAGCTCACTCATCAAGTGGTAGAAATGGTCGATGACATCATCCAAGCTCTCCTTTCCCATCGATGAGAAGTTATCAAACTCCTTTTCAACGCTTTAGCATTTAGAGCTTTTAATGATGCATTCCCTTCACACCGTTTTTCCAGAGCATCCCACAGCTTCTTTGCTTGCTTGTCTCTCAGAGAACTGATGGAATATGTCCTTAGGAATTGACTGAGTTAGCAGAGCATATACCTTTTTCTCTACATTGTACTTTACTTTTTGGCTATCAGTCATGCCACTTAAGGTAATTTTCACTCCATCAACACCAACCGGCATAATGTACCCAATCTCTATTGATTCCCACAAATTAGTATCCACTTCGTTTAAGTATATTTCGAACCTTTGCTTCCATTGTGGGTCATCATCTAACGTTATGAGCTTAGGGGGCTTATTTTGATTTCCCACATCATTTTCTAGAAGCAATAGATTCTGGATACGTGAATCCCTACCTGCTGTGAACGCAAAATACTGATCTTCCATCTCTATTTACTTTGAGGTTTAGAACACAACTGTTTTACTTGTGCGAATAAAAGACTGCGATTGGGCTTCAGTCGTGCAATTGAGTCAATTGTGCTACTGAAGCTACTGGTTTTTGAAAATTCGAGGATTATAGGTACTTTGACACAAAAACACGAATTTTTCACTAACCCTAATTGCCGTATGCCGGAAAACGATAACTTTTTGACTTGGAGACATAGAAAAAAACACTGTTTGACACAAAAAGGTTGAGTTCTTGAGTGAAAAACATAATTTTTATATCAAAATCGATTGAATCACACGTAAATCAAGAGCCAAAGCTCTGATACCACTTGTTAGGACCGTTTTCGGTACGGAGTACTAACTGATTTACGTGTGTACCAAACCAAATAGTGTGGAATCCTATTTGATTGGCCATCCAATCAGTGAGAACGCAAGTATAATCAATCTATGAATGAATCTAAACATTATGAACAATTGTAAGATGATAAACAATGGTCTATGAACTTGGAACAAGTGTTCTTGGGTCTCTGGACGGCTAGGGTACGATTTAGTGCGTAGGTATTCGAATTGTTACATTTTTTCACAAATTAAGTGGTATTTATAGGTTAGTGTTTTCCATTCGTACGACTGAACTATTAGCATGGTTCAGTCATGCGACTCAAGCATTCGGTTGATTCATCCATACGACTGAAGATCCAGTCATGTGACTGAGTCAATCTCATGTCACAATCGTGTGACTGATCCAGTCTCCTGGTTCAGTCATGCGACTGGTTCATTAGCATGAAGTATTCATGCGTATGGTCCATTAGCTTGGTCCATTCGTATGAGAACTTTACACGATTAAGTTTAAACATGTTCTCAACCATTATTGACTAAGAACTATGTAAACAACCACAAACCTATATAGTTAGTTAAATACACAATAAGCAATGAAATTTTAAACATTATAAGCATCAACCACACATTGTATTTCATTCATACCCATTCAATTATATATATGTAAGACATGAAAGACATTTTACATTTGAGCTCCTAAGCTAGGTACATATGTATCAACACAAATCATTTTACATTGGTTAATATTGGTTTACAGTAGTTTACATTGGTTTATGTTGATGTAATGTCGTTTGGTTGTTGTAATGATTATGCTACTTTTAGTTGGAGTCGTGTAATATCATGTATTTAACACTGTAACTAAATGTTTTTATTACAACTTTGCTAAAAATTACATTAGTCTAACATGATATAATGTCGTTTTGTTGTTAGGTTGTCATATGGTGGGTGTTATTGTTAGTTAGAGTGGTATAATATTATGTATAATAGTTTCGTACAGTAGTGCAAGATTATATTGTTAATAACGTCGTTTGCAAGATTATATGAGAATAAACATTGTAACTTCTTGTTTTTGTTATAGCTTTGCTATACGATACACAATGTCATATTGTAACATGATGTAACTAAGTACGAATAAAACGTTTTTTGCAATACTATAGTAGAATTAAAGAGAAAAATATAATGAGTTTAAAGGTGTACTTTTTATAAAAAAATTACAATTTATAAAAAAGTTATGAGTGTTTAAATAAAAAGGGGGGTAAAGTTTTTAAATATAAAGAAAAAATAAATAAGGATATATGGATGAAACTTTCCATAAACTTTTCATAAGCATTTATGCCCTTTTGAAATAATAAATATTTGACAAATCTCATCCATTCATTTTTAATCAATGGTTAGGATTTGATTAAAAGGTTCTCATAAAAACCAAGGTTTCTCATAATAACCAAACCTATATATATATACATACATATATACATATTATATATATATATATATATATATATTATATACATACATACATATATATATATATATATATATTTACATATATATATACATATATATATATTTACATACATATATATATATATACATATATATATGTATACATACATATATACATACATTCATATATATACATATATATATATACATATATATATATACATACATACATATATATACATGTATATATACATACATACATATATATATACATATATATATATATTGTATATTTTGGACAATTTACGAGTAATAAAATGAATATATGTATATACGTATTTTAAATAACAACAAGTTGACAATTTTGTTTTAAAAAAGGATTATTTGATATATTATAAAGAGTAAAATAATAATATCGACTACACCAAAAGAATTACAATAACTAATTTTAATAAACTTAAATTATTTTTCAAGAAAATAAGAAATTTTTAGAATGAAAAGTATAAAATTATTCATCTTAAAAAGGGGTAATAAAAGTATATAATCAATTAGGACTTCATGAAATAGATCATTCAGTTAAGAAATATAATAGTTTCCATGAGAAATAAATGTAAGATTAACGAATGGAGTAGTGATATCATTAGATGCCTAGCTAATTAAATAATATATGTTAAAGTTAGATACATGTTTATAGGACGGATGTGTTATGATTCATATCTCCTTAAGAAAAGAAATAATTTTTTTGAATATCGATGGATTTCTATAAAATAATAAAAATGTTTCACCTTTAAAAATAACTAAATATGTTGGGTGCAAAACATTCTTATACGCATGATTTATCAAGTATTAATTGAGTCATATACATTTAGGTTCTTGATTAATCGGAGCCTAACATATAAACCTTCTCTTTGATCATATTCAAGGTGAGTTCTTCGGCCTAATTTGAAGTATTGTTTTATTTGAACTGTTTTGGGGGAAAAGCATGATGAATATATACATATATATAGTAAGGCCCCGTTCTCGGAACGCTTATAATTGGATTCTCATCACACATAAAACATATATTTACATTCGTATTTCATAAACATCACAGCGCAACACTAAAATAATCTTTCGTGACAAATAAATGCTTTGGCAAGTTAATACAACATTCATTACAAAATAGTTTGTTCGCATTACAATGCAAAAATATTAATAAAAAGAATGCCATCCCAAAGAGCCGAGTAGCCCCCCGTGCCATCCTCAACAATCATTACCTGCCAACTGGAAACACATCAAAGTCAGCGCTGCTGAGTGAGTTCTAGTTTTATAAATAAAACATACTTATCTTTTGTTAAAAACCATACGTCATGTTCATGCGATCATACATCATACATATACAGATAACATCATTATTATCTTTTTCGTCTATATGTTAACTTTCATTCTTTCATTCTTTCATACATTCTTACTTTCATTCGTTCATTCATTACTTCCAGTGACATGTACATTACCCCGAACATTGTGCACGAAGCGGGTAACTGGGCCTGAGGTCTTTCATAGACCTCGAACATTGGGCACTGAGCTGACTCCAGTACCTAGGGAAATTACATTCACCATTTATCTTTTCTCTTCCATTCCGGATCAATGCCATATGCTATACCCCAAACATTGTGCATGAAATGGGTAACTAAGCCTGAGGTCTTTCATAAACCTTGAACATTATGCACAAAGCTGACTCTAGCACCTAGGGCAAGCGGCAAGGATCCCATTCCTATGGTCAATCACAAAGATTGGACCCTAGTGTGCATCCTTCGGGGTAGCTAACCCGCACACCGTTGAGATAACACTGTCATCGGGTGTGCACCTCCATACATTTGCTTGCAAGACTTCATACATTCATTTATTCATTAATGAGTGCATTCAATCTTCATGTTCCTCTTTCATTATCTTTCGCTTTACGTTACATAATACTTTCGGTTCATTCATTAACATAATGCGTAAAGCCACGGGAAAGATAAACATACATCGTAATAAGGAACATATCATATATAGACATCAACATCATACAGGGCAACATCATACATACATATCAAGCATAAACATGCAACATCATCATCATCATGCCCTACGTGCACTCTAAGGCCTCAACCTTTACATCAAAACTTACATCTGCACTTTACCCCGAAAGTCAGATGTCAAACTACATTTTCCTCGGGTGCACAACCCTATTCAGGTTTATGGACACCCTTTAGTCGCATGGCCTCCATGCGACTGAACATCATGCGAATGCACCAATGCGAATGAACACCCAATCATGTGAATGGACTAATGCTTGATGAACCTCATGCGAATGAGACTAATGTGGATGATCACTTATGCGACTAGACCTTCAATCGCATGACCTCCAGTGGCCCTTCAATTGGGCGAATGGACCCTGAATCGTGTGAATGGACCCCAATTGTGCGAATGGACCCTAATCGCACCCTATTCGGTTGTATGGCCTCCAGTCGGTCGCCTAGCCCCGGCTGATGCAGAATGCAGTTTCAACCGAACACAAACTGCCCTTTTCGACTTCCAAACTCATCTAAACCCATTCTAAGCCTGAATTGACCATCCTAAACCTTAGTAATGCATACCACAACACCATTCAAGCACATAAAAGCCAGGAAACAAACTCTAAACACATCACACACAACACACCCAAATGGGTCAAACACATACACACTCAAAAACTTGTTTTTCAGATGTTTTCTAGCTCCAAATCATTCAAAAACGTTTATAGGAGGGGTCCTAGAACTCACACAAATGACCACAACAAGAAGGGCTTTGATTTGACTCGCTTCTCAACGATTTTGGCTCACTCAAACCAACCCGAACCAACTTTTCTTCCTCTTTTTTCTTCTTTCTCTCTTATCCTCTCTTTTCTTGGCTGAAATGTGAGTGCATGGGGAGAGTATGGCTGCCCTCTCCTTACAAATATCACCATATTTCCAACTTTCCTTCGTTGGCGAGTTTGGTCCCTTGACTTTGAACTTTATTTCTTTTTCTTCGTTCGTCGGCTTCAAGATAAATGAATAACCGAGTTTTACATTTGAACTATTTGGGGGAAAAGCATGATAAATTTATATATATATATCTATATATATATATATACACACACATATATATACACACACATATATATATATACATATATATATACATATATAGGGGAGGTTCAAATAAGAACCACCTTTTCTTGTGAGTACTCTAGGACCAATATCAGCTATTTATTTTTTATCACATGCAAATCACATGTCATTTCCCCCTTTTTTTTTAAATGTTCATAACTTTTTTCACGACTTATTTTTTTCAATAAATATTCACCATAAAATTCAGTATTTTTTTATCTTTCCATGTCTACCATATTGATATACTTTTCTAAAAAAATCATACATCCGTTGTTTACATATGTGTAAAATCGTTATACACATGTTTACTACTAGATTTACATATGTGTAAATCCGATATTACACATGTGTAAAACAAATTTCGTTAAAAAAACGGGAATTCTTTTATTTTTTTATGAAAGAGGGAAAGTAGGGGAACGGTTTTTTGTTTTTATTTTTTGTATTTTTATGTTATTTTTTATTTATAATTTTTTTAAATATTTTTTGTTAATTACAATTTTTCCATTGAGAACTAGTGGTTGAGATTGGTTCCTGGAGTTTTCACAAAAAAGCTAGTTCTCATTTGATCCCTCCCCTACATATATATATATATATAATATATATATATATATATATATATATATATATATATATTATATATATATATAAGTGTGTGTGTGTGTGTGATGGGTAAACGCGATTAATACATGTTATGAATGTAAAAGTTGGGTCAATAGTATTAGTTTATATTGTTGAGCCCTTAAATCCCCTCATAATCATTAACCTCGGGGTGACTGTTGACTATATTATAGATCTATCGGTTAGAAGGGCCACTCATGCGACCAATCGCACTGGTTAGGTTGTAGCGAGAGAATTTATATATTTGGACTATTATGGGCAATGACGTGTTTTATTGGCTTGTTTCTGGACTTATGACTTAAATTAATCATAGTACATATCTACTCTATGTTGAGTATATTATATCCCACTACATCATATCGTTTTAAAAACCAAATTTTTTCAAGATTTAAAATCTCAAATGCTCACCAACTTATATTGATTGTTATTATCTTTCATGTTTTTCAGTGTTATAGGTAAGCTTTGTTCAATATTATTGGAATGTGTCTTTGGAGGGTCAAACATGTCGGTTGTTTACAAGTAGTGATGTTCTACTAAATGAATGTCATTGTTTTGACTAACAATATGGTTGTAAAGTTTAACCGTCTATCACTATGATATGTTTGAAAAGCATGTAAAGAATGGTGCTTCTTAATCATGCCAGCTTTCTAGATTAGTAGTGTAAGTACAGGACAAGATGGGTCTTCCTGCTGCAAGAGGAGCTGCTTGAATTAGAGTTGTTGAGCTTCCTCTTGTTGCACTTCTTCAGGATGTTCTAACTCATCCTAAGGTCTGGAGGTGGATGACCCTGTCTTCTTCTTCTTCTTCTTCTTCTTCTTTGACTTAGGTTTAGAGGCCATCCTTTTCCTCCTCTTTGAACTCTTTAACTAAGAAGACTGGCCTGCAACACCTTGTTATTCAGTCTCGTATTTCTCAGTTGGGTCTACCTCCCTCACAGGTTTAGAAGGAAAGGGAATTTGACCCTGCTATGGATCAAAAGATGAAGCTTGCTGAGACTCAGCAGGAGGTCTAGGTTGTGTTATCTCAAATGGTTCAACCTTAACCTTTACTTCTTGAGTGGCTTGACTTGGTGGACCAAGTCTCCTTCCGGAGAATCCATATAGCTTGAAGAAGCTCATCATCCTCTGCCTATTAATAGACTTCTTTTGACTCTTCTGGATGATGGGTCTTGTTTTGGCTGCTTCTTCCTCATCTTCCTCTTTGTAGCCTTTTGCTCTTTAAGTACTTGAATTTCAAGTTGTTTGAGGTACTCAAACTCAATATACTCAAAGGGTAAGGGAATAAGTGTAGCTGCCTAGTAGAGACCTGTGGCACTCAAGTAGTTGATCATGTTATGCATGTTGGTTTCTTTATCTATCTGAGGTTCTTGTGTAGCCACAGTCTCTTGTACATGGCTTTCTTGAACTGGGGGAGAGTAGGAACATGTTTGTATAATATCTTCTGTCTCTTTTTTTTATATATAGAGGAACAATTTTGCATCCTCTGCTTTCTTTTTCTCTCTCTAGATATTTCCATATCTGTCAGTTCATTAAATTCCTCTAAGGGGAGAGAAATTATTTGATTAATAGCATAGTTCCTGGTCTATAAGTAAGTAATCTAGACTGCCCCTAACTCATCATTTAGGGTATTTGGTCTAGGGGCAGCCCTGATTGCAGCTTGCATGAAGCCTGAAGACCCAACAGTAGAACTTTTGCCCTTTAGCTTTCTCTTCCTGTCTTTGTCTCCTCCTCCTCAATCTCCTCAGGAGTCATAATCCTTTTTCCTTTGTCACTCACAAATCTTTGTGATCGGCATGGAGAGAGCTTTGGCCTTTATTGCTTGGAGTAGCATCCATGCTTTGGCTAGAGAGAGGCTATGATAAGCCTTCACAAGCAGGTGTTTCACTAAGGGAATGAATTGTTGAAGTAGTTGTAGTTGTGATAGGGATCTTAGGCTCTATCACTAGGCCTTTAGTCAAGGTTTTCCCTTTGAAGCTAATATGAGGGTCTACCTTAACATCCACTTGACTAATGACATTATCTGATTGCCTTTGTTTTATTTTATGGCTAAACACTTCAATTATCATGACTTGAATCCTTTGAGCCAACCTGCTAGTTGCCTAGATTGTCTTGGATTTACAAGTGGCGTGTTGATTAGGTCAAGACCACCATAGTAGTTCAAGGTCTGAAATTTAAAGACTTCTTGCTAACCTTGAACTGTTTAAAGTATGAGGGCTATTCTATCTGCATCATACCTCCATCCAATTATGTAGTTTAAATTTCCTTGGCGTGGGGATGACATAGCCCTTGGAATACCTTCCTCAAGAAGATTCTAAATAAATGAGTCTAGAGAGTCTACATCAATATGAACTTGAGGAAGTTGCTAAGTATGAACAACTGTAAGTGAGAATGGTGAGTCCTCAATGTCCATACTTTGTGAAGAACTACCAAGTTCTATGATTGTTATGACTTTCTCCCCCTTTTTTGTAGCATCACCTTCTTGCATAGGTGAGCTAGGAGTTAGGTCAATCATATCCACATGTTCTTGTGCACCTGAATGAGCTTTTCTTACAGGTCTCCCAGCTAGTTGTTCCCTATTATAAGATATCTCAAGTTGCTGATCATTGAAATATTTGTAAGGTAGTCACCTAAGATTCCAAATGAATAACCTTTGAGACTAGGTAGGTGCATGTTTATGATAGTTTTTTCATCTTTAGTCTCAACTTCCCCTCATCTTCATCATAAGAATCATTGGGGGATGAGCGAATTTGACTAAAGTCTTCACTCTTACCACTAATATCATGTTCTTGGCTTTTGGATTTCCCTTGCTCACTGACCGCTTCAAGTGAAGTGTCAATGGGCTGAGTTGCCTTGGTTGAGATCTTAATGATGTAATCACTTGGAGAAGTAAAAGCCTCTTCCATATGGAACCTAAACAGGTTTAGGGAGATCCACGTCAATGCAAGGTGGTTGATGTGGGCTAAATATTGGAGAATCAGAAGCACTCATCTCTTTTTGAGTAGGATAGGAGTAGAGAGACTCATGTTACTCATTGAATCCCATATCTTCATCATCTTAGAACTCAAGGTTAGGGATAGGTTGGTTGAGATCTAGAGGCTGGGGATGGTAACTTTCCCTTGAAGGTTGTTCACTTGAGTGTTAAGACTTAGAGTGAATGCTTAAGGTTGATGGGCTAATGAGCTCATTAGGCTGAGCATGAGGAACCACAACACTAATCTTGATAAGATAGGAGTGGTTTACTTCTTAGCAAAATTGGGAGCTCCAATGTCTACTTCTTCCTATATGGGTAGTGATATGGGGGTCTGCACAAGATGAATAGTTGATGAAAGGGTTTGTTTGGATTTCTTTCATATATGAGGGTGATTTGTTGTTGTCATTTGGGTTGAGAAATAGGAGGTGTGGGATCAACACTAGCTTGTGTTGCTAGGTTGTCGTCACCTTGAGCAATAAGCTCTAACATTTTTGGGACAAAGGTTGTTTCTATCCTAGAGAAGCCAAAAGTTGGCTTCATTAATATCTTAAACATATCGGGCTTCGTTTGTCCCAATTTAAGGATATTACCTGTTTCCCTCAACTGTGAGCCTAGTTCATAGTTGAGAATGTATTGAACATATTTAGAAAACATGTAATACTTTAAGGAGTCCAAATTTGCAAGTAAATTTAGGTAAACAAATTGAAAGTACCTAAACTTGAACCCTTGAACCATTCCATGCGCTATAAAAGATTATGTAACAGCCGCTATTTTTCCAAATATAAACCCGAAATCATTTTGAAACTTTCTCAAAATGGTAAAATTCTTTATTTAAGTATGTTATTATTTAGATGATCAAACGCCACAAATAGTTTATATAATCATTACTATGAATTTAACTACTAAAAATTTCAAATAGTTTATCGTTACATCAATTTATAATAATAATTATAATTCATAAAATTTAGTATTTTATAAATTGCAAATGTAAATTATAAGTGTTAACCGTTAAAACACCTAATTAAATTACAAGATGTTACTTAAAAGATTCATTTAAAGTTATAAATTGTATAAGTTATATAAATTATTTGTTAATGAATAAATAAATGAGGGTTTTAATAGTTAAGGGGTATAAATTTCATTCTTGAAACTTAATTAACAAGCTTCTTACATAAAATGATAAGAACTCAAAACTACGGGGGCCATTTGTGTAATTAATGGAAACCCAAACCAAATACCCCCCTTCACCCCGCATTTCCGGCAGGAGCTCCGGCCAAACTCCGGCCGAGCTTCGGCCACCTCAAAGTCGCAAAATTTAATTGATTTCGAGACCCAAAACTGTTCCCCAATCTTTCTAGAACCCAATTCAAACTTGAATGCACCTTTAATTTCGTTTAATCAACGCTTACAAACACGATTCGATTGTATAACCGAATCATCCTTACCCACATAGCCGTTCGAGCCTTAAAGTATAATAATAACTCAATTAACTCAAACTAATCGAACATCTACCTATTCTTAATCGATTCCTACATTCAATTTCACCTGGCAAACACAATTCCAACACCAACGAGCCACATACAATTCGCGACCTGCAACTTAACGGGGATCCATGTTCGAAGCTCTATTAAACCGAATTGACAAAGGGCTTTTGCTTAACATCTACCCTATAAGCTATCTGCAAAGTTAATTTGATTAACAACAATGTTTTCACCTTGAATCGATAACCACGAAGTCATGACGGTTCTACCTACCATCTTCATCTAACCCGAACTAAGTAACGTAAGTCTCACACATCTTTATGCCCGGTTTCATATGGGAAATCAAAGCCCTATGCTTAATTCGGGAAAAAACATCATTTCATGTTCAATTTGAATCATGATCAAACTAGGGTTCATGTTGAAATTGGAGATTTGAAACAAGTAATGTTTAAAATATTTTAAAGAGAGTTTTAAACATAACGGGGCTTTAGCCCGACTGGTAACCACCATCACCCTCACACAAGGGACCCGGGTTCGAACCCGGGGTCCCTCAATTCTTTTTAATTATTGAATTTTTAATCATTTTAACTTATATAAGATATTAATATATTGTTTAATTACAATAAATTATTCTATTAATAAAAATATTTCAGAAATTATAAGTTAATTTTTAAAGATTTTAAAACTTATAATTCTTAAATTCAATTATTTTTTTAAAGAATAAAAAGGTTATAAAAACATAATTAAGTCACTTATATGTTAAAAGTATTATATAGCTCAAAATTGGGTTATTTTTAAAACACTTTAAATCTACGTGTCACTAAAACTTTAAATAATAATTATTCGAATAATTATTAATTATTCAATTATTCGTTTAACCATATTATTAAGATAGATATTTTCTTTCACAATTCATACTTCATCTTTATTAATTAAATTATTATAAATTAAATTATTTAATTCTACTAACATTTCATTTTTTTATATCGTAATTATTTAAGCAATCTTAATCCTTAAACTTTTTATCCTTGAAATGTATAAACAATATAATTTGTTATTATAATTTATTCTCATTTTTTAGGTTTCGTATTATAAAACCTTTACAATAAATCATTTAAAGGTTCAAACTTTATAAAATCATTTTAAATAATTTTAACATCATTAAATATGTATTTAATTAATTCTCTTTATCAAGTTTCAAATAATTAATTATTAAACTAATTACTTCTTTTCACATATTATACCTAATTTCTATTAAATCAATAACTTAAAATATTGGGACATTTTTAATAATTCTTAAACTTAATTGATTTATATTATCTATATTAAACCAACAACGATTCTATTTTTCTTAATTATTTAAACCCCCAAATTCCTATTGAAACCCTAGTTCACGTTTCATTGTTATCTTATTATCGAACTTAATCTAAACGTTTAAGCAACTTGTAAAATAAATCGTTGGAACCTCGTCTAAATCTTATCATCACCTTATATATATCATGTGAGTTCTTCATGCTTCTTTTTACTTTATCTCACACATTTTGGGGTGAAACATGTTAACTTTTTCAACTTACACTTGTAAACATCTTGATACTTATAAATGCACATGCAATTCATCTTTACCTTTTTGTTATAGTTATTTGTGTTATTGTAAGTCTTATATGAGATACATATTTTGTTTACAATCATTAACTATTGCTAGCCTAGCGACGTCTTAGATCTTTGCGCCTGTGTTAGGATCGTGTACTGGAAGATGTACTAACTGATTAGCATGTATACCGAATCAAATAGTGCGGAATCCTATTTGATTGGTGATCTAATCAGTGAGAACGCACGTAGAAACAATTATGTATTGAATCTAACGTCAAGAATCGATTGGGAATCGATTTACTGCGATCTATGAACTTGGAGTATGATCTTAGAGGTCTCTTGAAGGCTAGAGTACGTCTGGAGTCGAAGTGTATTCGATGCTTGCGTTTTTTCACGAATTAGGTGGTATTTATAGGTTAGGGTTGCTCATTCGGGCGACTGAACCATTAGCAAGATTCAGTCATGTGATTGAGTCTTGTGGTGATCCATTCGCACGACTGAGCGTTCATTCGTACGACTAAGCCAATCTTATGTTACAATCATACGACTGATCCAGTCTCCTGGTTCAGTCGTGCGACTAAGTCATTTGCATGAAGTTGTTCATGCATATGGTCCATTAGCATGGGCCATTCGCATGATAACTTCATGTTATTAAGTTTGAATGTATTAATTGTCATTACATTATTTATATTAGTTCAATCAACCACAAACCTATATAATCAAGTCAATATGCATTAAACAACTCATTAATGAAATATTAAACATGATAAACACAACCAAAAATTTACATTTCATGAAGTATCCAACTATTATAAATTGTAAGGCATTAAAGGCATATTACAATAAGTTCAGAAACTAGGAACACATGTACCTACAAACTCCCCCTTGGACCTAGTTTCATTTAATGTCTTACCATCTTCATCACCTCTTCATACTTCTTGTACTTCTCTTCTCTTGTGACTCCTGCGTGTATCTCAAACGCAAAGCAGAGTCGTATGCCGTTCTAAAACTGTAGAGCTTGTACAATATCTTGAGACTCATAGAGCAGTGGCCACTTGTATAATGTGTATACATCATCTGCAGAGAAGTTTGTGAGCCACATCGGGTCAAATACCCTAATAGTATCCATTTTGCCCTCTTTGTTCAAGACTATGACTGCCTCTCCTATCCTCTAATCATAGTACCACCATTTGAAGTATGGAGTGAAGTCCTGTGGCATTTCCCGTAGTTGGATCTTAGACATGGTGCACGGAGAACTCCACTTCAGCACTATTCTCGGTTTTCTAGGTATGGCATCAACCTCAGACCTTCTGATATACCTCGTTGGTTGTTGAGGTTTAAAGTTGACCCATTTGGTGTGGTACTCTCTCTTTAGTGTTGCTTCAAACCAGCCAGACATCTTGCGTGGATCAGCGTATAGCAGTTTCAGCTTCGCTAACTGGTTAAGCTTGAATCCAGGAAGAGTCTTCAAGTCGTGTGGGAACCTAAAGTACTCGATCCCTTTCTCACGTTTACAGGATAAATGCTGAGATCTTCAAAATGTGCCCACACGATGATTCTGCCGGACACCTTATGATGTTTCTTCATTTTGTACAGTTTTGTGTAGACAATCGACTTTGACGCACTGTGTTGGGCTCTCATCTCTTTAAAGCATGCAGCCCACTCAGCCTTTCTGATATTAACTTTAGCATCTGAGGCTTGGGCCGTGTCTTCCGTCTTGTCCGACTCTTGTTCCAGTGAAGGGTCGAGATCTAGTTTGATCAATTAGATTAGGATTTGTAGCGGAATAGCACACGAATTAGACGAAATTCTAGCAAGAATAATATGAATATTCAATTAAACAGTAACAGTTATAGAGACAGAGTTTTCTACAAAAAGAATGTTTTCATTCATGCACAAAATTCCTGTAGAGGGAAATTAGGTCAACATTCCTTTTATAAGAAATGTGACATCAGCTGATGTCATATGATAGTGACATCAAACTGATTTATACAAACAACTGAAATTAAACTAAACTGCTGAAGATGTCCACAACAACTGAGGACACCTTCATTAAAAGCTAAGTATAAACTAACATTACAACTACTGAAGTTATAACATCTGAAGTATAAGAGCTTCAGATGTTTTTCATAACATAAAACTACTGATTACAAACTACTGAAATGTAAACCATCACAACTACTAAAGAGAACTACTTCAGCTATTGTGACAACTTCTGAGAACTTGATCTTCAGACTTTGTCTTCAGCAGTTGTCTTCAGACTTTGTCTTCAGACTTTGTCTTCAGACTTTGTCTTCAGACTTTATCTTCAGCAGTTGTCTTCAGACTTTGTCTTCAGCTGTTGTAGATCACTTCAGTTGTTTTGATGTCTGTGGGACTTAAAGGTTTTTCTGATCTGGCTCATTGGTTCATTTGGTCCAACAAACTCCCCCTGAACCAATGCAGCCAAAACCTTTAAAATTATTGAGGTCCCACTTATTGGCAGAAACAAAATCTGGATCAGCTCAGAATTCTTCAATATAAGCTAGGCCAGGGAAGAGATTTCAGAAGGTTTGATTGGCAAAGGATGAATGGGAACTCTGTCTTGGGGAATTGGACACAGAGCTGTTACCCCATCCATGAAACCTACTTCCCAATGATAAGTTTGTAAGACTCCCTGACATAGGCCTCAAGGAAAACAACTTGTTCTTCCATTATGAGTTCTTCAGCTCCACTTTCAAAGAAGAACTCAGGCCCATAGTACTTAATATGCTTTCCATTTTTCAGCTCCACAGTTGTTATCTCTCTGTATGCAAACTCATCAGGATGAGTGCCTTCAAGCAATAACTAGAGCTCATTTCTTCTTATTTCTTCAAGCTTCTTGTAGATTAACCCCTTCTTTACCATTTTGTTTTCTAGTAAAGTTTGTGGAGTCATTTTAGACTTGTAAGCTCTCTTGAAGTCATCAAGAATTTCCCAGGGTGACACTACAATGGCTAGCATCTTCAAAGCATCTACAATCTTCTTTACTTGGCCATTGTATCTGCTTGGAACCTTCATTTTGTGAATTCTGTCACTTACTCTGGGGTTAGGCCAAATTCTCACTCTCTCTTTCTAATATTGGAATGTGAATCTGAGAGCATACAACCTCTGAGCATGTTTCTTCATAGCTTGTATGGATGAAGACTTGGGAAACTCTTTATCAATCATCCTTAACAGCTGCTCATCATGTTGTTTGTGATGTTCTTCTTCTTCAAGTTTGACTTTTACCATTTGCCTTTGAAAGTCAGGTGTGATTATTGTTGGTTGACTCCTAGACTCATGCATTTTTATTTTGAGAACAGCAGAGAGTGGCAGACTATCATCCTCATCATCATCTTCTTCTTCTTCCATCCTCAACACCCTTTTCTTCCTCTTAGGTGCATCATTGGTAATGGGTTCAGTAGGTTCTTAGGTAAAGGAGTGGTTTTGAGGGTTGTGAAGGTGGTTGTTTTGGTTTGGGTGATAGTGCAGGCTGCTCTAGCATCTTGGATGTGAGTGAAGCTTTGGATAATTTTGCTATATCAGTCCTTTTCCCAGCACCAGCTTCATCAAGAGCTTCTATGATCAAACCTTTGTTAAATACTTCAGAAGAACAGATTATGGTGGTTATCTCCAAAATACTATCTTTGGACCATGACTTTACTTCAATGATTGACCTTCCCAGATGTTTTGATATAAATCTTGCCATAGTTTCCAGCCTTTCTCTTTCTTTCTCACTCCGACTTGCCCATCTTTGTTCAATTTCTTGAATTTCTAATCTTCTGATCTCAGAGTCAAGTTTGGCAGTGTCAAATCCTTGTCTAAAGAGTTGATCAATATCTTATCCATAGATCTGCTATGTTGCTCATCAACTTCTTTGATCAATTCTTCTAACTTTTTCTCACCTTTAGTCTTTCATAGCTTTTCTTCTTCCTTTTGTAGGTGATCATCTTCTTTTCTTTCTACTCTTTTTCTGCTTCCTCTTCAGCTCTTTTTCTTTTGTCTACTTTCACTGACTTAGACTCCCCCTTTTTGGTTGCATTGGGTTCAGGGGTGTGAATGTTAGAAAGTCGCTTAGAAACCGCAACATCACTAAGATTGAAAAGTTGAGGAAAGCCTCTCATCAATGACTTGTGTCAGTGTTTATGATTATGGAAGTGATGAGAGGTAAGGATGTTTGAAATGCAGCAACCATTTGCTCAGAGGGGTTCTGTCCCTGAGAAATGGCACCTGAAGTAGAGGCTGGTGGCAAATTTGTTGAGAGTGGCTCAGTGTTTGGGATAGTTTCAGGAGAAACTGCCATCTGTGGGTGAATGTGGGCAGATGGACTTGATTCTTGTGAAATTTTGGCAAGCAGTTCTTGTAGTCTGCATACCTCAGTCTCAAGAATAGTATTGTGGGCTAGAACATCAAGAAAAAGCCCAGGTCATCATCAGTCTGTGCTGAATCAGCTGACCTCCTAATGAAATCAGGATGAACATATGCTGAGTGAGATCAGTATTCACATGTGCCCCTATTTCTCGAACTGGGGACTTCCTGCCTCAGGATGATGTCCTTCATTGGCAGTTGCCTCTGGTGAAGACTTAGAAATGATACATCTTCATCCTGATCATGTGCTGAACAGGAGAAGAGGCAGCCTCACCAGATGTTCTAATCTCCTCCTCTACACATGGAGATTGAACTCTGTAATCCCTGTGTTGTGGGTTTTCAGCTACATTATAATCCTCTCCCTCAATTTTGAGGTTTTTCCAGTGGTAATAGGTTTCTGGGGGGGGTAGAGGAATGTAGTTGAGTCAACATTGTGCAATAACCACAGTTGGGCTTGTAGGGGTGGCTCAGTGGGAGATAGGTGTGAAAGGATTGCACCTGGGGTGAATGGTGCTCTTCAATGGAAATCCTCTCAAGTGAGATAGATTCCAGTAATGTGGTTTCCCTATTTTTGGTTGCATCAGGATCCTGTTAAGAGGATACCTGAGCGGTTTCAGCTGAGAGTCCGGAAACTACAGGGGGATTACTACCCATAGTTTCAACCTGCCTTTGTGTTGCAGGGGCATCATCAGGGACTCAACTCCCTAAGTAGCCTTTTTGGTTGTTTAATGAGTTTGGAGGGGACTTTGGATCTGGAGTGTGAGGCTGTGGGTACCTTCTACTTGGGTTTTAGCAGTTGGTAGCCTCTTTGAGGTGTGGGTCAGAGTTGTGCCTGGAGTATACCTCTGGCAAAATACACAGCAGGGACTCCAAGGCCAACAGGGCCATCAGATTGTAATTGATTCATGATTATGGCCATAAGAAACCTTGGATATAATAGCCATCTATTAGGTACAGGTTTCATTGCCAGATCTTTTAATTCTAAAAATATAATTTCAGAAAAATTTAAGCTTTGGCGTTCAAGAATAGAATAGAATACCTGCTGCCACCTGGATGACATTTGATCCCATGAAGAGGTTTTGGAGGCAAGGCAAACATTGATCATGTGGAAGATTAGGCGTTCAGCATCATGGAAGTGCTTCTTCAGAATGGTTGTAGCACTTAGGTTGCCCTCATAGCCATGGTTGATGAATGAGAGATCAATGGTGCCCTTCGGGTATTTGGTGACAAAGGTAGCATCATTCAGATCTAGGTTGGGCGTATGATAGCAGGAGTGACTACCACCTTCTTCTGGTTTACAAATGACTGGAGAGTGATCGTGACATCATTCTCACCAGTATGGATGGTGACATTTGTCCAGAATTGACGAAGAGAGTCGGGATAGATGGTTGGATTCAGAAGAAAAGCAGTTCGATACGGGCAATCAACCATCAGATCAATAGCATCATCAAACTTAGTCCAAAAGGCCGATTTTGTGAAGTAGGCAACACAGTTGTGTCGTGGTTTGATTTGCATGGTCGCCATTATGAAGATGAATGTTTGGAAATCGATTTATGAAAAGTTTGAAGTTAGGGTTAGGTATTATAGTTATGAAACGGCTGAAAAAAACAGCTGAAAGTTTGGTTTTAGTCATCAGTTGTTAGAAAACAACTGAAGACATGGTTTTAACTTTCAGATGTTGTAAACAACTGAAGACTTGGTGTTTTCATCAGTAGTTGAAAACTACTGAAGACTTGGTTTGGCTTAGTTTTTTTGAAATGAACAACAGTTGTTTGAAACAATTGAAAAATAAAATTACTCATCAGTTATTGTCTTCAATTCACATATCTCAGTTGTTTCATTTGACCTTAACACTTACTCAGCATTATCTGTTTTTCAGATGTTTCATTGGTCATCAGTACTTATCTGTTAGAACAAACTTCAGTAGTTGTAACCACATCAGTACTTTGCAACAAATAAAGTACTTCATTACTTTTAGTAATTTAGTCTTCATATTATGAAACTGCTGAAGATAAAAAACTTCAGTACTTATTTGTTAGAACAAACTTCAGTAGTTGAAGCACATCAGTACTTTGCAACAAATAAGTACTTCAGTACTTTAAGTAATTAGTCTTTAGTAGTTATAAAACTGCTGAGATAAATAACTTCAATACTTATTTGTGAAAGTCTGATGCTCATCAGTACTTGTGAGCTGAGATCATTAGTAGTTGTCAAATTATTCAAGCTGCAGCATACCAAGCCTTAGAACTAGATTTTGAAAAGTTGCACTGTCCAAAGGCTTAGTAAATATATCTGCAAGCTCATCAACACTACGAACAAACTTTGGATCAATCAACCTTTTTCATAACAATCCCTGATAAAATGATGTCTGATCTCAATATGTTTGGTCCTAGAATGCTGGACAGGATTCTTAACAATAAAAGAGCTGAAGCACTGTCCATGCAGTAAGGAGTCTTAGTCTCTGTAATGTCATAATCCAGTAATTGATTCTGAAGCCAGAGTACCTGAGATGTACAACTTGCAGCAGCAATGTACTCTGCTTCAGCAGTGGATGTAGCAACAGAGGTTTGTTTCTTACTCTGCCAAGAAACTAAACAGTTGCCTAGAAATTGGCATCCACCAGAGGTTGATTTTCTGGTTAATTTACACCCTGCATAGTCACTATCAGAGAAAACAACTAATTTTCAAGAGTGCCCAGTGAATACCAAAGTCCTAGAGATTGAGTTCCTTGCAAATATCTAAAGATCCTTTTGACTGCAATCATATGGGATACTTTAGGTGCAGCCTGAAATCTAGCACAGACACAAGTTGCAAACATGATGTCTGGTCTAGAAGCTGTAAGGTATATCAAGGAACCAATCATACATCTATAAAGAGTTTCATCAACTGCTTTACCTTTCTGATCAGCATCCAGTTGTGTGGTGCTGCACATGGGAGTAGAGCAGGGCTTACAGTTTTGTAAATCAAAATTTTTCAATAAATCCTTGTATATTTTGACTGATGAATGAAAGTTCCATCAGCCTTTTGTTTGATCTGCAACCCCAAAAGAACTGTAATTCTCCATGGCACTCATTTCAAACTTTTGTTGCATCAACTTAGTAAAGGCATCACACAACTGTGGATCAGAGGATACAAAAATAATATCATCAACATAAATTTGAACAAGGAGCTTATGCATGCCTACTTTCTTAATGAACAAGGTTTTATCTATGGAGCCTCTAGTGAAATTATTTTGAAGAAGAAAGTTAGACAGTGTGTCATACCAGGCTCTGGGTGCTTGTTTTAGCCCATAAAGAGCCTTATCAAGTTTATACACCCAATCTGGATGTTTATGATCTTCAAAACCTGGTGGTTGGCACACATAACTTCTTCTTTTATTTTACCATATAAGAATGCACTTTTGACATCCATTTGAAAAACTTTGAGATTATGAAAGCAGCATAAGCTAAAAACAATCTGATTGCTTCCAGTCTGGCTACAGGGGCAAAGGTTTCATCATAATCAATACCTTCTTCTTGTGAAAACCCCTGTACAACCAGTCTGGCCTGTTCTTGACAATTTGGCCTTTTTCATCAGTTTTATTCCTAAACACCCATTTAATGCCTATGGCACACTTACCTTGGGGAGAGGAACCAATTCCCACACTTGCTGCTTTTGAAACTGAAGAAGCTCAAGTTGCATAGCTTCAACCCATCCATTGTCTCTTAATGCAATATGATAGTTCTTTGGCTCTTGCTGACTGATGAAGAGAGCATAGAAGCAAAAGTTGGACAATTGACTTAGTTGAAACACCAGCATTGATGTCACCAATGATCTGAGACATGGGTGATTCTTCAGTTCTTGATACTCAATGAGATCTGTGCAAGTGTTTGTAGGTGATTCAGCAGCAACAGATGGTGATCCAGATTCTTGAAACCTAGAATGAGATGACAATTCAAATGAAGTAGAGGATTTAGAGATCTCATCAGCATTTGTTATGGATGGAACTGCTGAAGCTACAGGAACATCAAGTTTAGTAGACTCAGGCAGTTGATCACTAAAACTTGCATTTATA
This sequence comes from Flaveria trinervia, assembly GCA_025506515.1. NCBI lineage: Eukaryota > Viridiplantae > Streptophyta > Magnoliopsida > Asterales > Asteraceae > Flaveria > Flaveria trinervia. The sequence goes on from CM046445.1 coordinate 14,059,854, forward strand.
CCAACAGATGGATAATAAGTGGCAGGAGATGATGTATTCACAGAATCTGCAACAGTTGGAGACTAATAAGGAACATATTGCAGTATGTCCAGATCAAATAACTCCACAGGGTTTTGTGGGATTTTCTCCTTTGGAGATTCATTAAACTTGACATGCAAGGTTTCTTCTACAATCTTTGTTTTGCAATTAAAAAGTCTGTATGCCTTGCAAGTAGATGAACCCAACAAAGGACCCTGCATCCACCTTTGATTCAAACTTCTGAAGTGGATTCTTTGTGTTGTGAATATAACAAGGACACCCAAATGCTCTAAAGAAGGAAATCAGAGGAGCAAATGATGTAACACTTCATAAGGAGTCTTCATCAACCTTTCATTTACCAATACTCTATTTTGCACATAGCAAGCTATGTTAACAGCTTCAGCCCAAAAGGTTAGTGGCAAACCAGAATCAGCCAACATTGACCTTGCAGCTTCAATAAGGGTCCTGTTCTTTCTCTCCACCACTCCATTTTGCTCAGGAGTTCTTGGAATGCTAAACTGCCTCTTGATTCCCTTAGAGAAATAGAATCATCAAGTGTGTGATTTCTAAATTCTGTACCATTATCACTCCTCACACACTTGATAGAAAGAGAATACTGCTTTTCCACATACAACACAAAGTAGATGATAATTTGACCAGCCTCGTCTTTTGAATATAAGAAGAAGGTCCATACAAATCTGGAATAATCATCCACAATTACCAGACAGTATTTTTTCTTTCCCATGCTCATCACTCTTACTAGACCAAAAAGATCCATATGCAGTAATTGCAAGCAGGCAATGGACTTTGGTTCTTCTATTGGAGGGAATGATACTTTATGTTGCTTTCCTTTTAAACAAGCAGAGCAGTTATCATCACATTTGAACTCCTTTAATGGCAGACCTCTCACTAAGCCATGAAGGATCTGGTTCATGTTTCTAAGATTCACATGACCAAGCCTTCTGTGCCAAAGCTCGGATTCCTGAGGAGAGGCCTTGAAGAACAGACATGGATGGCCTTTTAGATCAATTTTCTTTGATAAGTCTAAGGCATATACTCTTCCAATCCTATTGGCTTTCAGGAGAGTATGTTCATCCAATATCTTGTCAATCATATTCAAAACATTGAAAGACAGAATTAGACAGTTCTGACTGGTGAAAAGTGCAACATGCCCTTTATCACACATTTGACTGACACTCAACAAATTGTACTTGAGATTCTCCACATGGTTGACATCATCAAACCTTATTTCACCATTTGAAACAAAGCCTTTGCCGATGATGTAACCCTTAGCATCATTACCAAAAGATACAAACCCTTCTTTCCTTGAGAGTAGTCATGAAGAAGAGATCTGCTCCCAGTCATATGCATAGATCCTCCACTGTCCACATACCAGATGCTTCTATGGCATGTTGAAGAACCCTGCATATATCACAACAACTAGTTAGCTTTTGAGACCCAAACCTTTTTGGTTTTGGGTCTGTTCATCAACAGCTTTTAAAGCTTTTATACTAACTGATTTGTCATGATTAACACCTTTGAAGATGGAGATGGTGCTGAAAAGGATTCCTTTGATTTTGGCTTAGTTTTCCTTTTCAGTGGTTTAATCACAGGTACATCTATTTGGTTAACTCTCCCCAACAATGTTGAACCATCATAACAAGTTGTGTCTGATGGTTGTTAAAGCTTTCAGTTCAGCAGACACATCAGTACTTGTTTGTGAATGGTTCCTGTGAGACATCATGTCCTCCTTTTTGAAAGACACAGACTTAGTCTGTTGTTTTGATACTCTTTGAGGAGTAGTTTCAGCTGTTTTATGATAAACCTCTTTCTTCTGTTTAGATTTTTGTGAAGACTTTGGTTTATCAGGTTGAGATGTTTGTGGCACAAACTTGGTTTCAAATTCATCTTTCATTTTATTAATTTTTTTTTAATGATTTTATCCTTGTTAAATTTGGAACCCTTTCTGTACCAACATTCATCAGTGAGATGATTGAATAGACCACATATTTCACATGGCTTTTTCTTCATCTTCTGTTGATCAGCTGCTGAAGAAGATGAAACTACTGAAGGTGTGTTCTTCAGTACTTTCTTCCTCTCAGTACTTATGTGAAGTACTGAAGGATTTGTAACAACTGAAGACTTGTTCTTCAGAGTTTTCTATCAGTACATTTGGATTTCCTGATAGATTCTTCAGCAGTTGTCAAACCATGTTTGGTTCCATTTGGCTTGAAATTTTCTTCAGGTGTTGTTACTTGCTCTTCAGTACTTTGAATACCTTTTGAGACAACACCTGAAGTACTCAGCTTTTCTTTGATCATGTGTTCATCAGCAGTAGACCATCAGCAGATTGATTAGCTGAGGTACTATTACTGACTTCATCCTCTGATTGTACATTATCACTTGAGGATGAGACACATGATGATGTGGTTTGGGAATTGATTTCACCTTCAGATTTTACTTCTGTCTTGGGAGTAAAATCTGTAGGAGGTTCAGTGTGATTATATCCAATCCCAACTTCACATTTGAAGCAGTTTGCTTACTGAGAAACATTTCAAACCCCTTGCAAGATGTTACCCAGAGTTCACACTCCACTTGAGTAGCTGCAAGTGTTTCTTTGAGACTCTTGTGATTTTCTAAAATAACCTCTACCTTAGCCTTTTCATCAGTGATTTGGCATTTTAATTTGTAAATCTCATCATCTTTTTCTTTTAAAACAGACTCAAACTCAACTTTTCTTTTGGATATCACTTTCTCTAGGTCAAGATTTTGATTAATTAAAGCTACATTTGCTTCTCTAATTGAGGCAAAAGCAGCTATGCATGACTCAGAACACAACTTGGCCTTAGCCTCAGAAGATACTTGTAGTACCTGTGATGATGAAGCATTTGAGCTTGAACCACCAGTAGACTTCAGGGCCATAAGAGCAAGATTTCCAAAAGGATTTTTACCACCATGTTGACCAGCACCAGAAAACATTTGTTCAGAATAACCAGAAAGATCATCTGGTAACTACTCCAGTCAATAACACCAGTAGTGAAAAAGCTTTGATGTGATTGAGATTGAGATTGAGATTGTTGACTTGATTGAGATGGTGGAGGCTCAGGTAGGGCATGTGATTGTTGAGCTATGGGTACAGGAACCTGATTGGACTGTGGCATGTAAAAACAGAGATAAGGATATGGCATTTGACCTTGAGGAACAAAATATGCAGGAGATGATTGATTTTGTGAATGATGACCAGAACTGGTAGAATGTTGTCCTTTGTTTTGTGAATTATACTTGGAAAGGTCACAAAGGGTGCAGAAGAGTTAGATCCAGATGATCTACACTCTCTTGCAAAATGTCCAAGTCTATGGCACTTGTGACACCTCAACTTGCTCTTGTCAAAACCAACTTTGGTTTTTCTAGAGAGACCAGGGAATTTTCTACTTGTCCTTTTGTAAAAATTTTGAGATCTGATATTAACTAATGCCATTTGGCTCCAATATCCATCTCTTCCAAATCATCAGCAATTCCTTTCAAATCATCCATCAAAAAGCACAGATTGTCACTATTACATCCTGAATTATAATCAATACCAGCAAAAGCATGATCTCCACTATTTGAAGAGAAATCAATATGCTCATCATAGGAACTTTCTGATGTAGCATATTCTGACTCATGACCAACCAGAGCAGTATTCCCTAGTACAAAATCATCAGTGAGCTTCCCAGATGAAGTCAGTTTTCTTTTCTGTTCTATCTCTCTTTCAAATGTTAGCAGTTTCCCATGAAGTTGGGTGAGAGATAGATTATCTAGATTTGCACTGGAGCGTAGGACAATGGTATATGTGTCCTATCTCTCAGGCAGGGATCTGAGAAATCTGTTGTCCATCTGACTGTTTGTATATTCATGTTTAACCATTTTCAACTCAGATATCAAACAGGAGAATTGCTCAAACTGTTGAGTCAGTGACTCACCCTTTCTATGAGAGAATGTCTCATATTGTTGGGCAAGGATTTCTCTATTGTTTGCTAAGACCTCATCAGTTCCTCCAAATTGTTCTTTTAGAGCAACCCAAAGGTCATGAGCAGATTCATGATGCATAAGTCCAGAATAGATTTCATTAGGCAGTGCCATGGCTAGAATTCCATGGGCTTTAGCATCAATTTCAAACAGTTTCAGATCTTCATCTGAATATTGCTCTTTCTTTTTCTGAATCATTTCATTGGTTCCCGGATTACTCACCATAGGCTTATATGGTCCATGAACCACAGATTTCCAACAACCTGAACTATTAACAGACAGGTGATGGAGCATTCGTCGTTGCCATATGTTGTACTCACTCCTAACAATCATCGGAGGCTTTGTTGAGGAGCCAGTATTGTGAGGATCATTGATTGATGCAGCCATTTTCACCAATTCAAACAGGTTCAATAAGAGTTTAACAGATCTAACTCAAAAACTCAACAACATAGTTTGAAACAAGAAGTATCTCAAATTGATTCACAGGAAGCAACAGAAAAACAAACTCTATAACCAATTCTTGCAAATTTGCTAATTCGATCAAACTAAGATATCAAAAGAACAGTTTCAATGATCAATTGTTAAATCGATCAATGATTAACCTACTCTGATACCATTTGAAGGGATCGAGATGTAGTTTGATCAATTAGATTAGGATTTGCAGCGGAATAGCACACGAATTAGAAGAAATTCTAGCAAGAATAATATGAATATTCAATTAAACAGTAATAGTTATAGAGAGAGAGTTTTCTGCAAAAAGAATGTTTTCATTCATGCACAAACTTCCCGTAGAGGGAAATTAGGTCAACATTCCTTTTATAAGGAATGTGACATCAGCTGACGTCACATGATAGTGACATCAAACTGATTTATACAAACAACTTAAATTAAACTAAACTACTAAAGATGTCCCCAACAACTGAGGACACCTTCATTAAAAGCTAAGTATAAACTAACATTAAAAACAACTACTGAAGTTATAACATCTGAAGTATAAGAGCTTCAGATGTTTTTCATAACATAAAACTACTGATTACAAACTACTGAAATGTAAACCATCACAACTACTAAAGAGAATTACTTCAGCTGTTGTGACAACTTCTGAGAACTTGATCTTCAGACTTTGTCTTCAGTAATTGTCTTCAGACTTTGTCTTCAGACTTTATCTTCAGTAGTTGTCTTCAGACTTTGTCTTCAGACTTTGTCTTCAGCAGTTGTCTTCAGACTTTGTCTTCAAGCTTTGTCTTCAGACTTTGTCTTCAGCTGTTGTAGATCACTTCAATTGTTTTGATGTCTGTGGGACTTAAAGGTTTTCTGATCTGGCTCATTGGTTCTTTTGGTCCAACATCCAGTTTATCCAGAGTCTCAAACGTTTCACTGACTAGATTGTCTCCCAGATTGGGAATGACATTACCCTCATTGTCATTATACTCTGGATAGTGGTGGTCAGTGACATCTTCAATCTCGATTTCATCCACATCGTTGAGCTCATCGTCACTTTCCACATGGACTGTTGGAGCATCTTTCATGATCTCGTCGGCATTAAGTTTGAACATTTCTGCTATTTGCTCATCAGTGAGATTGTGAATGATCTCTCCTCCTTCAGGAGTGTACATCACCGATCTCCAGACTATACCCTGCAGATCAAGAATCAACATGAGCTAAGTCTTGATATGTTGGAGGGGAGCAACATCATATTCATCGCTCTGAAAGTTTGGATCCGCTTGATTTAGATATTCAACACAACAATCATTAGTTAATAGTCAAAACAGAAACATCAACATTAAATATAAACATTCATTACATTAATGTGATACAAGATTCAAATACATATGATTTAAATAACAAAAACAGTTAAGTATTACTCTTGTCCTGGATCATATGCTCTTCTGCTGACGGGGCGGATGTGGAGGCACCTTCATTTTGTGCTTTCTTCGTCCTCCTCTCACTTGCAAGTGTGGCACCCACAGCAGATGTGTCATCTTCCTCATCATCAACATCATCATCACCAGCATCATAACCAACATCAGTATCATCCTCAATGTCATCACCATCATCATCATCATCATCACTATCATCTCCATCTCCTTCCTTGATCTTTAAGGGTTCGTCCTTTGATCCCTTGAGCCGCAGCATTATGGTCTTGTTGGTGGTCTCCAACTACTCTATCCTTTTAGCTTATTGAGCATGCTGCTCCCGGAGTTGGGACATCTCTACACGTTATGCATCCATCAGCTGGGCCTGCTGCTCTATCTGTTGTGCCTGTTGAGATATCTGCATAGATTGGGCAGCAGTAAGGTCTACTAGCTGTCGAATCTAAGCATTCTTCTCGTCATCGGCAGCCAACAGCCTCAGCACCATACGGTTAGGTGCCGAGAGTTGTTCCTCTACCCCACTTGGAGGTAGAGGTGATCCAGATGTATAGGAGGGGTATGATGTCGGACCGGCATGGTGACTAGTGGTGGTGGTGGTGGCAATGGTGAAGATTAGGGTTGGTATAGATGAAGGTGGTGGTGGTAGTGGTGAAGATTGGGGTTGGTATAGATGAAGGTGGTGGTGCTTGAGGGAAGATTGGGGGTGCTATAGATGAAGGTGGTGGTGGTTGAGGGAAGATTGGGGGTGGTATAGATGAAGGTGGTGGTGGAGTGGGTGTGGTAGATATGGTGGTAGATGGGATGGCTGTAGTGGTGGTAGGTGGAGTGAGGTAGTAGGTGGAGTGGTGGTGGTAAGTGGAGTGGTGGAAGTGGTGGTAGTAGTGGTGGTGGTAATGAAGGTCATCCTCCTTTTCTTCTTCTTCAACCCATGGGGCTGAGCCATCCTTTTCTTCCTCGATCCCCTCAAGGTGGATGCTCCCCCTGGAACCATGCTGGACTAATCAGGAGCATAAGTAGGATCAGTGTCAGCGTCCCCAGATTCGCCAGGGCATCCACCAACCTCCCGAATACCTCGGTCGGTGGCAACCACCCGGCTCCGCACAGTGCGGGTTAGGGGCTCATCATCAGTATCCTCCTCATCAGGACGAAATTCCTGATGGAACCCTGTAGCCTCTGCTCCATCAAGGGTGGATGCTGGAGATGTTATGTCATCAGTGGGGGCCCTCAGTTGAGTGGGCCCTGCATCTCCACCATCACCGTTGTCATCGTTGTCGGAGTCATCCTCCGGGAGCTCTAATTGCTCAACCTCCGAATCACTGTCTACGTGAGGCCATTTACGCCTCACTGGTGCCACGTAGTCCACCTTGGCCAGATGGCCTATAAGTCTCTTTACTAGGGGCTTGACCTGCTTTCCCCGGTAAACCTTCATACAACCCAGCGTTGTATCGTCCATAATCTCTAATGCCACAGCGTCGTGGCTCTCCTTTGGCAGCGAGGGCAGCTTCTCGTCAAAAATCATCTGTTAGAACCTAGGGTACATGCAGAAACCCTCTTTGCCCTTCGCCTCCAAGTTCTCTATGAGGTAAGAGAATATCATGCTAGAGAAACTACAGGGGTGGTTCAGAACCATTCTGAATCTGGTCTGATAGGTCATCGAAGCCACCCCTTCGCGATGCCAGGCACTTGAGGATAACGTGTGCCAAGTACTTGTACTGGGGGCACAGGTTGCTCTTGTTGAGCACATCTGAGTTGATATCCCCAGCGTACTTCATCCTCATGAAGCACCCTCTCACCGTCAGTGGGTGAAATCTGGTGGGGTGGTCTGTATCATCTCCCAACCTAAGTACACGCTGAATGTCTGCAGCGGTGATCTCTATATCCATACCAAAAATCGAGCTCCTGATGTTGTGCGGCTCGCGTGATCGATCAACCGATGCACCCTCCCAGAAGGCCTGTTGCATAGACCTGTATGGGGTGCATGGTGTAGAGATAGCCCGGTGGATCCTGCATCGCTTAAGGAAAGTGATGATCCCTGCAAACTCGGACCCATTCCGAGTTATGGAGTCTATGTGAGCACAGATGTTCTGCTTAGGGTTGATAGACCATCTATCAGCCATAAATCTGTAAGACAAAACACGTAAACGTTAGGTAATCACACGACACAAATTTGTTATAATTAACTTAATTGAATTCATTCTGGTTCATTCATGCGATTGAGCAATGTGACTATGTTCAGTCGGTTGTCCTGTCATACGATTGGATTCAGTCGGGTAACTGAGCAGGCGAATAAGTTCAGTCGGTTGACTGAGCCTGCGATTGGTTCAGTCGGCCGACTGAACTCATTCGTATGGTCCATTCGTCCGATTGAGCCATTCGACTAGCTCAATCATGCGATTAGAGTTCATCCTGGTGACCAGTCGCATGACCTATTGTTCGGTCGACTAAGATTCGAATCTTGACCAATTCTTGAAATTAAATGTCGTGTAATGGCACTTTAGACTCGTAATCACTTAACTAATAACCTAATGACTTTAATTTTAACATTTTACTTGAGTTAATTAGGTTATTTGTCCAGTAAGTGGTTCGGTAGTTATGTGGGTCAAGAATCAGAAAATTAGTTCACCATTTCATTGGATTTCAGTGAGATTTCGTCACATTGTACCTGTATATCAATCCACAATCGTTAGAATGTCAATAGGAGTCAGAAATTTCGATCTAACGAAATTTGGGCAGGGTAACGGTAGTCTATGAGAAATAAGGGCGATTAAGGGGTGATGAGTCGAATGCGATCGACTGTGGCCCTATTTATACTAAATCCGATTTCAATCGGCCGACTGGACTCATTCGCTCAGTTCATTTGGGCGAATGGACCTCAGTCGTGTGATTGGCTCAATCGATCACATTCAGTCGGCCGACTAGAGTTCAGTCGGGCGACTGACTCATTCGCACACTCTCATTCAGTCGAATGGCTCATTCTGATAATCCATTTGGTTGAATGGTTCATACTCATTTCCATTCGGCTTTTTAGTGCATGAGTATGGTCCATTTGCACGGTTGGTCCATACTCATGGTCCAGTCGTGCGATTGAAACATATTCATGATCTTGACTTTGTGACCATTTTGCACTTACACCCTTTTAAACTATTGATTTAACATTATGAACATTTGATCATCTCAGACATGATCATTTTAAACAACTTTGTCACCTTAGACGTGACTGATTTTACTATTAAAAAGTACATGTGGTCACCTCAGACGTGACCCTTTTAGGTGATTAACTCCCTTACTGAATTCCATGATGTAGTCCGATATTATACAAACTGAATTGACTAAATTTAAATAAAATAAAACACTTAAATTGAAATACAAAACTAAACTTGTTTTTGACTTTTTGTGTGAGGTGTAAATCCTAAGATAGAAATCTAATAGATTTGGTTCCGGAATAGGCAGTTTCAATTTATTTTGACCATAACTGGACCAATTCAATTGGAATCATCCAGAGTTGTTAACAAGTTTAGGAAATCATACTAGTACTATTAGATCCCCATATTGATATGGACTTTCAAGAATTGTAGCCACGATGATTATCAGTATACATGTCCTCTTAAATCCATACACAGACTTTTGACACAGATTGGTGATTGTTTAAGGTTAATTATTTCAACCAACATTTGTGAATCCCACACTTATGTTGTAATCAACATTCCTTAGGAGATTTTTGAGCAGTCTACGGGTATTTTGACAAGAAGGGACTATTCTTAGAGCTTTCAAAGAGAAGCCAAGTATCAGGTCAGTGCCATCGCACAGCAGAGAGGCGGCAAACAACAATGAATTCTAGAATATCTAGGTTGTGCCTATCCTCATGTCAGTGCCATCGCACAGCAAAGAGGCACACAACCTATCTTCTTGTTAGAGCATCATTATTTTTTCCTTTTGCACATAACGCACCAACAACATAAGTTATTAGCTTGATAGCGTTTGCTTTTCATTTTTTACGTGCTTTGCTCTATTTCTGGTCATCCGTACACATTTGTGGCGTTTTTTTTGCTCGTCACCCCTTATTGAAATTTTGTTGATTGTGTTAACCAGTGATAAGATGGAACCCACAGTCAGTTGAGCAACTTAGTTTTATCTTGAGATCACCAACCAGGTCTAATCATCTATTGTGTTGAATCTACCAACATATCATCTGTGATCTAGCAACCTCTAGGTCTACTTTCTTTGTGTTACCTTAGTAGTAACCAGTCTTGCTATCATGTTTCCTTTTATATTGCTCAGACTACACAGACTTATACTTTGAATTTGGCATCTTATACAATTTAAAATTTTAAAGTCCCAATTGATTTGTTCTTGTATACTATCATTTTCCAAAGTCATTGAATCGGTATCACAGATACGATCTACTTTCTATCAGCTAGCCTCTCATTCTTCCTCGTTTTTTTAATGTTACTAACTGGCCTATTCTCCCCCTAAAATTCTAAAACCGTAACCGATTTATGCTTTTTAGGATTTTAATAGGCGACAAAATAACATGAATTTAATGCAACTACTAAAAATAAAATAGATAAATAAACAAAAGGAAAGAAAATTTGACTATACACATCGGACTACACATGATCATCATCGGGAATTACATCACTTTTCTTTTTAACGCAGTTGACCTCTAACAAATATAGAAAACGTGGTTTGTCAAAAGCCTTTGTATAGAGGTCATCGCGTTGAAAATATGTAGTTATTTTAATCACATCAATTAAGTTCTTTGCAAAACAATCACATATAAAGTGATATTTTATTCCGATGTGTTTGGTCGTAGGGTGTTGGACCGGATTTTTAGATACGGCAATTGTAGCTGAGTTATCAACAAAATAGGAGTAGAAGAGTATTTCAAACTGTAATCCTGCATCTGCTGTTGAATCCATATGATTTGTGAACAACAACTTGCAGTAGCAACGTATTCAGCTTCACAGGTTGACAACGCAACCGAGGTCTGCTTCTTACACATCCAGGTCACTAATATCCTCCCTAAGAATTGACATCCTGCTGATGTAGACTTGTAGTTCATCTTGCAGCCACCGTAATCCGAGTCACTATAAGCTGTAAGCTCAAAGTCATCGTCATGAGGATACCACAACCCAAGTGTTGGAGTACCCTTCAGATAACAAAAGATCCTTTTGACCCCTATCAGATGGTTGACTTTTGGCTTTTTCTGATATGTTGAACATAAACATGTAGCAACATAATATTAGGTCGTGAGGCAGTTAGGTACATGAGAGAACCAATCATTCCTCTATACATGGTGGCATCAACCACATCACCATTCTCGTCGGGTGCTACATCATGGTTTGTAGCAAGTGGAGTTCCAGCTGCTGAAGCATTCTCCATGTCAAACCGACTGAGAATGTCTCCTACGTACTTGGTCTGATGTAGGAACATCCCTTTTGATGTCTGATCCACCTGTAACCCGAGAAAGAATTTCATCTCTCCCATTGCACTCATTTCAAACTCAGCCTTCAATACTGCTTCAAATTCTTTACATAGATCTTCGTTCTTTGAACCAATGATTATATCATCTACATAGATTTGAACAAGTAGTAAATCTCCATCTTTTTCTTTTATGAACAGTGTACGGTTAATGACACCTCTATGAAGACAATGTTTCACAAGGTGAGTCGAGAGTTTCTCATACCAGGCTCTGGGAGCTTGATGAAGCCCATATAAAGCCTTGTCGAGTTTATAAACTCTGTCCCGATGATATGGATCCTCAAATCCCTCAGGTTGACTGACATACACTGTCTCACGGATTTCACCATGAAGGAATGCACTCTTCATATCAAGTTGATAAACTTTAGTTTTCATGTATGATGCGTAGGCAAGGAGGATACGGATTGCTTCCATTCTTGCCACAGGTGCAAACACTTCATTGTAGTCTATGCCCTCGACTTGTCGAAATCCTTGAACAACAAGTCGGGCCTTGTTTTTGATGATCATGCCTTGATCATCTTTCTTGCACTTCAAGACCCATTTTGTGCCAATAACCTTAGCACCTTTAGGTCTATCCACCAGAGTCCATACACCTAACTTCTTGAACTAAAGAAGTTCTTCTTGCATGGCACTTACCCATGCCTCATCATTCAAGGCTTCACTAACATACTTTGGCTCAAACTGAGACACAAAGCAACGATAGGCACCATCGTGAAGGTATCCCTTTTCCATTACCGAGGCATAATCAGCAAGTATAGCTGATTTCTAGTCTGAACTCCTGACCTCACATCCCCAATGACATTATCCAAAGGATGATGGACATTTATGTGTGATCCAAGAATGGTTAGAACAACTACCTCAGAGTCAAGATTATGCACATTTGGTTCAGTATCTGAGGCAGTAGGAGTCAGAGGTTCCGAAGATGCAGAGGCATCACTGTCAGATGCTTGTGGACTTGCAGGAATAGGAACCTGTTCCTCCTAGTTGTTCTGATCAGTCTCCACAACTTCTTCATCAGAGGAGGAGTCACTATTGTCAAGTGCTCCTCTTGAGTTGTTAGATGAACTACCTTATGAATCAGATGACATTGAATCTTGAGCCGGTGAGTTCAAGACATCATACATCATCTTGGTATCCAACTCGTCGTCAGAAGTGGAGAGTGGAATGTTGAAGGACTTGAAGAATCCATCATAGTCGAAAAAGAAGGCGGGTCCTTTTCTAGCAAGTGATGTGGTGTATCTCTGAACATCAACGTTACACCACACTTCTACTAGACCCGTTGAGTTGTTGTAAACTCTCTTGTTCGGTATGTTGTATCCTAGAAAGATGCCTTCATCTGCCTTCTCGCTGAATTTTCCCTCTAGAGTCTTCTTCAGAAGAGTGCACGGAGCGCCAAACGGTTCGAGATACTCTAAGTTAGGTTTACGTCACTGTAGTAACTCGTAACATGTTTTTCCATGACGCTTAACTTCCAGAACTCTATTGAGCATGTAACATTCATTAGCAACTATCTCATTCCAGAACTGGATAGGCAGTTTCGAGTCTGCTAGCATAGTCAATGTTGTCTCTATCAAGCTGTGATTCTTCCGTTCAGCAACACCGTTCATCTAAGGAGTGTATGCAGAAGTAAATTGATGTACAATCCTCTCTCCTTGCAGTAGGCTTCCATCCACTAATTTTTGAATTCGGTTCCATTGTCTGAGCGCACTTGACGTACTTTCAACTTGTATAGGGACTCTAGTGTAGTTACTAATTCCTTGAAGGATTCAAATGTCTCTGATTTGGACTTCAGAAACATCACCCAAGAGAATCTAGAGTAGTCATCAGTTACTACGTAGCAGTACAAGTCACCTGCTATGCTTCTTGTACTGACTGGACCAAACAATTCCATATGAAGAAGTTCAAGAGGAAGTTCGATGGAATGAACTTTCTTTTCCTTATGAGACTTCTTCATTTGTTTGCCCTTCTTGCATGCAACATAGAAATCCGGAAGTTGGAAGTTTTTGACATTGACTCCCCTTAGTAGATCATTCTGGATCAAGTGATTCATCTTCTAAGGTTTATGTGTCCCATTCTCCTATGCCAGGAGATGGAGTCTTTCTCAGTAGCTTTTGACAGAAGCACTGAACTTCATGATCCGTTGTGGAGGCCGTTGAAAGGTCCAAGACATAAGATCTTTATATCTTGAAGCTGTCATCAGGACTTGGTCCTCCGAGATCACGTAGTCCTTTTTCAGAACATAGCACTTCTTGTTGTCAAAGACTACTTTGAAGCATTTATCAAATATTAAGAAACAGAAAGTAAGTTATTTGCAGTTGTTGGACATAGTTTACCTTGTCAAACTTCACTTTCTGATTTCCCACTTCCCCTTAAGCTGTGATGTACCCACCTTTGTTTCCAGCGAATAAAACATGCCCTCTTTTGATTTGTTTGACGTTTGATAAGAGAGCCATGTTCCCTGTCATGTGCCTAGATGCTCCGCTATCTACAATCCACGTGTTGGTTTTAGCACATAGCAAACACCCTGCACATTCAATGAAAACGTTAGTTCAGGTTAGGAACCCAAGCCTTCACTGGCTTGGGTTTCCCCGAGGTATCACACATCATAAATTCAAACCATTGACCATTCGAGGGTGAGTGAAGCTCAGATGTCTGTTTGTTCTCATTTTCAGATACTAAGGTGGATTTTTCTTCCCATAAGCCAGATTTGTGTAAGGCCTGTTTGTGATAAACAGACGACTGGCTGATGGGTTGAGCTTTGTGTTCACTATCTCTTTTAGGAGGCGTCACTGGGTTCCTCTTAAAAAATCTAGGTTTTTCTTTAGGAAGTTCAATTTTCCTCCTCGTGTCTGATAATAAGGATAATGAGACGCAATGTGTCCGTACTCTCCACAGTTATAGCAGGATCTGCTTTCAACTTTGCGATTTATTTGTTTTTGTGGAGATGTAGGTGACACACGGGTGACCTTATTCTGTTTGGATTGGTGCACTTCTTGGTTAGATGTATAGTCTGGTTTTACAAATTTAATTTCTTTACCTGGCTTTACATCTTTTACAATTTGTTTACCTGGACTTTGACATGAAGTACGTGATTGATTAATTTTAATGGTCTTTTTAGGTTCAGATTGACTTTGTTTGAACCTAAATTTAAATCAACATTTTCAAACTCTTTTTCCAGGTTAACGCAAGGCATTTTACCTTTTGCCTTGGAAGTGGTCTCCTTTTGTTTAGTGTCAGATTCAGTTGATTTACTTGTGGAATGTGGGTCACTAACAAAAGGAGTGGACACCACATGATCCTTGATGGGATCATTTTAATTGGTTTATATTTTGCATTCATCAAGATCTCATGTGGTGGTGGGACCATTTTATAACCCAATCCCTCCTCGTTGTTTCTTTCTCTCACTAAGTTTTGGACAATATGAGATGAGCTTGTCCAACTGTGCAGTTTCTGCTTTAACAAGTTAACTTCAACTTCTAGAACTGCCTTTTGCTTCTTAGAGTCCTCTAGGAATTAAGATAGTACCTAATGTCATTAGCTTGGTTAAATACAACTACTTCTGCTTCCCTAAGCTGTTTGTTCAATAGGTTTATCTTTTCCTTGTATCTGTGCTCATTTTGTTTTAATACCCTATTGGCTTCAGTGCATAATTGCAAGTCCTTTACTAGGCTATCATTATGGTCTAATAACCAAGCAAATTATAAATCTATGCTTTCCCTAAATTTATTACAATCAGAACAAGCATGATTATTAAATAGTTGGTGAGTAGTACTTACCTGAGGAGGTGTTGATGAATCAAACATAAGTGCAGAGTCTGTTGTCTCTAGTTCTGGTGATTCTGACGTTGTTCCAGATTTTTCTTCTTCAGGCAGATAGGTGACCACTGGTGTAGTTTCTTCGGAGTTGGGCATTGCAATTTCTACTGCTATGTCTCCTTCACTAGCAGAATCGTCATCTATATCTTTCACACTAGTGATGTTGGATTCTCCCGATGACACAAACCGAAAGATCTAGTCTTGTCCTTCATCTTCATTAGCAGTCAAGGCTTTAGGATCCTTGCTTGATGAAGTAGGACTGCTAGTGGGTTTCTCCTGACGATTGAAGGTTGAGAAAGGATTCCTATTGCCAGTTTTCTTTGGCTTCACACACTCCCTTTTGAAGTGCCCTTTCTCACCACAGTTGAAAAAAGTTACCTTTGACTTGTGAAGCCAAAGGTTGTGTCCTTAGTCGCAACCAAGTTCTATCCGGTCTTTTTGACAAACTTCTTAGCCCGCCGGACAGCACTTGCTAATGCCCACAGGATATCCATTTGTTCCAACTCAGTCTCGTCCACCTGCTCGTGGTCCTCATCAGCCAGGTGGCAGTTTCTAATCTTTACAAAAATTAGTCCATCATAAGAGTGGACTACAGCAGCTAAAAGATCCATGTGCTCTTTAGCCACCTCAACTGTCACATTACCAAAGTTTTCGGTCTTCAACTTTGCTGCATTGGCTTTGGGTATCATATGTTGGGTACCAGACGACCCTGACGTTTCTGACCATGAAGTAGAAGCTTGAGTTGGACTAGCTGAGTTAGACACAAAGGCAGTCTGCAATGGTGCTCCAGATGTCTTGGCCTGAGGAGTAGCATTGTAAAGCGCGGGATTCTGGTCATAGTTTGACTTTTGAGCTCTATACTTCATCCTTAGCTCTTCCTCTCTCAGTTTCAGAATGAAATCATTGATATCTAACTTCGTTAGCATACCATTCTGTCTGAGATTTGAGACAAAGGAAGCCCATTTCTCCGGTAATCCAATGGCAAAGTTGGACACTTTATCTTCCATCGACTTCGTTACCCCATGAGTGTGCATCTCACTCATCAAGTGATAGAACCTATCAATCACATCATCTGGCTTTCTTTTCCCATTGAGGAGAAATTGTCAAACTCCTTCTTTAAAGCCTTAGCCTTTATGGCCTTCAATGATGTGTTTTCGTCATATCTTTTCTCGAATGCATCCCATAGTTTCTTTGCTTGCGTATACTCCGAGTATTAATGGAAAATATCCTTCGGAATAGATTGTGTAAGCAAAGCATATACTTTCTTTTATACATTGTGGTTTGCCTTTTGTCTATCAGTCATGCCACTTAGTGTAAGTTTGACACCGTCAGCTCCAACTGGCATGATGTACCCTGACTCTATAGCCTCCCACAGATTTGTATCTACTCCATTTAAGTAGATTTCGAAACATTTCTTTCATTGTGGGTATTCGTCTAACGTGATAAGCTTTGGGGGTTTATTATGATTCCCCACTCCGTTCTCCAGTAGCAGAAGGTTCTGTATATGTGAGTCTCTTCCTGTTATGTGTGCTGAAACTGGTCCTCCATTTCATTAAACTTTAATTTTAAACAAATTGTTTTAAGTGTGCGAATGAAGGTAGGCGGTTGGACTATTCGGGCGATTGAACTATGCGGATGGTTCAATTGCGCGACTGAACTAATACGGATGAGTTAGTCGGCCAAATGAACTAATGTGGTTGAACAGTCCAAATAGAGTTCTCAATCATACGAATGGGAGTACGAATGAGTTCAATCGTGCGTATGGGGAATGCGAATGAGTTCAGTCGTGCGATTGATTCAATCATGCGACTGAAGCTGCTGGAATTCGAAAATTTCTAGGTTTAACGTGGTTTGGCTGCAAAAACTCGAATTTTCAATATCCCTAATTGCCGTTTGCCAGAAAAACTAAACTTTAGAACCAGGAGACGTCTAAGACACCGTTTGACACAAAAAGATTGTGTTTTTAGTGAAAAAACACAATTTTTGTATCAAAAACGATTGAATCACACGCAATCAAGAGCCAAAGCTCTGATACCATTTGTTAGGATCGTGTTCTGAATGATGTACTAACTCATTAACGTGTATAACGAATCAAATAATACGGAATCCTATTTTATTGGCGATCCAATCAGTGAGAACGCACGTAGAAACAATTATGTATTGAATCTAACGTTAAGAATCGATTGGGAATCGATGACTGCGATCTATGAACTTGGAGTATGATCTTAGAGGTCTCTGGATGGCTAGGGTACGTCTGGAGTCGAAGTGTGTTCAATGCTTGCATTTTTCCACAATTTAGGTGGTATTTATAGGTTAGGGTTGCTCATTCGGGCGACTGAACAATTAGCAAGATTCAGTCGTGCGATTGAGTCAAGCAGTTGGTCCATTCGCACGACTGAGTGCTCATTCGTGCGACTGAGCCAATCTTATGTTACAATCATACGACTGATCCAGTCTCCTAGTTCAGTCGTGCGACTGAGTCATTCTCATGAAGTTGTTCATGCGTATGGTCCATTAGCATGGGTCATTCGCATGATAACTTTATGTTATTAAGTTTTAATTTATTAATTTTCATTACATTATTTATATTAGTTCAATCACCACAACCCTATATAATCAAGTCAATATGCGTTAAACAACTCATTAATGAAATATTAAACATGATATTTACATTTCATCAAGTACCCAACTATTACAAAAGTGTAAGACATTAAAGACATATTACATTAAGTTCAGAAACTAGGGACACATGTACCTACAGCCTGACAAGCCTATTGTTGCTAAAGTTGATGTATTGCCGACTCCTGATGACGTATGCTTGTTCATCATGGGAACCAAGTACACGTCTCCAATCATATATACATGTAATCAAGTCAAGGTTTGGTTGTAACTGTATGTATTCTATAAGCTTGCTAACTCGTAACCATGACATGAATTGCTACTTGTAACCCTTTTATATGTATACATATATGCGTGTGTTTAAACCATGGGAACTCACCAACTTTATAGTTGACCCTTTATTTTTAACATATTTCAGGTTTACTACTTGAAGATCTTTTTATGCTTATATAGGACATGAACCTAGAATAACTGAAAGTCTTATGTTGTTGTGTATATCTTGATTATGTTGTATTTATTTAATTGTCTTGTAATGTTCAATAAAACTAATATTTAATATTATAATAAATTATTAGTTCCATGTGCTATAAACAATCGTCTCCCATTCATCCGCCCCGATGATTCCGCCGTCGGTCGGGGTGTGACAGATTGGTATCAGAGCCATGGTTATGGGGATTTAGGTTATTAGAAATGGAATGACGTAGACTATAACTAAGTACCCTTACACATGAGTCATCTAATGTATTTTATATGCTTAGATAGGATTTTATGTGTTTTATGTGTTTATGCTTGATTATATGATTATATGCCTTATGTGTTTATTATTATACTTTGAATCATATCAATGCACACACGAACTTTAAATCATATTCTAAGGCATTATGTGCCTAAATCAAATGGCTTTCAAAATAAGTTTTGAATTTTTATTCGTGGTTTTCAAATCTCGTCAAGTTTATGTCCTATAACTTGAAACATGTAATATTGGAAGAGTGGGATGCCTGTATCTCGAGGTGTTCTATCTAGGGAAGGTATTCATATAAATCCAAATCAACCGATAGATTCGTTTACCTTACCTGGGAACCCTTGGTGTGAGTGTCCGATTATAGGTACGCTTGTCTTCATTAAGGTTGTAGTTGACATAATATTTTGATAAGTCAACATAATGTTTTGGTTTGTAAACCAAACGTTACATTCAAAACATCTTGTTATTTTGAATTGTTTCATCATTGATTTTTTCCTCCTGAATTTTAAAACTCACTATCCCATTTCTCTTAATGACCCTTAATTTTTTCTAAACGCCATCCCCTCAAAACCGCTCTTGTCCAGAAAACCTATTACAATGACACTCTCATTCTAAATTAAACCTTTAATCTTAACAAACACGACACTTGTATCAATGTTAAACTAATGAAACTTTGAAACCTCAACGAAACAGTAAACAAGAACTGATCATCTAAGAACCCCGCTAAAGTTATCTTCTTGAGAAGCTCTTATGAATTTCCATATCCTATTCAAAAGTGTCTTGAACTTATTCTTCGTATTTGATAATTCGAGTATCAAATCGATCAATGCTTGGTGTTTCACTTATGACAAAAACCTTCCTAAACGTCTTGAACCATCTGAAATATAAAGGTTTATCAATTAAAATTCTAAACTAATGATCGTGTGCCCTTTGCCAAGGAACACATAAAAATCATGAACTATGAAACTTAACAAACTTAAGCATATCAAAACATCATAAGTAATCTTGTTGAATTTAAAATGCCTCCAAGAGTTTACTTGCGAACGTGAAATAAAATCCAAGTCTCCTCATCTCCTTGAATTTAGTCCCCTCGTGAATAAATTTCGTGAGGAGATTTCTTAAAGTAGGGAAGATTGTAACATCCGCTATTTTTTCAATTATAAACTCGAAATCATTTTGAAACTTTCTCAAAATAGTAAAATTCATTATTTAATTATTTTATTATTTAGATGATCAAATACCACAAATATTTTATATAATCATACTATGAATTTAACTACTAAAAGTTTCAAATAGTTTATCGTTACATCAATTTATAATAATAATTATACTTCATAAAAATTTACCATTTTATAAATTTCAAATGTTAATTATAAGTGTTCACCATTAAAACACCTAATTAAATTACAAGATGTTACTTAAAAGATTCATTTAAAGTTATAAATTGTATAATTTATATAAATTATTTGTTATTAAATAATAAATGAGGGTTTTAATAGTTAAGGGGCATAAATTTCATTTTTGAAACTTAATTAACAAGCTTCTTACATAAAATGAGAAGAACTCAAAACTACGGGGGCCATTTGTGTAATTAATGGAACCCAAACCAAATACCCCCCTTAACCCCGCATTTCCGGCCAAACTCCGACCGAGCTTCGGCCACCTCAAAATCGCAAAATTTAGTTGATTTCAAGACCCAAAACCGTTCCCCAATCTTTCTAGAACCCACTTCGAACTTAAATGCACCTTTAATTTCGTTTAATCAAAGGTTACAAACACGATTCGATTGTATAACCGAATCATCCTTACCCACATAGCTGTTCGAGCCTTAAAGTATAATAATAAATCAATCAACTCAACCTAATCGAACATCTACCAATTCCTAATTGATTCCTACATTCAATTTCACCTGGCAAACACAGTTCCAACACCAACGAGCCACATGTAATTCGCGACCTCCAACTTAATGGGGATCCATGTTCGAAGCTCTGTTAAACCGAATTGACAGAGAGCTTTTGCTTAACACCTACCCTATAAGCTATCTGCAAAGTTAATTTGATTAACAACAACTTTTGCACCTTGAATATATAGCCACGAAGTCGCGACAGTTCTACCTACCATCTTCATCGAACCCGAACTAAGTAACGTAAATCTCACACATCTTATGCCCGGTTTCATATGGGAAATCAAAGCCCTATGCTTAATTCGGGAAAAAACATCAATTTCATGTTCAATTTGAATCATGATCAAACTAGGGTTCATGTTGAAATTGGAGATTTAAAACAAGTAATGTTTTAAATATTTTAAAGAGAGTTTTAAACATAACGGGGCTTTAGCCCGACTGGTAACCACCATCACCCTCACACAAGGGACCCGGGGTCCCTCAATCTTTTTAATTATTGAATTTTTAATCATTTTAACTTATATAAGATATTAATATATTGTTTAATTACAATAAAATTATTCTATTAATAAAAATATTTCAGAAATTATAAGTTATTTTTAAAGATTTTAAAACTTATAATTCTTAAATTCATTATTTTTTTAAAGAATAAAAGGTTATAAAAACATAATTAAGTCACTTATATGTTAAAAGTATTATATAGCTCAAAATTGGGTTATTTTTAAAACACTTTAAATCTACGTGTCACTAAAACTTTAAATAAATAATTATTCAAATAAATATTAATTATTCAGTTATTCATTTAACCATATTATTAAGATAGATATTTCCTTTCACATTCATACTTAATCTTTATTAATTTAATTATTATAAATTAAATTATTTAATTCTACTAACGTTTTATTTTTTAAATCGTAATTATTTAAGCAATCTTATTCCTTCAACTTTTATCCTTGACATTTATAAACAATATAATTTGTTATTATAATTTATTCTCATTTTTTTAGGTTTCGTATTATAAGACCTTTACAATAAATCATTTAAAGGTTCAAACTTTATAAAATCATTTTAAATAATTTTAACGTCATAAATAAGTATTTAATTAAATCTCTTTATCAAGTTTTAAAAAAATAATTATTAAATTAATTACTTATTTTCACATATTATACCTAATTTCTATCAAATCAATAACTTAAAATGTTAGGATATTTTAATTATTCTTAAACTTAATTGATTTATATTATCTTTATTAAACCAAAAATGATTCATTATTTTTCTTAATTATTTAAACCTCCAAATTCCAATTGAAACCCTAGTTCATGTTTCATTGTTAATCTTATTATCGAACTTAATCTATACATTTAGGCAACTTGTAAAGAAATCGTTGGAACCTCGTCTAAATTCTTATCATTACCTTATATATATCATGTGAGTTTTTCATGTCCCTTATTACTTTATTTCACACCTTTTGGGTGAAACGTGTTAACTTTATCAATTTACACTTGTAAACACCTTGATACTTGTAAATACACATGCAATTCATCTTTACCTTTTTGTCATTGTTATTTGTGTTATTGTAAGTCTTATATGAGATACATATTTTGTTTACAATCATTAACTATTGCTAGCTTGGCGACATCTTAGATCTTTGGGCCTGACAAGCCTATTTGGTGCTAAAGTCGATATATTGCTGACTCCTAATGACGTATGCTTGTTCATCATGGGAACCAAGTACACTTAGCCAATCATATATATTTGTAATCAAGTCGAGGTTTGGTTGTAACTGTATGTGTTCTGTAAGCTTGCTAACTCGTAACCATTGACATGAATTGCTACTTGTAACCCTTTTATATATATACATATATGCATGTGTTTAAACCATGGGAACTCACCAACTTTATAGTTGACCCTTTATTTTCAACATGTTTCAGGTTTACTACTTAAAGATCTTCTTGTGCTCATATAGGACTTGGACCTAGAATAATTGAAAGTCTTATGTTGTTGTGCATATCTTGTTTGTGTTGTATTTATGTAATTGTCTTGTAATGTTCAATAAAAATAATATTTAATATTATAATAACTTATTAGTTCCATGTGCTATGAACAATCATCTCCTATTTGTCCGCCCTGATGATTCCGCCGTCGGTCGGGGTGTGACACATAGATCTTGAGGAATCTTGTCCTATCTTTCATGCTTGTTGGATAAGCTATGGATGACCACATGGAGTAGGTACTTCCACTGGGATAAGACATTCCCTTTCCTGAAGGTCTTTATAGAGAATCTCTTTCATATCCCATCTGCTAAAAGGATTGGCTTATAGATTCTTTTGGAAAGGACAATTCACCTTCCTTATTATCCAACTGAAGATGATTGTTGATGATGGCTGGAATGATGAAGATTTTCATCCCCTGCATCATAGCAAATAGTGCCTTCTCCCCATCTATTATGAGCTCTTGACAAGTCTTCCAGAATTCAAACATATGATCCTTATGGAGAGTAAGATCAATGGTCAGGGAGGTGAAGTAGTTGGATAAAGCCAGAAATCAGCAAACCTTTGAGAAACTAGAATCATTCTCAGAGTTCAACAGAGCAACATGATTATGTTGCCTGTGAAGTTGCATAAAGAAATTAGGTAGTTTCTACGGTTTAGGTTAGCCATTTCAGAAAGCTTAAAGGTGAAGAAAGTGAAGAACTAAGGTGGTTTGTGGGTGTATTAAGCTTTTAGAATAGCATAGAGGAAGAACAGAGTGAAAGAGGGGGGAACCGTTGGGTATGTATATGAAATAATCTTAGACAACGTTAATGAAAGTGGAGAAAGTTTGAAATTCGGATGTCAGTTCCACCTCTGAAAAAACAATTTTCCTTTACCCAAAAGGTAGTTTTCTTAAAAGTCTAAAATCTTTTGAAGGTAATTTTACTTCGGAAGTTTTGATGAAAAGCTTTCGAAGCCAAAATGACTGCGGAAGAAATTCCAAATAATTTAGAAAATTTTGCTTTAGCAGAGATTAAGACTTGGAAGTTTTAATAATGCTTCCAAGAGTTAGTTGCTTTCGGAAGAAAATTGTTCTTCAAAATATACAAGTAGTTTGGAATATTGTTAAGCTTTGGAAGATATTTTGGAAATTTCTTCTGAAGGTAGATTTCCTTCGGTAGTTGTGTGTTTAGAAGACTTAAATTTCTACTGAATGTAAATGCACATCTTTCGAAAAATAACAGATAAAAAATTTCATGAATCTAAGGAATGTCTTCTAAATAATTTTACTTCCATAGTAAACAAGGGCTAATGCAGATAATAAAAATAGACAACGTATGAACACAGATTTTAGAAATAATATGATTAAGTTTTAAGAAAAGCTACTCAAAGTTAATCATCCCAATAGCGGATACAAGATACTTAAATATTTACTCATCAAAAGTTTGGTGAATAGATCAACATATTGTTCATTTGTGTTAACTTTGGCTAGTTTGATTAGTCATTTTTCAAAGTTATCTCTAATTATATGATACTAGATATTGATGTGTTTTGTCATTAAGTGTTGCACAGGATTCTCTGGGATAGAGATGCACTGTTGTTGTCTATATGGATACGATTCTCTTTGAAGTTGAATTCATAATCTAGTATCTGATTCTGAATCCAAAATACTTAAGCATAGCAGCTTGCAGCAGCAATGTATTCACTTATAACATAAGCACACAATGAGGATAGTTGTTTAAAACACTTAACAGATGAAATAAGAAACTAGTAACAGAATAGATTGATTCATAGAACACACGCAAAATATAACAAAATACGTTTAGCTGTTCATTTATTGACTTCGGCCCGGTAGCTACGACTAACGGGGTGTAGCACATGGTATTGGTACGGATGATGTCCGATGCGCAAGTAAAGTCATAAAGAACGAATGAACGAATGAATGAATGAAGAAGATAATAATGATATTATCTATGTGTACGTACGATGTGTGATCATGTAAAAGTAACGAATGGTTTTATATGAAAGTAAAGTATGTTTTGCAATAAAACTAGAACTCACTCAGCAACGCAGACTTTTATATGTTTTCCAGTTGGCAGGTAATGTTGCTGAGGATGGCACACCGTGAAGCTACTCAGCTCTTTTGGGATGGCATTCTTTTGATTAATGTTTTTGCATTGTAATGCGAACAAGCTATTTTGTAATGAATGTTGTATTAACTTGCAAAAGCATTTACATGGAAATGAAAGATTGTTTTAGTTTCCCGCTGCGATTCATGAAACACAAATGTAATTATATGTTTTATGTGCGATGAGAACCCAGCTGTAAGCGTCCCGGGAACGGGGCCTTACAAGTTGGTATCAGAGCCAAAGTTTAAGTGAAATGGGTAAATTTTCAAAATAAACCTAATCTTAAACTGAGAATGGGACGGAAAGGGAATGGAATGCCAATCTGAGTAGTTGCGTGCCATCAGGTATTTTCGTAAAGTTAACCGGTTTTATGTGCGCATGGTATGTGGTTATGTGTTGTATGTAGATTTAAATACTGATGTAGTCAGGACAGGTAATACTTGGGGTATGAAGAGTAAAGTAAGTGGCTAATCACAACTGGCCACTGTAATTAGGGACTTACTATACTTGACATAAACTGAGTTGTTTCCTTGAATGACCGTGTTGGTGTTTGAATCTTTCAGTGTGCGTGTGATGGCTGGAGGTAGATCTTCGAAAGCTTCTAGGGGTGGAGGTCACGGTGCTGAACCGCGACCCAAGAGAGGGAGACCAGAGTTGAGAGGGTGGTCATGAAG
Source organism: Flaveria trinervia (assembly GCA_025506515.1). NCBI lineage: Eukaryota > Viridiplantae > Streptophyta > Magnoliopsida > Asterales > Asteraceae > Flaveria > Flaveria trinervia. The sequence continues at coordinate 14,085,090 of CM046445.1, forward strand.
AACCAGAGACCCCTCATCCGGAGGATGGCGACGAAAGCGCCAATCTGAGAGCCTCAGTAAAGGAGGCTGTTGTAGAAGAAGTCCATCAGGTCATGCAGACAATCTTACCGTCTGTGGTGACTGAAGTTATTAAGGCTGTACGAGAAGGGGAAAGAAAAGAAAGAAACAAATCCTCTGGAGAACGGGAACAACCAAAGCCGGAAACGGTTCTATCTGATGACGAAGAGGAAGAAGAAGAGCCTGCGCCGGAGACGGCACGAGGATGTAATTATGGGGCTTTTATGAGATGCAAGCCCTCTACTTTTGATGGAAACGGCACCGCTGCAGCTGCTCACGGTGGGTGAGGGAAATGGAGGTTGTTCTTGATATCAGCGTGTGCCGAGAGGACCAAAAGGTGAAGTTTGCTACCCACTCTTTTGTGGATTCAGCTCTGTGCTGGTGGGACAACATTGTCCAAGCTGAGGGTAGTAGGGACATTGGGAAAATGAAATGGCCTGAGCTGAGAAGGTTGGTGATTGAGGAATTTTGTCCTCATCGGGAAATGGACAAGGTCGAAAGGGAGTTTCTGCAGTGGAGGCTGGAACCATGACACACCAGCAATATACCACCAAGTTTAATGAAATGGCACGGCTCGTGCCTGATCAGGTGACGCCTCTGTCTCGGAAAATCAAGAGGTACATTCAGGGTTTACCGGTGGATGTTCGCCGGCATATGATCGCCGCCCGGCCAAGTACGTTTAGGTCGGCGGTCGATTTGGCCGGAAGACTTTATGATCAGAGGGAGGTGGTGGTGGTCGAAGCGAGCAAGAAGGGTGGTGGTGATCAGAACTGGAACGGGAAACGGTTGGTCGGGGTGATGCCTCGACGGGTAACAAAAAGGCACGGGTGGATGACCGCCGCGTGGCCACATCGGGAGCGGGATCAAGGAGGTGTGGTAAGTGTGGAAAGGAGCATGCGGGAGAATGTAGGCTGGGTTTGAACGTGTGCTTCAAGTGTGGGAAGACAGGGCATATGGCGAAGGATTGCCTGTCGGGCAAATGTTTTAACTGTGGGGAAACTGGTCATATGAGCAGAGATTGTAAGAAGCGAGGACTGAGGGTTCAGGGGTGAGGAAGACGGGAAGTGAAGGACCGAGGGCGAGCACCAGGGCCTTTATTATGACACAGGAGGAAGCTAGGACAGACCCTGATGTCGTGTCCGGTACGTTCTGGTGAACCAAACTTTAGCTTCTGTGCTATTTGATTCTGGTGCTAGTAGGAGTTTTATTTCTGCTGCTTTCTGTGCTAAGCTGCCTGTTAGTAGTAGGCGTGTTGATGCGCCCTTGAGGTAGAAACTGCCATAGGTAAGTCTACCAGGATTTCGGAGATGATAGAAAACTGTGAGGTGGAGTTAGAAGGTCACAAGTTTCCTGTTAGACCGTTCGTGATGACCTTGGGTGGTTTTGATTTGGTTCTTGGGATGGACTGGTTAGCGGACTTCAAGGCGAACATTGTGTGTCGCAAGAAGATGATTCGGTTGACAGCGCTGATGGAAGTTTGGTAACGGTTTATGGTGATCGGGTTACTACAATCCCGAAGGTGATCTCAATGGCGGTGGCGGGAAAGTGTATGAGGCGTGGATGTAGCGCCTACTTGGCTTATGTAAAGGATGTAGATGTACCACAGCACAACTGCTGATGTACCGGTTGTGTGTAACTTTCCAGACGTGTTCCCAGAAGATTTACCAGGGGTACCACCTAACAGAGAAATTGAATTTCAGATTGATCTGATACGGGTGCCCAACCTGTTGCCAAAGCACCATATCGGTTGGCTCCGACGGAGATGAAAGAGTTGATGGAACAGTTGCAAGAGTTGCTTGATAAGGGGTTCATTAGACCGAGTATCTCTCCTTGGGGTGCTCTGGTCCTGTTCGTAAAGAAGAAGGTGGTAGTATGAGGATGTGCATTGACTACCGCGAGCTGAACAAGTTGACAGTGAAGAACCGATACCCCTTACCGAGAATAGATGATTTGTTCGATCAGCTTCAGGGTGCCAGTTGGTTTTCAAGAATAGATCTTCGGTCTGGCTATCATCAGTTGAAGGTAAAGGAACAAGATATCCCTAAAACAGCTTTCCGCACACGCTATGGTCATTACGAGTTTCTTGTCATGTCCTTTGGTCTGACCAACGCGCCAGCTGCTTTTATGGATTTGATGAACCGTGTGTGTCGCCGATGCTGGATAAATCAGTGATTGTGTTATTGATGATATCCTGATTTACTCAAGGAGCGAAGTAGAGCATGCCGGTCACATTCGAGAGGTTCTAGAGACGTTGAGAAGGGAGAAATTGTATGCTAAATTCTCCAAGTGCGCATTTTGGTTGCGCGAAGTTCAGTTTTTGGGTCATGTGGTGAATCCTGATGGGATTATGGTGGACCCGGCGAAGGTGAAGGCGGTTATGCAATGGAGGTCACCAAAGACGCCATCCGAGATCCGTAGTTTCTTGGGCTTGGCGGGCTACTATAGAAGATTCATCCAAGACTTCTCTAAGATTGCTTCTCCACTAACTAAGTTGACCCGAAAGGATGTGAAGTTTGTATGGGGTCAAGCTCAAGAGAAGGCGTTCGAAGAGCTGAAGGCAAGACTGACTCAAGCTCATGTTCTGTCATTACCCGATGGAAGCGAAGATCTGGTGGTTTATTCTGATGCTTCCTACTCAGGGTGGGGGTGTGTGTAATGCAGAAAGGGAAGGTTATAGCCTATGCATCCCGACAATTGAAAGTCCATGAGGTTAATTATCCCACTCATGACTTGGATCTAGCAGCCGTGGTCTTTGCACTAAAGATTTGGAGGCACTATCTCTACGGGACGAAGTGCACCATATTCACCGATCATAAGAGCTTGAAGTACTTCTTCGAGCAAAAGGATCTGAACATGAGGCAGAGGAGATGGTTGGAACTTATAAAGGATTATGATTGCGAGATCCATTACCATCCAGGCAAAGCTAATGTGGTGGCGGATGCCCTTAGTCGAAAGGAAAGGCCCGAACCGATTCGGGTGAAAGCTTATCAACTAATCATGACCTCTGATGTGATGAAGCAAATCAAGGAGTTTCAAGATGAGGCATTGAAAGAAGATCACCTTAACTCGGAAAGAATGAGAGGTCTGGTTGAGGAATTGGGTGAAAACACACTCGGTGTTAGAACTCGATTCGGTCATGTGTGGATTCCTCGTTTTGGGGATCTACGGGTGAAGATAATGGATGAAGCTCACAAGACTCGATACTCCATTCATCCTGGTGCCACGAAAATGTACCATGATATGAAGAAAGATTATTGGTGGCCGGGTGTGAAGCGTGACGTGGTGGAGTATGTGAGTAAGTGCCTTACTTGCTTACAGGTGAAGGCAGAGCATCAAAAGCCGTATGGGAAGATCCAACCTCTGGATATACCGGAATGGAAGTGGGAGCACATCACCATGGACTTCATTACGAAGCTGTCGCGTACCCCGAAGGGGTATGATGCCATATGGGTGATAGTTGATCGTCTGACGAAGAGCGCTCATTTTCTACCGATCCGCGAGACGTATTCATCTGAGAGGTTGGCTGATCTGTTCATCAAGGAAATTGTAGCTCGTCATGGTGTGCTGGTGTCTATCGTGTCTGATCGCGACACTCGGTTTACGTCTAAATTTTGGAAGAAATTCCACGACGCTATGGGGACGAGGTTACATATTAGCACGGCTTATCATCCCCAAACCGATGGTCAGTCAGAAAGGACCATTCAAACATTGGAAGACATGCTTCGAGCATGTGTGATGATTTTGTGGAAGTTGGGATGACCACCTACCGTTAGCTGAATTCTCCTACAACAACAGCTATCATGCTAGCATTGGTATGCCGCCATATGAGATGCTATACGGTAGGAGATGCAGAAAACCCGTTTGTTGGGGTGATATTGGTCAGAAGGAATTGGGGAGCGTCGAGGTAATCGAGGCTACGACAGAGAAGCTTGAAAAGATTAAAGCCTTCATGAAGGCAGCCAAATATAGGCAGAAGTCGTATGCCGATAAGCGACGTAGGCCAATTGAGTTCCAGGTGGGTGACCGGGTTATGTTGAAGGTCTCACCTTGGAAGGGTATTATCAGATTCAGAAAGCGGGGCAAGTTGAGCCCAAGATATATAGGCCCTTTCCGAATCATTGCTCGAGTAGGGGAGGTGGCCTATAGATTGGAGTTGCCAGATGAGTTAAGTGGGATTCACCCGACATTCCATGTATCTCATCTAAGGAAGTGCTTAGCAGATGAAGATATGGTTGTCCCATTGGAAGATAACGAAGTAGATGAACGACTCAATTATGTGGAGCAACCAGTGGCAATCATCGACCGAAAGGAGAAAAGGCTAAGGAATAAAGTGGTTCCTCTTGTGCGTGTACAGTGGAAGCACAGGAGGGATCCGAGTCAACGTGGGAGACTGAGGAAGAAATGAGACAGCATTACCCACGTTTGTTCGACGAATAACAGGTTTCGGGGACGAAACCTATTTAAGGGGGGTGGACTTGTAACACCCGAATATTTATTATTTTGAAGCGGTGAAGAAAGAAAAGAAAATAAAGTCCAAAAGTCAAGGGACCAAACTCGCCAACGAAAGAAGTCGGGTGAGGGGAAGTATTTAAGGGAGAGGGCAGCCCTTACCCTCTCCCCCATACTCACAAATCAGCCAAAGAAAGGGGAGAAGAGAGAAAGAAGAGAAAAAGAGGAAAAAGTGCCGGTTCGGGTGGTTCGGGTCGCCAAAATCGTCGTGAAGCAAGCCAAATCAAAGCCCTTAACGTTGTGCTTGGTTGTGTGAGTTCTAGAACCCCACTTTTACTTGTTTTCAAACGATTTTGGGGCTGGAAAGCATAAAAAACCGTTTTTGTATGTGTATGTGTTTGACCATTTGGGTGTGATGTGTGTGATGCGTTTCGTGTATGTTTCGGGCGTGTGTGTGCTTGTATGGTGTTATGGTATGCATTCCTCAGGTTTAGGATGGTCGATTTAGGCTTAAAATAGGTTTAGATGAGTTTGGAGGCCGAAAACCCTCGGCTGCAGTCGGGATGAACTGCATTCTGCATCAGTTAGGGCTAGGCGACCGACTGGAGGCCGAATGGAGGCCATACGGCCGATTAGGGTGCGATTGGGGTCCATTCGCACGATTGAAGGTCCATTCGCACGATTGAAAGGCCAGTCGCATGGAGGTCGTGCGACTGAAGGTCCAGTCGCATAAGTGCTCATCCGCATTAATCCTATTCGCATGAGGTCCATCCGCATTGTCCATTCGCACGACTAGATGTTCATTCCCATAGGTGTTCATCCGTATTAGTTCAATCGCATGATGTTCAGTCACATGGAGGCCATGCGACTGAAGGGTGTCCATACGCCCGAATAGGGCTGTTGTACCCGAGGAAGGTATAGAATGACTTCTGACTTTCGGGGGAAGTGCAGATGTAAGTTTTGACGTAAACGTCCCCATAAGAGCATGTAAGATGACGCTTGAGGCCTTAGAAAGCATGTTGGGCATGATGATGATGATGATGTTGCAAGTTTATGCACGTTTTGTATGTATGGTGTTGCCCTGTATGATAATGATGACTGTGTGTGTTATGTTCCTTGTTATGATGTATGTTTATCTTTCCCATAACTTTACATGTTATGATAAGGAATGAACGAAGTATTATGTAACGTAAAGTGAAAGATAATGAAAGAGGAACACGATGTTGAATGCATGCATTAATGAACGAATGAAACGTCTTGCACACATCGGATAACGGGTCCTTCTTTGTGATTGACCCTTAATGTAGAACCTCTACCGCTCACCCCTAGTACTGTGGCATACGTTTAGCTGTTCATTTATTGACTTCGGCCCAGTAGCTAAGACTGATGGTTACTCCTAGTACCGTGGCATACGTTTAGCTGTTCATTTATTGACTTCGGCCCGGTAGCTACGACTAACCGGGATGTAGCACATGGTATTGGTACGGATGATGTCCGATGCGCAAGTAAAGTCATAAAGAACGAATGAACGAATGAATGAATGAAGAAGATAATAATGATATTATCTATGTGTACATACGATGTGTGATCATGTAAAAGTAACGAATGGTTTTATATGAAAGTAAAGTATGTTTTGCAATAAAACTAGAACTCACTCAGCAACGCTGACTTTTTATATGTTTTCCAGTTGGCAAGTAATGTTTGCTGAGGATGGCACACCGTGAAGCTACTCAGCTCTTTTGGGATGGCATTCTTTTGATTAATGTTTTTGCATTGTAATGCGAACAAGCTATTTTGTAATGAATGTTGTATTAACTTGCAAAAGCATTTACATGAAAATGAAAGATTGTTTTAGTTTTCCGCTGCGATTCATGAAACACAAATGTAATTATATGTTTTATGTGCCATGAGAACCCAGCTGTAAGCGTCCCGGGAACGGGGCCTTACAGGGGAGAAAGTTCCTCTACTAGGTTTGCAAGACTCATAGAATCTGCTATCAGGGCTGCCCCCAGGCCAAACACTAAGGATGATTAGTTGAGGGCAGTCATGATCAACTAACTTGCAGACCAGGAACTATGACATTGATAATATCATCTCCCTCCCCTTAGATGATTTAAATGAACTGGCTGACATGGAATTGTCAAAGGAAAGAAAGGAGGTAGAGGAAGCAAAGCTACTTCTTCAAATCAAAGAAGAAAGAAGAAAGAAAAGACTGTACAAGCATGTGCCTACTCTCTCTCTAGTTCAAGAAAGTCATGTACAAGAGGATGTGGTTCCACAAAAACCTCAGGTAGACAAAGAAAAGGATAGGATCAACATGATCAACTACCTGAGTGCCATAGGCCTCTATCAGGCTACTGCACTTCTTCCCTTACCCTTTGACTACATTGAGTTTGAGTACCTCAAATAACTTGAACTTGAGATAGTCAAAGAAAGAAAGATCACCAAAAGGAAGTTAAGGGAAGAGGTTGCAAAGTCAAGAGCCATCATCTAGAAAAGTATGAAGAAGTCTACTAATAGTAGAGGATGATGATCATCTTAAAGCTGTATGGATTCTTCGGAAGGAGACTTGGCCCTATGTCTCTGTCCACCATGGATGAGCACATTAGGGTGATCAAGCATAAGATTCAAAGAGGTGAACTTGTTGACTTACACTCCCCACCAAGTCAAGTCCCTTAGGAAGTAGAGATCAAGGTTGAAACATTTGAGACAACACAACCTAAATCTCCTGCTAAGCCTCAGCAAGCTTCCACTTATGATCCACAGCAGGGTTCTGTCCCCTCATAATCTAACCTTGTGAGAGAGGAAAACCCAACTGAGAAAGACAAAGAAGATCAATCAGGTGTTGTAGGCCAGTCTTCTCAGTTAAAAGGTTGAAAGAGGAGAAAAATGATGGCTTCCAAACCAAAGCCAGAGAAGAAAAAGAAAGAAACATTTATCTCCAAACCTTAGGATGAGTCAGAACATCCTAAGAATGTGCAAATAGAGGATGCTCCACCAACTCCAATTCAAGTAACTCCTCTAGCATTAGGAAGACCCATCTTGTCCTGGACATACACTACAAATCCGGAAAGATGGCATGTCATCAGAGATCAAGGTGTTGAACATGTTTACACATGGAAGGATATGTTCAATCTGCATCTGCATGATCTCTTTGACATGAGAAAACACTTTAAGAGTCTAAGTGATCCTGATCATCTTATGAAGAAAAGGATTTTAATTATCCTAATGAGGACTGTTGATATCTAAAGTCTTCAAGTGTTTTGGTAGCATCAGCCTAGGGAGAGTTTGTAAGGTTTAATATAAGGTTGATGCAACCTAAACACCCAAAGTCTCTCCTGCATGCATGAACAAGTGTATCGAAGTAGAATGCTTCGGAAGTTTCACACCTGCATCAAAAAATATTCTAAGTGTGAAATCTTCTGAAGCCATGACCAATATCTTCGGAATCCAAAGATGAATTCTTCTGAAGCTTTAGAGACAAAGTCTTCCGAAGCTAACACTTGAAGACAGATTTCTTCCAAACACTTTTTGAACACATGCTTTATCTGATGTACATTTAACAGAAAGTTGGACCCCTTTCCGCTAAAACTCTCATGAGACACCAACTTTAAATAAGTTGGTGAAAGGTCCATGCTTTTGGTAACTGTACATTGAGGTCTTGAGTCTGTAACTTTCTACTTTATGTACTTTATGCTTTCTGTAATATATCACGATGTGAGCTACGACATGTCATAGTCACTACTCAAAAGGATATTTGCCTTTTGACTCTACATTTGATTTTATTTGTTGTCTAGTCAGTTGTATCTAGTTGGCCTTTAAAGTATGGTCGGCTGTAAGATGTAGTATATGTATCTCAAGTACTTGTAACTTTCTGATATGCTTTTGTAACCTTTGTAATAGAACTTGAGAAGCAATATACATCATTCTTGAAAACTAACTACTTGTGTGTTTTGCCTTCTTTGTTTTGTCTCATATTTGTGTTCTTAGCATCTTTACCAAAGGTTAACCGGTTCGCTATTTGATCTGTTAAGTGTTCTTAGCAACTCTTCTTATTGTGTTGTTATGTTGTAAGTGTATACCCTTCACCGGTCCTGCACATAGACTGTTAGATCCATTTTCATTCCAGACCACCAATACAAGTACTTAAGATCATGCTACATCTTATCCACACCAACATGAACGAAATACTTTGACTTGTGTGACTCATCTAATACCATGTCCACATATTCCCCATAAATGAAACCCAGGTCCGCTCAACAAAATATAATCCTTTATCACCCTTTTGTACAAAGTATTTTTCTAGGCCTCTCAGTGCCTCCTCCTGTGCATTCAGTTCCTTTATTGCCTCAACTTGAGTAGCAATGATATGAGTCTTAATACCTAATAAATCATCCTTCCTAATGTCCAGACGTGCATGGATTTGAATATTTCCTTACAACTCAATGCATCAACACCAACATTTGCCTTTCCAAGTGATATTAGTTTTCATAGTCATAGTCACTGAGCAACTCAATCCAACGCTACATCTCATGTTCTGTTCCTTTGATAAAAAAATATATATATTGAAGATTTTTGTGGTCAAAATAAATGACACACTTAATACCGTACAGGTAAAGTCTCCATATCTTAAGAGCGATGATCACTACACCTAGCTGCAAGACATAGGTGATGTAGTTCTTCTCATGGTTCTTGAGTTGTCATTGCGCATATATGATTGCTTTATCCTTTGTATCAGCATGCAGCCTAGTCCTTGGTGTGGTGTGTCACTGTACACAAGAAATCTAATGACCCCTTAGGAAGCTCCAAGATTAGTGTGTTACACAACTTTTTGAATACCTTATCTCAAATATGAACGTACATTACATGATTGTTTGTTTAAGAAAAATTGGCGGCATTTCCTCTTAGCTCTCATGTATATACATACATATAGAAGTATATACTCGAGGAGCAAAGAGAAAATAGCAACCGAATTTTTCTTATACAAAAAATCATGTAATATACATTCATATCCTAAATAAGATAAAATATTTAAAAAAGAGTTCCAAAACATGGACAACCCAGAAATAATTTCTAAATCAATTTCGGATGGGTATTTCAAAGCTCATTACGATTTCAATGAAGTTACAAAACCTAAAAGCTAAGGTACAATAATTAGAAATTACTTAGAAACTAAAATGAAATATGATATTGTTTGAACAAATTGAAACCTAATTACAATTTGTATAAATAATGTCACGTTTCGTTTAATTTTTTTAGTAACTTCTTATTGTTGTTCATTACTATACAAATTTAACTCAATTTGACACCAAATTATTAAACAATATTCATTTAAATTAACACTTAATTACTACACAAATTTCAACCAATGAAATACCTAACATCTAATAAGTAAACACTATTAACAAATTAACACAATTAAATAGCAAAGCAAGAAAATATTTTTCAAGTAACATAATCAATAATCCATTTTCCACCAATACATTATTTACCCAATAACACAACTTATTACCCAATAACACAACTAATTTAATAGATTCACACAACAACCATAACCTAAATAGTAAATAATCTATTTACTAAACACTATTAACACAATAATTTTCAACCAACAAAACACGTAAATTAACATCTAATTACTAAACACTATTAACAAAATAACACAATTAGATAGCATCTAAATTATTTTCAACCAATACATTCAAATAACACAACTAACAGATAACACAACTAAATAAAATATTCACACAACTATATAACCTAAATAATCGAACATAATACATAATAATATTAAAAAAAGAGATAAAGACCTTAGCAGGTTTGGAGTAAACAGGCCGGAGTTAAAGAACCGAGGTAGCAGCGGTTGGTGGTGGCCAGAGTAAGCAACGGCTTTGGTGGTGGCTATGAAGTATTAGGAGTGGTTGGTGGTGGTTGATCGAGTGGTGGTGGCCAGTTGCTGCATGCGGCAAAGTGGTGGAGAGTGTTGCCGCTATTAGTGTTGCCGCTATTGATCATGTCGCCGTTATTGTAGTGGTTTACAAGCTCAAGATGGAAGCAGACGACATAATTAATCATTTCAAAGGTCGGTTGGTGGTCTGAATTCTCACAAGAATACACAATTGGTTGTGATGAGATGTCTAGTCCCGCAGCAAATGTCACAAAGGTTCTAGTTTTGATAACCTTAACAACTAGCTTGGATGGAGCCTCGAACAGATGGATGATGGATGTAAATAACGTTTTCTTCTACTGTATATTGAACCATACAATCTTCTGATGTTTGGAATTAATAAATGTTTAGTGTGGTATATGTGTAAGTAAGCTTAAAATATCTTTTGATGTTTTCATGTTTAAAACATGTTCAAACTGCATTCTCTTTTGCAAATCGACAACAAATTTATATAACTAATAAAAACATTCAATGACTGAAATCTAAATTGCAACATTTGATATATAAATTATCAAATGATAAACGAAAATAACTTAGTAGGCTTATTTGAAACAAAAGAAATAAAAAAAATCATTCGAATTTAATTGGAATTCGATTCGATTATTAGAATCGAGTTTAAACTCAATAAAGTTCGAAATTCATGTTTTTAATGGTAAACCGAAAATAGCAGGCTTACAAGCCTAAAAAATTTCAAATACTTTTTATTTTTTAATTGAAACGGAATTTCTACTTAAAAAATATTAAACCAAAAGAAATCCGGTTGCTGAGTCATGAGAGAGAGGAACCAATTTTGTTTCTTACTCTATAAAAAATATTAACGTTGTCCATGTAATTTAGTAGATAGCTAAATATTTTATATTTTTTTGTTTTCATCAGTAAATCTATTCTACTATTATCAAATTACATTAACTTACATCATTATTGGGTTTGAACTTATGACTGGATTTAAGCTTAAAATCACATTTGAATTCAAAACCTACCTTCTAAGAACCAAAGCCTTGGCCATTTAATGTACCATAAAAGATACTTGTCGGATTACTTAAGAATTAAAATTGTTTCCTATATAATTGACGTTTATACTATTCTTGTATATAGCATGTGATATATGTGTATCATACAAGTAAAATAAAATTTAATATTTGCATAAATCTACAAGAATAATACAAAATCCAAGTCACATGATGAAATTGATTATGTTGCCACTTTAAGTATCCTTTAATATAATATAAAACAACAATTGTTGAAGAAATTAAAAATATATTGTAACTTAACTAAAAAAAGTTAAACTAAAAGCTCATTCTCCTATACGTTAAAAACCAAGTGAAGAAATAATTTATTTTTGTCAGGATGGTTGGGCAATGTCTTGGTGTCCATGGTGCACCCGCGTCCCTTACCTGTTTTTCGATCCTAAGGTCAGGATGGCTGGGCGATGTCTTGGTGGCCATGGTGCACCCACACAGCGTTGATGCGGTGACCAGTGATGTGTGTGGTTGTAGTATTTTGCGTTACTATGTTCATTAGACATGTTTGCACAGTAGTCGTCAATTTTTAGGCGACGGTGACCATTGGTTTCCATTGATTTTGTGTTTTTTTATTTTTTGGTTAAATCTGTTCATCTTGATAAAATATCTTGTTTGTTGTTTTGGCACAGTTGGATTATGGTTCCTCTGAGATCCAAAATTTGTTGATTGTGATGATCTAACCCGAAAAAGGTAGTTGCCTTGGCACGGCTAGTGTCTGTTGGTTTGCAACCAACGGCAGTGA